>CM065357.1:17816341-18138841 GCA_033032245.1 Poecilia picta | reverse complement strand
ACATTAGCTCTGGAGCTCTGCATTTAGCTCCATCCATCATAATGCTGCCACCACCATGTTTTAGGCATGTTTTGTTCAGGATGATGTGCAGCGTTAGTTGTGTAAATATGTAAAAAAAAAAAAACGAGAGAGAGAGAGAGAGAGGGAGTATATTCTTTCAAATGTTTGCTGTATCAGCTCCTTTCTAAGGAGGAAATCTTGGCTGCTCGTTAATAATGACCTCTAATGGAAATATTTAATTTGTGGTGAAATGCTTCATTGCTCTTTACTTCAGTGCTTAGTTAAGATTATTCCATGATATCATCACCGTGTCCCACTGGAAGCTCAGCGAATAATTAGTACCAAGGGAGAGAATGAAAGGCTGATTAACATGACAAAATGCTGAATTTGTTTGTTCACTTCCTGGACCTGTGAGATGAAGGTTCATGATGTGCATGACTGAATTAACCTCTCTCTCTACCCTTAAATAGAATAAATAAAAACAAATAGAAAAACAAAGAGTCTGTTTTAAAAGATAAAAAACAGTGTATCAGTGTGTGGAGTGGAACAGCTTAAATGTTGAGCTGAAGCAAATATAAAGACATAACTCAGTTTAATATAAGATAAGATCTATCTATCTATCTATCTATCTATCTATCTATCTATCTATCTATCTATCTATCTATCTATCTATCTATCTATCTATCTATCTATCTATCTATCTATCTATCTATCTATCTATCTATCTATCTATCTATCTATCTATCTATCTATCTATCTATCTACAGAAAAGTGGCAGTATTAAATAAGTTACTTCTGTCTAAACTCACTATCAAACAAATAGTAATCAAAATATTATATTATGGCATTTGAATTGTGAATATGTTACAAACAGAGTAAACTAAACTGATAAGTACTGAACATAAACATTATTAGTGTTTACTTCATGTGTAAATAATGTGACTAAACTTGTTGATGCAGCAGTTCTGTTGGTCTGTATCACATGGGACATGTTGATGTTTTGGATTAACTGGACTGTGAACATGGTCAGCAGAGACTTTTCATGTATGATGGATTTAATCGTTTGTCTGTTTGAACTCGTATAAAACAGTCCGGCGGTCGGGAGCAGCTCACTGTGTGTGACCCATCTGACCCGAGTCTGAAAGGAAAGGATGACGCCATGTCAGAGATTCTCACTGTAGACGCTGTTCTGTTTGGCCTCTTGGTTTTTTCTGGGATTTTGGGAAACATCTTGGTCATCCATGTGGTGAGAGAGCAAATATTTGTTTAGTGTATGAGTAGGAGGTTTTTACACAAAATCTTACCAGACATTTTTGTTTTAGTTTCTAGTGAAAATATCTCAGTACACTTTAAATAAGACAAAACAAGAAACCTTTCAGTAAGATATAGTAGCTTGTTTTAATTAAATAGTAGTAATAGTGTTTTTTCAACTGTTTTTTTTTAAAGTAAATTAAGGTTATACAGCTCTGGGGGGGAAATAAGAGACTACTTGATCAGTTTTTCTGATTTAACTTTTTATAGGTCTATGTTAGAGTAAAATGAACATTATTATTTTATTCTATGAACTACTGACAACATGCCTCTGAAAATATAAGCAAAAATTTAGTATTTATTTACAGAAAATGAAAAAAGATTGAAATAACCAAAAAGATGCAATGCTTTCAGACCTCAAATAATGCAAAGAAAACAAGTTCATATTCATTTAGCTGATTTATATGTTCGCATCCACCTGAATAATCTGTAGTTGCGACCCTGGCTGTATCTTGCTGAAAATTTACTTGTAAGTTAGTTTTGTTTTATTTCAGGTGAACTAAGATATTTGCATAAGAAACCAGACTGTTGTGTTTTTACAGTGATTGACTCCAGGCTGTTGTCTTTCTCCTCTCAGGTGTTTCAATCTGCTTTGGAGAGTCCGTCTCGGAGACTCCCTCCCTCCGACACCATCCTGGTCCACCTGTCTCTGGCCAACCTGCTCACCTCTCTTTTCCGCACCCTGCCCATATTCGTGTCCGACCTGGGCCTGGACCTGTCCCTGTCTCCGGGCTGGTGCAGGATCTTCATGCTGCTGTGGGTGTGGTGGCGAGCCGTGGGCTGCTGGGTGACGCTGACGCTCAGCATCTTCCACTGCACCACCCTGAGGCGACAACACGTGACCTTTGGACCTCTAACGTTGCAGAGGGAGCGGCGGCGGGTGTGGGTGGTGTTGGGACTGGTGTGGGGCGCTAACCTGGCCTTCTCAATCCCGGCGCTGCTGTTCACCACTCATGTCGAAAGCAACGCCACCGTGGAGCTGATGGTGATCAGCTGCACCACTCGGCCTCTGCTGGGCTGCGTCTGGAAGTTCCCCAGCAACCGACAAGGCTCGGCCTTCGCATCCACTTCTCTTGCGCTCAACGAGATTCTGCCGCTGGTTGTGATGGTTTTCACCAACTTGGCGACCCTTCACTCCCTGGCCAAGCACATCCGAGCCGTTACCTCAGAGACAGGAAGCCACGGGGAGCTGGACAAACACGTGTCCACTGAGCGTAAGGCCGCTCATGTAATCATGTGTCTGGTGTCGCTCTTTGTGGTCTGCTGGGTCCTGCAGGTTGCCGCGGTCACCTACTACAACCACAACGGTGGGTATCACGCTGAGGGACTACTAACCGTGGCCCACTTCTCTGCTTCGCTGTTTGTGGGATTCAGTCCACTTGTGGTGGCCCTGGGACACGGGAAGCTGAGGAGGAAAATCAGGAGCATGATTCTGATGTGGACCAACGTCCCTCAAAGCCAGGAGGCTGAAAGCGGGAGAAAATCCCCCAAAACGAGCGGAAAACAAACCAGTTTTGCTGCTCAGAAAGAGGTTAAGGTTAAAAAGGTCAAAGACAAAGTTATACCACACAGATAGTGAAGGTAAAATATTTCTTCCTTCACTGGGTAAATCAAGAATCACATATCATTTTTAATTATTTTGTTATTCTTTAACTTGTTTATTGGAACTCATTTATTTGAATCTAAACAAACAAAAACAAAAACATTTCTTATAACATCTGTACATATTGTTTGCACATATTGTTGCTCAGTAGTGGATTTCATTTGGGCGATACGGCTCTCCACCCAGGGCGGCACAAAATGTAGGGGATCACAAACTGTCCCAAAAATAAAAGGTTCTGCCAAAAATAAGTTTTCTGGACATTTTATGTGTGTGGAGTGGGTTTCTCTCAGTTTAAAAAAACTGCACAAAACATTCCCAGTTTAATGGGAGAGTTTAGTGTGTTAAGAATTTTTTATTTTTTCAGTTTTTAAGGGTTCAGAAAAGTTACAAATATGCAAATTTACAGTTTTTCTTCCATAGTGAACACTGCTGGGTGTGTTTGTTTTTTGGTTGTGTGGGGTGGGAAACAAAATGAGAGGTTCATCCTGTGTGACTGATCCAATTTTCCAGTATCTAAATTACACATGAAAATCATAAAATATAAAGAAAAATAATCAGACACATCAGAAACTGTCCTACAAGACGTTACTTTTATCTTTTGTTTATTCACTTTGTTTGTTGAATAAGATCAGCATTTTTAACTTGTTTTGTTTAAATATTGAGCTGTTAACTGATTTTGAAAGACTTTGTAATCAACCAAGCCACATAATAAATTAAAAAAAACCTGGCTGCACAGTAAAAATACACTCATTTCCATGAGTCAAACTGATGAGTGTTTCACAAAAGTATTGACACGCTTTCAATGTTTTTACACACAGAGTCGACATCTTGCAGAACCATCTTTGCTGCAAGTCTTATGGCTGATCTCTCTACTGTCTCCATCAAGACTCAAATGTTTATCCTGTTTCCTTTGCAGAATAGCTCAAGCGTTGTCATCTCAACTGGATTTATGATGGATTTTGATTGGACAATTTCTACCTAATGAACATGCTTAATAAATTCTATGTAGTTTTGAGGAGTCCTGCTTGAAAGAGGACATCAGAAACAGAACTTCAGTTTTATAAAAACAAGTTTGCAGCATTTCATACAATTCATTTTTGTTATTTTCTGCATTTTCCCTTTTGCTTCTATTTCTTGTGATTGCTGTAGTTTCCCTTTGGATTTGTGTTATTCATTGCAGTGTTTTGAAAAATTGCAGCATTTTTCTAGTGCATTTGTGTTTTTTTTTGTTTGTGTGTTTTTGAGTTTGCATCATTCAGGTGTTTGCTGCTCATTTGTACCTGCATTGTCGCCCAATGCTGTAAAGGAGGGGCAAAACACATTTGCCCCATATATCAGATCTTCATCTTTAAGCATGGAGACATGTGAGAAAGTTCAAGAAGCTTGGATAATTTTGCGAGGCATTGCATCCACTCTAACAAACAATTTGAACAACAGGTGGATGGAGGATTTACTGGGATTGTTTTGTGGCCCAAAGGACCCCGGGTTGCTGTTCACCCAGAAAATGTCAGTCAGAGACAGAAGACTTCATGCACGAACGAAGCCGGCGGTGGCCAATTGCCAAAACAACAGGCGACATGGCGATGAAGATGATGTTTGCAAAGCGAGCGATGACCAGCAGAAACTCAGCTGAGGAGCCTCGGTTGTAGTTGAAATAGTTGACAGAGATGATACTGGTTCCCCAAGATACGATGAAAAGCAAGACAAGAGCAAGAATCACCTAAGAAAGAAAAGAAATTCATCCATAGAAGATGGAAAATAAACCTTTGGGACAAATACTGCTCCAGTACTCTTGGAATAGCATGTGGACTCTAGGATCTGTCTCACCTTGGCGGCTCGCCTCTCTGCTGGCACTCGTTTTAAAACAGGTGCGTCCTTAACAGAGCTCCTCGACCGTCCGTGGGTGTAGAGAGTGTAGAGAGACGTCATGTTGGTGACCGCCATCAAGATGATTGGGAATATTTCATGGATCGCCATGGATGTGGTGGCGTAGGCCAGGCCGGAGTAGTTTGACGGGAAGTTCCACACACAGCCCAGCAGGGGGCGCGTTGTGCTGCTCACCAACATGAGAGTCTGAGATCAGAGGAGGAAGAAGAAGAAATGCAAATTAGGTTGTGGTCTCTTTTACAAACTCTTTCTTTCACAATGTCATTCATAAATTTCTAAATGTCAGCTAATTCACTAGCTAAATATTTAGTTTACAAATGAGATATTTAACTTTCAAATTTCAAATAAACATCTAATGTTTAGTTTGGAACTAAATATTTAGCTAGCAAAATAAGTATTTAATTTGGATCTAAATATGTAGCTTGAACACATATTTTGCTCAGACTTAAGAGTTAGGAACCAACATTTTAATTAAAAGTTAAATATTTAGTTTATAGACTAAATGTTTAGCTTGTTAATTAAATATTTAGTTTGGCACTCTTACATTTATAAATGTAGAAATAAATTGTGAGAATATATCTTCATAAATGAACAAAAGTCATGTTTTTGGATTGTGATTTCTGGAGAAGCTGGAGAGAATAGCCCATATTTGTATAACAGGGTTTAATTTAATAATATTATAGCTGTGAAGTTTGTCAAAACTGGTTTATTTATTCTTCAAATTCATTTTGCGGAGTCAAAAAGTTTTTCTCCTGACGTTTCATGTTGCTCTTGACGGTTGGTGGTTACCATAGCAACCGGTAACTGGCAGCTCCTCCCCCTTTCCTGTTGCTATTTTTAACTGTCAGAATCAAGTCTGTGTTTTTCTTTACAAGTATTTTAACACATACTTTAAACAAATTTAATTATACAGATCACTTTTTGTGTAAGTTTGCAAAATTTTGTATATGTTTTTTGGTGTTAGAATTAATGTGCATTTTAGCTATGTTTAATTTTAAGCGTGATCCGTAAGAGAGTTTCCAAAGGCATCTGATCTGTTTCTTACTCATTTTGCTGCTTGTGGGCTCAGTGTTGGCGCACAAGTAACTGAGAGCATCCGGTTAAAGGATTTTCAAAATAAAAGATCCTTCAGACATAACACATGAAGCGGAAATATTTAATCATTTATTGTGCTGCCTGGTACCAATTGGTCCACGGACCGGTACCGGTCCACGGACCGGGGTTTGGGACCACTGCTGTAAGGTATGTTTTAATTTTTGATACAAAATAATGTTTCAGTTACCAATTGTGTGATTGTCTTTCAATGTTGAGTATATGTGTGTCTGTTGTGAAGTCAGCCTACTGGATCTGCTTCCTGAACAAAGCAGGATTACAAATGCCTGAGAAAAACATGCAAACTTTGTGTTTGTCTCACCTCTGTGGTGTTTTCATTGCCACTGGTGGAGAAAATGTGAGCAGGAATGGAGTAAAGAAGGTTTAAAATCCACATGATGGCCAGGCTCAGCAGCAGGGTCCTATAGGTGCTCCACGGCCCCTGGAGGTGACCAACAGTCGGAGCCACGCGCCTCAGAGTATAGAGGTGGAACGCGCTGAGGAAGAACGTTGACCACACGTTGACAGACCGCAACCAGACCCAGACTCCCATCAGGAACTGACACCAGCCTTTGGAGGAGTACAGCTGGAAAAGAGATATTTTGATTGGGTGAGTTTTGTGTGTTTTCATGTCTTGGAGTGCACTCTGCATTGAGATCATAGGGCCGATGGACAATAAATCAATACCGATATAAATTGTGATCAATATCAATAAATAGAATATCTGATGAAAAATTAGAATATTAACTGAACTCTGATCCAGAACCACATGGCATTCTGGGGATGTAGGCAGAGGAAATAGTATAGCCAGCTAAGCAAAGCTGGTGGAATCAACTAACTCACTCACTCTTTGGTTACCTAGCAACTCACTCCCTCTTTAGTTACTTAGCAACAACCTGTTGAGTAACTTGCGCGGCAGTCGTCTAGTGTTTTGCTACTGTGTCCCATAACTGCTTAAAAATAAAAAACAACGTTGTGGACTGAAGGCAGTGGATGAAACAGGAAAGGTCACACCACCAAATCTGTCTCCCAATCTGTGTTTATTTGGTATCAGCTGTTCTGAATTGGCTCTATCAACTACCTGCTTTGGTTTCCAGTTATTGTCAGATTGTTGTGTTTTCTAACCTTATGCTAGGTATCTTTTGGTCTTTTTACCCTATATTGCCTTTAGTTTGGTTTGGTTTTAAAGTTTGTCTGCCTACCTCCTGCCACGTCAACAATTAACAACACTTTCAGTCCACAGCAGTGTAGAACTGGCTTTAATTTGGACAAGTGACACTGTTGTCCCAGTTGCTTTCTGATGGACTCAAGCCTTGGTTCACCCTGGGTTGTTTTTGAACATCCCAACAGATTTAGTTTAATCTAAAGGTTGGCAGTTTGGGTCAAACAGTTGAAATAATTCAGCATTTACACAGAACCATTAGGAACATAAAAGTTACATTAAGCTAGGAGAATAGCTCCTAACCTCATCTGACTTGAAGAATCTGTGAAATACAATGTGAAGTCCTTGCCAGGAAACCAACTAAGACCCATAAACCAGCTCTGGAAAGAGGAGATAACAAATATATGAACTCAGAACAGCGGCAGAAGCTTGTCGATGGCTACAAAAGAATCAGTGTCTTGAGTAACTTTATAAAGGGTGCATTAATTCACGCTTGTATTTATAATTTTGAACTTACATGGAATAGAGTCAATTTCCAGTTAAATTAAACTTTTGCATCCAGTTACTGTATTTAAAATTTGTTGACATTTTTTGTTCTGAAATTAATCAACACTGAAAAAAGGGTGGTTAAAGAAGTTCAGATATAATAACATGAAGTAAAAATTTGAGCTAATTCAACAAGTAAAACACTTTTCAGTGGTTTGCTTCCCAAACTTACTTTAGTTTTTAGTTTTTTGAGTAGCACATCAGATGTGTATTTGAAGAGTTCATACCTTGAAGCCTAGGTCTGAAATGACAAGCAGCAGGTTCCTCACAATGGACACCATTAGATTGGACACTGCCAAATTGACGATAATGATGTCCGAGTTATGTCTCGGCCCACAATCCATCATCATGCTCTTTCCAATCACTCCTATCACAATAGAATTACCCACAATTCCCAGAGCCACCAAAATGATGTAAAAGGAGCTGTGTACGGGGGAAACAGCAATGCGAAGTCCCATCCCCACAAGCTTAGTGGTTGTCTCTTGCTGCATATCTTGAGTCGTTGTTTCAAAATTTTGAATTTCTGAACCCATGTCAGCATTTCGGTCCAAATTAAGTTCCCTCTTCATTGTGAATGTTTACCGAGAAAGTCCAAATCAGGTGAACTTACAAGAATACCGCAAATATGTACAACCCGAAGAAGATCCTTCCAGTGACATCACAGCTGAAAATGGACCTTTTGGTTCCACCTACTGATGAGCCAATCTCCGAAACATGGGCCAGAGAAAGTCACAAAGCATCACAATGTTTTCAACCTTAGGGAGATTAAGGTGTGTGTTAATGAAACACAAGAGATTAATCAATTTCCTTGAGCAAATTGTGCTTGAGTTGCAGCTTCCATCTTTCACCATGAAGGAAGTGCAACGTTTTTGTTAGCAGGTAAAGCTTGGAGAGATATTAGATTTTAACAGTGATCAAGCTTGGTATGGGTAAAAAAATCGACCAATAACCTCACATTTATTTTTATAAAATAATAAGAAGCGTTAGTGTAGAAAGCTTAATATACTTGTTTGGAAAGACCCTCTTGTTTACAAGCTAAACTAGCTTGAAAACCAGGTTGAAACTGAAAACATTTTGGGGTCTTATATCAGAAATAAGTTTTTTTTAGCAAATTAAGTACTGCTATTCCAATAAAATACATATAAATAAATAAACAATGTTTTTACTTTATCTTAAAATGGTTTGTAAGTGTATGCACCATATTGCACATACTTGTATTTCCTGAGATAATAAATATCAAATACAGTGTTTGTTTCTAAACCTCTGACTTTAACTGCATGTGCAAAATGAGATCTAGTTCAACAAATACAACAGTTTTCCATGAGCTGCTTCCAATGCATATTTTTACTTTTTTCATCAATATATCAGATGTTTCTGTAAGCAGTTCATACCTTGAAGCCCAGGTCTGAAATAATAAGCAGTGTGTTCCTGACAAAAGACACCATAAGGTTGGACAAGGCCAAATTAACAATAATAATGTCCGAATGATGTCTCGTGCTGCGCTCCACCATCACACTCTTTCCAATGACTCCAAACACAGTGATATTACCCACAATTCCCAGAGCCACCATTATGATGTGGAAGGCAGTCAGTGCAGGAGACAAAGGTGTACGAAGTCCCATCCCAACAAGTTTTTTGGTCGTCTCTTGCTCCATAATTTCAGTCCTTGTGTTAAAATGTTGAATTTCTGAACTCATGTCAGCATCTCGCCCCAAATAAAGCTCCAATGCATTGTGAATGTTTACTGAGAAAGTCCAAATCAGCCTTCCAAGAACACTGACACTCAGTTGAGCATCAGGGAATCCACCAGCTTTGGGGTTTTGTTTTTCCTGAAACTGAAGAAGCTCCTTCTGGTGACGTCACAGATCAAATTGATTTCTTGGTTCCACCTACCGACGGTTTGAATTCCTTATGGACCACAGAAAGATATAAAGCATCACAATTTTTTCAACCTCTGGGAAATTAAGGTGTGTGTTAATGAACCACAAGAGATTAATCAACTCCCCTGAGGAAAAAGTGCTTGCTTTGCATCTTTACTCCTTGCACCATTAGCCTGAAGGAAGTGTGGACCTTTAATTACTTGTAGCAGATTTTCTGCTGATCAGCAAATATCTGATTGACTTTTAATCACAGATTTATATCCTCATGTCCAGATTTTTGGGAGGTTTCGTTCTTTTACCCACTCTTTAAAATAGGAACTACAATGTGGAGCAGCAATAGGTTTTGTTTGGCTATGGATTGCTAATACTAAGTACCAAAAGAAATTCTTAAAGTTAGTAGTTTAGATCAAAACACCAAGATAGGGCACCACATGATTATCAGGAAATAATATCCAGCTAGCTTTCATTTGCTCAGTTATGAATACCAGCCTGGTCAGGTGTGGCATTACAGAAAAATAGATGAAATGTGGTCTCACACACACACCAAGCCCTGCACATACACAGAATAAATACAGACAATTTCTCTCCAAAATCTAAGAATTTACTTACAAACATACACCAATTTCCAGTTCCAGTCTGCTCTGCAGAACCAGAACCAGAACCAAACACTGGAGAAGCAGCATTCAGCTTCTATGCATCACAAATATGGAATAAACTTCTGTAAAACTGTAAAACTGCATAAACAGTGAGTTCATTTAAATCTACTTTTAATCCTTTAGACAAATGACTAAAACCTTGCCTGTTTAAAGTTGCCTTTGTGCCTTAAATAAAACAATAACCAACATTTTGACGTGTGATACGACACTCGGAAAAATGTAGTTTCAATTGTTGATTTTTGTGTCTTTATGATGTACAGCGCTCTGTTGCTGAAATGTGCTAAACAAATAACATTTGATTTGATTTAAAACATTTCATTCAATAAACTCTTTAACTAAGATTGTGACATTAAACTGAAACTGTTACTGAAAGTAACAAGGTACTAAAAGATAAAAGGAACAAATAAGAATAGAAATGTAAAATGCAGTGATATCCCTGCGAATATATTTAAAACCCAGTGTTTCTTTTGAGGAATTTGAAATTACGTCAAATTGATTGACTTTAAGGATCAATGAAGAAAAAAAATGTGCTCCTGGTGCAGTTTGTTAGGGGGTATTTCATTCATTATAAGTGGCATTAAATCTATAAATTTGAACCAGTATTTATAATTTTGACCTTAAATGGACTAGGTAAACGAATCAACTCTGACATAAGAATAGCTCAAAGAAGCTCTTTAAAGTCCAGATACAATGACATTTCTGCTAACAGTGAGTTTGTGCAAGAAGTTCATACCTTGAAGCCCAGGTCTGAAAAGATAAGCAACACGTTCCTCAAAAGTAAAACCATGAGGTTGGACACGGCCAAATTAACGATAATAATGTCCGAGTGATGTCTCGTGCTGCGCTCCACCATCACATTCTTTCCAGTGACTCTAAACACAGTGATGTTACCCACAATTCCGAGAGCCACCAGAATAATGTGGAAGGCGGTCAGTGCATCGGGCAGAAGTGTGCTAAGTCCTTTCCCAACAAGTTTGGTTGTTGCCTTTTGGTCCATGACTTGATCTACTGAGTTAAATTTTTTAATTTCTGGACTCGTGTCAGCAGCATCTCGCCCCAAATGAAGCTCCACCTTCATTGTGAATGTTTACTGAGAAAATCCAAATCAGCTTTCCAAGAAAACTGCACATATAACTTAAGCATCAGGGAATCAATCAGCTTGGAAATATTTACATCTTTCCACTGCAGCAAACCCTGAAGAAAATCATTTGTGTGACATCATAGCAGAAAACTGAACTTCTGGTTTCACATTTCCATGATTTAACATCCAAATGGGCCATAAAAAGCCATAAAGCATCACAATGTTTTCAGCCTCAGGGAGATTAAAGTGTGCGTTAATGAAACACGGGAGATTAATCAACTCCCCTGAGCAAAATGTGCTTGAGTTGCAACTTTAGACTTTGCACCTGAATGAAATGAAGACATTTTTGTGTGCATGCATCCACCTGCACCAGGCTTGTTAACAGAAGATCTCAGACATCATTTATTTAAAACTGAAACAAAGTAGAAAGTAAAATTAAGTCACAAATGTGACAAAATGTGTTGTTGATCAAGAGAAATACAAGCAATGGTAAATATAAAAACTAAACAATACCACAGATTTTACTGCCAGAAAGGACTTGATGTCATGTTTTAGGCATTTATTTAAATCACCAGTAATAGAAAATTAATCAGTTTGTAGAAATATATTTTGAAAAAAGCTGAAGTACACTAAGCAAGGGTTGTAAATCTATTCACAGCAGCAGCAATCAGCATTGAAAAAAAAAAACAAGGAGACAGACTCAGACTTGACTGTAATATAGATTCAGTCTGATAGGAGAGTACTCAGCTAACATAAAGTCAAATTAAATAAATTACAATAAACGGTCAAATGAGGCCTGTAAATAAGTACCTGATGAAGTACCTGATGAAAATAACATTTAAGCAGGTATTAAACATGCTTTTTATGAAGCTCATTATTTTCTGTATTAAAATGTTTTTTTCATATTTTTCTGACTGGTCCTTTTTGTCATGTTATTAGTGGAAAAATGACTAAAATAGAGTTGAACACATCAATCTGTCTGTAGTTAATCTTTGTAATGTGTTTGACTTATTGAACTGAGTTACTGAGAAAATATTTTAATAATATTCTAATTTATTAAATGGTTCAGTATTTTGTAGAGATTTTTGGGATGTGAATTTATGCTTTTAAGTTTTAAATATCAACATGTTTGAAGTTATGGATTTAAACTGAGACTTGAATAGTTTTGTGAATTGTTAAAAAATGGATGATTTTGACTCAGGGTGTGCTTTCTTTTTACCACAGCTGTACTTGATCCAGCCGCTAGATGGCAATAAATGTGTAATTTATTATTAATTCTGGCATAACTGGAACCGCAAAAGATAAAGTTCCTCACAAAACACCATACCTTTTAATTATCTTAAGGAAGTAAATGGCATAAACAAATCTGAAAGTGGTTCCAGTTTCACTCGATGGCCAACCTGTTGAAACTATGGCAAATTTGAAATACCTTCGATCATTCCAGGACAGTCAGGTCAATTTTGTTGAAAACACTGGCTAATTTTTTAAGCAACGTCACTCTATCTTTTAAGAAGACCCAGTGATCTGCCTTTACTGAATACTTGGAATAGAAGGAAAAATAGTAGGTAGAAAGTGGTGAAACCAAAAACAATTCTGTCTCAACTGTTTGCTGAAAGAACAAGGAAGACGGCATAAAATATTTCAGCAGAGATCATCCATCCTCTTTTTTTCGTCAGTTTGAGCTCATGAAGGCATTACTGCGTTTCTCTGGTAAATATAGAACATCTATTAGAAGTCATTCATTGACAGTGCAATAATTATTCTTAGCCATATTAAATGATAATATTTACCTATAGCATGCTAAATGTTTTCCTTGATGCACACATTTTTGATATTGTGATTCTATTAATGAGTTTTAGAGTAAAACAATATTCCACCTTGGAAGACTAAATAGTTTATCATATTTTTCCTATATATAAAACTCTACCAACAAAACAAAAATGTGGATTATTGCTTGTTTAACAACCCTGGTTATTCGTCTGTGAACCTAATTAATTTGTTCGTTTTTGACTTTTGCTCAATTAAATTTCTTATGTATACATTGCAGGGTTTCCCCCAGTGTATTATAAGCATGGCGACCCGCCATGCTTTGCTAGCCCCGCCGCCAGGCTTAGCGTTGCGCCGTTTCAGCTGTTTGGGATTCCCCTCGGTAATTTCCCCTCAGAAAGCAGGCGAAGAATCCGCGCTTTCTGATTGGCTGCCTGTCACAGTCAGCGTTAAGCTCCCAGTCGGGGGAAACCCCTGATTGAATCGCAACCCCTGCCCCCCTTCTCCCGTCAAACGGAATTGTAGGACTCGCGCGCACCCGACGCCCCAACCGCCAGGCTTAGCACGTTTTCTGGGGGGAAACCCTGCATTGTATATATTTTTGTTGTTGTTGATAATGTTGTCTTTCATGTCTTATTTCTTTTGTTTCTCCTGTAATTGATAGAGATATATAGATGTTATTTATAATGTATAAAGGTGTTGTTTATGTCACCTAATTAGCTTTACATCCTGAAGAAAAATATGGTATTTTAGAAGATTATTTATCTTTCATGTTGCAAGAAATGGCGAAATTAGTAGTAAATAATAGAGGTGTGCCGATTGATTGGTAACCGATCATAATCGGCCGATTTCCGTGAAATCGGTGATGATCGGGATCGGCCGATCATTGGCTCTGTTACCGATACCGATCACCTGCATCTCATTTCCCAGCCTGTCTGTCCAGCTGGTCTCGTCTTTCCTTCACTGCGCAAACGCGCAGCAACAAATGCTAAGCGATGTGTAACTATAACGCACTGAGTGAATGAGGACGTTTGCGTGTTGCAGCGGAAAATAGAACCAGGTCAAAATGCATCAACACAACAAAGCTAATAGACATAAAAACAATGACGGAGTTTGGCTACATCAGGCTCAGTGCAGTAAAAAGACACGGAGGATCAGACAGCAGGTAAAGCAGCACAGCTACAAACACTCACCGGATTAGCATGACGGTCAGAAAGATAAACTAATAACCTGTAAAATGATTTAAGTCTTGGAGCTGCGATGTAAGACGCTGGTTCTGCTGTTGAACCGCTGCTCCGCTACAGGTAGTAATATTTAATATTTAGTAATATTTGACATGGAGCCGCTTCTGCTCCACCTGGTAGAGACTCTCACACCGAACCTGTTTAAAGATGCAGCATCTAACCTAAAAAATACATTTTACATATGTATTAAAACTTTCTCTGTCCTAACATGAGACAGATAATCTTTAAAAAATAATCGATCTCCTCCCTGTTACTCCGCTCAGTCAGAAACAGCCAATCAGAACTAGCAGTAACCAGCTAGCCGCCATGCTAACAGGAAGTTTTCATTCAGTAACTCTGGATTGTTTTCGCAATGGATCCTGTATTTTCCTTTGAATGTTAAGTTTTATACTTGAATCTTTTGTCAATGTTGAGAGGTTTTACTTTGGCTCTTTGCATTATTTAGCCTCTTCAGAGCCTCATATGTTATCAGTCTGTTAAAGATAGTATTATTGGTAGCAGTTCAATTTGCACAATGCCTGTTTTGTTTAGTTTTCTTCTTGGAAAAAGTTATTAAAAACAAGTTTTTGTCTAAATTAAAGTGAATTCATGGTTCCTTTATCATCCCTCAGGGGTGATTGGTATCGGTATCGGCAGAAAAAACCTGATCGGCACATCCCTAGTAAATAATAAAGGCTTTGTGGTATTCTCATTTAGTGACGTAATTATATTAGTTGTATTACCACCCCCACGTCAGTAGAGGCAGTAGTAGGCCCGGAAAGATGTGACTAAGGAGCAGTTTTAGAAGTACACAGAAAGCTACGGAATTTGTTAAAAGCTGTGAGCTGCGAAGTAAATAAAAAAAGAGAAGTTGAAATACATGCTGAGAGTGAAACTCCTTCCTACAGATGAAAATATATCACAGATTTCAAAAGAAAATTAAAACGGGGGACTGTGGATAACGTACGAAATAGCGCCTCCTTCACTTCCGGAGTGTAATGGTCCCATTTCCAAATAAGGTAAGAGACTGACATTTGTCCGTTCCGCCCCTTTGTGTTTGCTGCAGCCAGGTGTACTTGACTGGCTTTGGCAAATGGACTACATATCCCATGATGCTTGAAAACTAATAGAAGAAAAACTTAAAGACAGATGAAGAAAGAATTTTGTAGGGTATTTTTTTTCAGAAACACTTATGTTACTTGAATTCCTACACTTTTTTGTATATCATTATGTATGATTTGTTCATCCAATTTATTCACTAAAGTTCATCTGAATAATCCAACTGACTTAGTATCAGGGGTGCCATTGGCTTTGGCACCTTTGCAACAACTGAGTCTTGCTTCCACTAGAGCTGCTGTTAGGTGTCCAGCATGTTTCAGAGCCGTCACAACTGGTGCCAATGTTTTGGGGGATGGAAATGCCAGTTTTTGGAAAATGTGTTTATAATTTTTTTTCAATGGTAATTGTATTGGTTAATTATCCGTTTAACACCTTGAATATTTTTGACTTGATTCAATTGAAGTACTGGCGCGTCCATTGGACATTTGTTGAATATGGCATGAGTCCGTAGGCCTGTCGCGATAAACGATAAATCAATTAATGGCATGATGAGTAAAACCTATCAACCTCATTTTAATTATCAGCTTTATTGTCTCTTCCTGCCTTTTTTCTTTCTGTTGATGATACTGAATGTAAAAAGGCTCAATTCCTGTGCTCTCCACTGACCCTAACTTCCTCATTTCCTTTGAGTAATGTCCAGCACACACAACACGAGTTGTCGGCCCATTTTCAAAACCTAAAGAGACCACACATTAGCCGACAGAAATCCTAGGCATAACGGTTCAATTGGGTTCAATTAATCGTCCAGCAAAATTTGTAATTGTGACAGGCCTATGAGTCCGTATTCTAGGGGACGGGTGGCAACCATCCGGCTAAAGAGTCCCCCCCTTGTGGTTGAAGCAAAATATACGTATGACCGCACCGGACTATAAACCGCATAGTTCAAAGCTCAGAAAAAACGTAGTGGCTTAAAGTCCGGAAAATACGGTATCTTGAAAGGATACAATTTACTGTTAAATATTAACAATAATCTACTACAATTAGTTTTGTATTAAAATATTTTTCAAAAATCCCTTCCTTTGATAATTCTTCAAATGTCAGCTGGAGATGTCGACTAATCAGTATCTTTGTCTACTCTCTTGAAGTTTTAGGTGGTGTTTTTGTTCATGTTTGTCTTAAGCTATTTCTCCTATTTACTTCAGTAAAGTTAACAATAACTCTTTTTTTTCTTTGTTTTCATCTCCAGATTCCCTGCAGTGCAACGTTCATCACCAGGAGAGGAGATCCACTCTGGACCAGGAGGAGTTAGAATCTCTGAAGGTAAAACAAGACCAGGAAGAGCCAGAAAATCATCAGATAAAAGAAAAGCAGAAGGATCTAAAACACCAGCAGATAAAAATGGAAGAGAAAGAAGTTTACTGCAGTCAGGGTGAAGAACGGATTGAATTAAAACAGGAGACTGATACCGGCATGGTGTTTCCTGCTGATGAGCAAACTTGCCAAACTGAATCGGAACCAAACGGGAATCAAGTCATCTTCCAGGAACCTGCTGAAGCTGAGAACCAAATTCAGGAAAGAAGCAAATCTTTCTCATGTGTCATTTGTACAAAAGGTTTCTCTGGCAAATATGCTCTCAATAGTCATATTAGAACTTGCACAGGTGAAAAGCCGTTTTCATGTGTGACCTGTGGTAAATATTTTAGTCAAAAACAAAATTTAACTAAGCACATGATGATTCACACTGGTGAAAAGCCGTTTTCATGTGGGAATTGTGGAAAACGTTTTAGTCAAAAACAGCTTGTAACTCGGCACATGATGATTCACACTGGTGAAAAGCCGTTTTCATGTGGGAATTGTGGAAAAAGTTTTAGTTACAAACAACTATTAAGTCAACACATGAGAAGTCACACAGGTGAAAAGCCGTTTTCTTGTGTGAACTGTGGAAAAAGTTTTAGTCAAAAACGGCTATTAACTCGGCACATGATGATTCACACCGGTGAAAAGCTGTTTTCATGTATGAACTGTGGAAAATGTTTTAGTAAAAATTTTTATTTAACTCAGCACAATGATTCCTACTGGTGAAAAGCCTTTTTCATGTCGGAATTGTGGAAAAGGTTTTAGTCACGAAGAGAATTTAACTCTGCACATGAAGATTCATACTGTGGAAAGCAGTTTTCATGTGTGACCTGTGGAAGAGATTTTAGTCAAAAACGGCTATTAACTCAGCACCTCGCGATTCACACCGGTGCCGTTTTCATGTGTGACCTGTGGAAGAGATTTTAGTCAAAAACGGCTATTAACTCAGCACCTCGCGATTCACACCGGTGCCGTTTTCATGTGTGAACTGTGGAAAAAGTTTTAGTCAAAAACGGCTATTAACTCAGCACATGATGATTCACACTTTTGAAAAGCTGTTTTCATTTGTGAACTGTGGAACAAGTTTTAGTGAAAAACTGAATTTAACTCGGCACATGATGATTCACATTGGTGAAAAGCCGTAGAACTATTTTCCATATATGTCCTATGTTTAGGATCATCATAAAAGTCATCTAGACGAAAGCTGGAGGGCTATCTTGTCTATAAAGTGGGAAAATGGTTTAATTTTCTAATTTGTTAAATGTGATGATTTGGATCCTGACATTTGAAAATTTAGAGATGTACAAGATGAACTTGAAGTATTGATTTGTATTATTCTGTATGGAGAGAATGAGTAGGGTGAATGAGGTTTACTTTAATACATTTTGAATCCAAAATAATTGTGCTGTTGTGCACTATTTGTAGATTTTCATTAATTGTTTTACACTTTTAAATGTACTATATTAAAAAATGTTTAGATTTGTCTTTAAAGCAAAAGTAAATTAAACTGATGCTGTCATTTGTTTCAAATTATCTGAACCAGTCTATCTAAATGCTTTGCAAATAAATTATCATGTCGTTTCACTTAGAAAATGCAATAAACAATATAAACTTATTTTCCTTCATTGATCTTGATTGTACAAAGTATGTGTGATTATTGTCTCCAAAAATTTGGTGTCGCTTTTCTTGGTTGAATGTTTCTATTTCCTGCTGTGACTGTTTTCTATTAAAGATCTTTGTTTAAAGTTGAAACTAATCAAATCTATAAACAAATGTTTGTGTTTTTCTTTGCCCACCACCAAAAAACAAAAGAAAACTTTTATACATCTCCTTCCCAAAAAAATGAGTATAGTGTGATAAAGTTGATTATTTTCCAAAATGTAATGATAAAAATTAAACTGTCCTATATTTTAGATTCATTGGACACCAAGTGAAGTATTTCAGGTCTTTTGTTGTTTTAATACTTTTGATTTTGGCATACCACTCATGAAAACCCAAAATTCCTAGCTCAAAAAATTTGCATATTATGAAAACGAGCAATGAACCTACTCATCTGAATCAACAAAGTAACTCTAAACACCTGCAAGAGTTTGGTAGGTGGCGGTAAATGCACCTCAAGTCAGTTGCCATCTGCCAGTAAAACTCAGAAGAAGACAGAGAATGGCACGTGGTCTGTTTTGTTGAATGTTTGAATGTTTCCCTAATAAAATATCTTTAGTCCAGTTTAAACAAGATTATCAATGAGCTGCTGAAAAAACATTCTATTGAAATTATCTTAATCCTTGTGGTGGGAGGACTGAGGCAAACGTAGAGGACTATGGCAAATGATACAAGTTTTACGTGTGTGGGGTCGGTTGGACCACATTTCTACATACAAGGGTTAATTATCCAAGTTTGAATCTTAACCTTAAATTTAATTACATGTTTAATATTTAACAAAATCAATATTGTTATGGGTAGATTTAAAACTTAAATTAAATTTAAGATCTATTCTTCAATCAATTTATTCTGATTAGTACAATATTGTTTAAAAACGTAACAGTTGAATTAAAATAATTTAGTCTGTAGATTTCTATATTTAAAAACAGTCCTGGTTAGTGTGTGAATTCATATCTACAGGGTCAAAGTGTGTGTTTCAGCCTCTGTGTGACCACGAGGCTCTCCTCGGAGAAGGTAATGAAGATGTATTCTTTAAGGCAAAGTTTCTCTCTGTGTTTAGATAAAAAAAAAAATCTTCCTCGCGAAGTAGTCAAAATGCCTTGTGTGTCAGTCGAAACGGACTTTTTCCTCCGTCAATAAATGTCCCTCCCCTTCGACAGGAGCGCTCTCTTAATTTGCGTATGGTACAGACGAGCCTTCTTGACACCTCGCTGCAGCCATAGACATCATAGACATAATATGAGAGCAGACCCCGCATTGGCTGCTCCGGCGCAGGAAATACGGCGGCCATCTTGGAGCGGTAGTCCCTCCTATTTTGCCAATCAAAACAACAGGGATATTGTTGTTCAGATCGATGGATTATTGATGTGAGGCTCCACAAACAACATTTCACAAGTAAGATGGACATGTATATATACCTGTAGAAGCTATTTTTCCCATTGTTTTGTTAAATCTTAAAATTTAAATTGTTTAGTTTATTCTTAGCATTTGTTTGTTTTTCTAGTTGATTTATCATTAGAATTTTTATTTTATTTGTTGTTTAGAATAAGTTTTTTGTTTAGTAATTCACTTAATAAGTTAATTAATTTCAGATTGAAATGTGGGTATTTCACGGTATAAGTAGGTGGGTCGTGGTAGATTATTATGCATGTGGTGGTCACAAGGTTTTTTACCAGCTAATCAGTCACATCGGTTTTCATTGTGTCAGTCAGTGAACAGGTACAGCACTGGGAGCAGAAGCCTGTAACCTTTTGCCTGATCTGCAAATAAAACCAAAGAACCATATTTTGACTTTTGATTTCTTTTTGCTGCATAAACCAGAATCCATGTGCATCAGGTGACTATTTGCGTTTGATTCACCTTTTGTTTTGATCACCTTTGAGTTTTGAATTTTTTGATTTTTGAACTTAAGTTTTTTAGAGAAATGGTCACTACAATACCAATATATACACAGTCCAGTCACATTAATGTGACCACCACGTACTTTCCACTTCAGAGTTAAATAACCAATCACAGAAGGCAGGTGGCAGCACAGTGCAGTTGAGCGTATATAAAGGGTGTGTGTGGGCTTCGGAAAACATTTCAATCGTTGGCGTAATGCAGAAACGAAGCGATTTATCCGACGTCCAAAAGGGCATGATCATTGGCTTTCGGGCCAAGGGTGGAAGCATTTCCGAAACGGCTGAGTTTGTGAACTGTTCGCGTGCCGCCGTGGTAAAAGTGTACCGTGCATGGCAAAATGGGACTGTCCAAAATCAACGACGTGGCAAATGTGGTGCACCACGGGCCATAGATGACAGAGGCGAACGACGGTTGCGGAGATGCGTTCGGGCAGATAGACGGGCTACCGTTGAGCAACTGACCACTAAAATGAACCAAGGGGCTACCACAAGTGTCTCCCAAACCACTATTCAGCGAACATTGCTGCGTCTGGGCCTCCGAAGCGGACGCCTGGTTCGTGCACCTATGCTGACTGGTGTTCATCGACGACGAAGGCTAGAATTTGCACGCCAGTACAGCAGCTGGACGTCCACTGAGTGGCGACAGGTAGCGTTTTCAGATGAATCGCGTTTTATGCTCCATCGGACAGATGGACGTTGGCGTATAAGGCGTGAAACCTCTGAAAGGAACCACCCTGCAACCATTGCAGGAACGGTCCAAGCTGGAGGCGGGAGCATTATGGTCTGGGGAATGTTTTCCTGGCATTCTCTGGGTTCACTGATTATTGTGGAAGGCACGATGGATCAATACAAGTACGCATCTGTCCTTGCGGACCATGTCCACCCCTACATGCGCATTGTTTTTCCTCAGGATGATGGCATCTTCCAGCAGGACAATGCGAGGTGCCATACAGCTGCCAGTGTACGTGCGTGGTTCGAAGAGCACCAGGATGAGTTTACCGTCCTCCCCTGGCCAGCAAACTCACCTGACTTAAACCCAATCGAGCATCTGTGGGACCATCTCGATCGAGTTGTTCGCGCCATGGATCCTCAACCGCGTAATCTATCGCAGCTGGCCACGGCATTAGAGTCGGCATGGCTCAACATCCCAGAGAAGACCTTCAGGGACCTAAGTGACTCTCTTCCTGCACGTCTCGTAGCAGTTCGCTCTGCGAAAGGTGGTTATTCTGGCTTTTGACAGATGGTCACATTAATGTGACTGGACTGTGTATATATATACTGTATATATATATATATATATATATATATATATATATATATATATAAAAAAAAAATAAAATTCCCTTCTCACCCTCTGCGGGTGGTCTCTTTTCATCCTCTGAACTCGGGTCCTCTACCAGAGGCCTGGGAGCTTGAGGGTTCTGCGCAGTATCTTGGCTGTGCCTAGTACTGCACATTTCTGGACTGAGATGTCTGATGTTGTTCCTGGGATCTGTTTTAGCCACTGCTCCAGTTTGGGGGTGACTGCCCCGAGGGCCCCGATGACCACAGGCACCACTGTGGTCTTCACCTTCCAGTTCTTTTCCAGTTCCTCCCTGAGGCCCTGGTATTTCTCCAGTTTCTCATGCTCCTTTTTCCTGATGTTGTAGTCACTTGGTATAGCTACATCCACCACAACGGCTTTCCTCTGTTCTTTATCCACCACCACAATGTCCGGTTGGTTCGCCATTACCATCTTGTCTGTCTGGATCTGGAAGTCCCACAGGATCTTAGCTCGGTCATTCTCCACCACCTTTGGGGGTGTTTCCCACTTCGATCTCGGGGCTTCCAGTCCATATTCTGCACAGATGTTCCTGTACACTATGCCCGCCACCTGGTTATGTCGTTCCATGTACGCTTTCCCTGCCAGCATCTTGCACCCTGCTGTTATGTGCTGGACTGTCTCAGGGGCCTCCTTGCACAACCTACACCTTGGGTCTTGTCTGGTGTGGTAGATCTGAGCCTCTATTGCTCTGGTGTTTAGGGCCTGTTCCTGTGCAGCCAGGATGAGAGCCTCTGTGCTGTCCTTGAGTCCAGCTTTGTCCAGCCATTGGTAGGATTTCCTGATATCAGCCACTTCAGTTATTTGTCGGTGGTACATCCCATGTAGGGGCTTGTTCTCCCATGATGGAACCTCTAGCCCCTCATCCTCTGTTCCCCATTGCCTGAGACATTCGCTGAGCATATCATCCGTTGAGGCTTTGTCCTTGATGTATTTATGGATCTTGGATGTTTCATCCTGGACAGTGGCTCTCACACTCACTAGTCCTCTGCCTCCTTCCTTACGGTTTGTGTACAGTCTCAGGGTGCTGGATTTGGGGTGGAACCCTCCATGCATGGTTAGTAACTTCCGAGTCTTAACATCCGTGGCCTTTATCTCTTCCATTGGCCAGCTGATTATTCCGGCAGGGTATCTGATTACTGGTAATGCATAGCTGTTTATTGCACGGATCTTGTTCTTGCCATTGAGCTGGCTTCTCAGGACTTGCCTTATTCGTTGGAGGTATTTGGCTGTGGCTCCCTTCCTTGTGACCTCATCCAGGTTGCCATTTGTTTGTGGTATTCCCAGGTACTTGTAACTGTGCTCTATGTCTGCTATTGTTCCTTCTGGGAGTGAGACCCCTTCTGTGCGGACAACCTTCCCTCTCTTTGTAACCATCCGACCACACTTTTCTAGTCCGAATGACATCCCAATGTCAGTGCTGTATATCCTGGTGGTGTGGATCAGTGAGTCGATGTCTCGCTCACTCTTAGCGTACAGCTTGATGTCATCCATGTAGAGGAGGTGACTGATTGTGGCCCCATTCTTCAGTCGGTATCCGTAGCCAGTCTTGTTGATGATTTGGCTGAGGGGTTCAGGCCTATGCAGAACAGCAGTGGGGACAGAGCATCTCCTTGGTATATGCCACATTTGATGGACACTTGTGCAAGTGGTTTGCAGTTGGCTTCAAGGGTGGTTTTCCACAGCCCCATCGAGTTTGCAATGAAGGCTCTTAGAGTCCTGTTGATGTTGTACATCTCTAAGCATTCAATGATCCAAGTATGTGGCATTGAGTCATAGGCTTTCTTGTAGTCTATCCAAGCGGTGCACAGGTTGGTGTGTCGGGTTTTGCAGTCTCGGGCGACTGTGTGGTCTACAAGGAGTTGGTGTTTGGCTCCTCTGCTATTTAAGCCGATGCCCTTCTGTGCCGTACTCATGTATTTATTCATGTGACCACTTATCTTAGCCGCTATGATGCCTGATATGAGCTTCCATGTTGTAGAGAGACAGGTTATTGGCCGATAGTTGGATGGGATTGAACCCTTTGAGGGATCCTTCTGTATCAGGATTGTGCGACCTTCAGTTAACCATTCAGGGTGAGTCCCATTTTGTAGCAGCTGGTTCATTTGAGCTGCCAGTCGCTCATGGAGGGCAGTGAGTTTCTTTAGCCAGTAGGCATGGATCATGTCAGGTCCTGGTGCTGTCCAGTTTTTCATACCCGAGACTCTTTCTTGGACATCTGCCACAGTGATGGTTACTGGGGCTTGTTCAGGGAGGTTGCTGTGTTCCTCTCGTAGAGAGGTCAGCCACTTTGCATTGCTGTTGTGGGTCGCCTCCCTTTCCCATATGCCTTTCCAGTATTGTTCAGTCTCCAGCCTTGGTGGGTCTGCTCTGTTGTTAGTACCCTGTCATTGAGAGTACACTTTAGCTGGTTGGGTGTGGAAGAGCCGGTTAATCCTCCTGGCTTCATTCTCTCTTGTGTATCTCTTCAGGCGGCTGGCCAAGGCTTGGAGCCTTTGTTTGGCAGTTTCGAGTGCTTCAGGTATGGACATCTGGCTGTACTTCTTGTGTACTGATCTTTTCATTGCACCCCTTTGGAGCTCTGACAGTTGGCTCACTTCCCTCCTTGTTATCTTGATCTTAGCCTCTAACCGTCTTTTCCATGGTGGGTATTGGGTCTCATGATTGCTCTTATAGCCAAGCATCTCAAGGATCACTGATGCTGAGTTGTATATGAGCTCATTGGTTTCTGTTATGGTGTTGGTAGGGATCGTTCTCAATGCCGCATTCACATCTTCAATTAGACTTTCTGGTGGTGCTTCACTCAGCCGTTGTAATTGGCGTCGGGGTTGTCTGGTGTTCATTATGGCCACGATTCTCTCTCTCAGGTCAGTTGCTGCCTCGTTCAGCTCTGATGGTTCGTTCATTACTGGGGCTACATACCCAGTCTCTGGGTGGGCAGTTAACTCCCCGCTGACCTGGCGTTCTGGCTCCTCCCCTTTGCCATAGCATTTGTGTTGTACCTCGTCAATCTCAAGTTGTGAGAGCAGTTGCCGTTTGCGGATGTTGGAACACTGAGCCACTAGTTGCTTAGCAGTTAGTGTTGACTGGGGATGTCGAAGTAACCATTCCTCCCACAGTCTTCGCATGTAGCCCCTCTGACTAGGGTTACTTGAGTAGTAGCATTCCAACAGATCCATGTTTTCACCTCTCGCCCATTTCCGTCTTGTTCCAGTAGCCCATTTTTCATCTAGGTGCTCTGGTTCCCCAGCACCTGACGCAGACCTTGTTTGGCCGGGCGACGTCTGAGCCGGCATGTCGTGCTTATCAGTGTCTCTCATGTTATGAGGTAGGCTATATAGCTCCAAGGGTCTTGCCTAAGGACCCACACTGACAGCTCAATTTGACTGTTGTAACTTCAGCCCCAGCCTGGATTCGAACCCTGGTCTCCCGGGTGGTAGACTGGTGACTTACCCATTGAGCTATTCAGTCAGCTTATAATATATATATATATATATATATAATTATATATATATATATATATACTATAATATATATACTATATATACTGTATACATATATATATATTACAGTCTGACTTTGGACAGACTGCCCAAAGTCAGACTGCGTTGGGACAGATTGTCCCAAAGTCTCTCTTTGTCCTCACCTGGTCTCAGGTTCGAAACCTGGGACCAGGTTTAGAACAGTTGACAAAGGAAGAGGCCTTCCTTCACACCAACAAACCATCCAATGTTTCATCCAACCAAATGTTCATTCAACCAACATACCAACCAACTATTCATCCAACCAACAATTCATCCAACCGACAAACCAGCCAACGTTTCATCCAATCAACTGTTCATCCAACCAACAAACCATCCAACTGTTCATCCAACCAACTGTTCATCCAACCAACAAACCATCCAACTGTTCATCCAACCAAATGTTCATTCAACCAACAAACCATCCAACTGTTCATCCAACCAACTGTTCATCCAACCAACAAACCATCCAACTGTTCATCCAACCAGTTGGAGGTGTGTGTTGTACCTCTTCTCTTGTGTTTCTGGAGCTGTTTTCTGAGCTAAAGTCGTGGATCGTCTCCTTAAAATCAACCCATCGTTGCTCCTGGCGACTGAAACAGAAAAGAAAATCACTTTCTGTTGATTTATTATGTTTAAGATTTGAGTTAACCGTTACCAATAACAGTTCTGCAACAGATTACATCATTAATGACCAACAGTTTCAGAACATGATAGCTCCATAGCAACGATCAGAAGCAATCCCTTGAACATGATGTCAAAGATGACATCACAGTAGATCAAAGAAGTTCTGAGGCTTAGAACACTTCAGTCAGACTCAAAACGCTTCTATGAGATTCAGATTGTGTGTCCAGTGACTATTTTTGCGCTTCCAAAATGACAGACCCTGTTTTAAAATTACTCGGAGATCTTATGGTGACCGGAATGAGGACGGTATTTCATTACTTCTACCCAAGAGACGAATCAGACGAAAGGAGCGGAGACGAATCAGACGAAAGGAGCGGAGATGAAACAGACGAAAGGACAACTCAGGACGACGAAGAGAGAGATTTGTTCTGGGACGGACTTCCATCCCGTCCCCAAACACAACCTGACCCTGATGAGGACGAAGATAGAGATGTGTTCTGGGACGGACCTCCATCGCGTCCACAAGCACAACCTGAACCGGATGAGGACGAAGAGAAGGATTTGTTCTGGGACGGATTTCCACCCCGTCCCCAAGAACAACCTGACCCGGATGAGGACGTAGAGAGGGATTTGTTCTGGGACGGATTTCCACCCCGTCCCCAAGAACAACCTGACCCGGATGAGGACGTAGAGAGGGATTTGTTCTGGGACGGATTTCCACCCCGTCCCCAAGAAACACCTGACCCGGATGAGGACGTAGAGAGGGATTTGTTCTGGGATGGATTTCCACCCTGTCCCCAAGGACAACCAGACCCGGATGAGGACGAAGATAGAGATGTGTTCTGGGACGGACGTCCATCGCTTCCCCAAGGACAACCTGGCCCGGATGTGGACGCAGAGAGAGATTTCTTCTGGGACGGATTTCCACCCCGTCCCCAAAAACAACCTGACCCGGATGAGGACATAGAGAGGGATTTCTTCTGGGACGGATTTCCACCCCGTCCCCAAGAACAACCTGACCTGGATGAGGACGTAGAGAGGGATTTATTCTGGGACGGATTTCCACCCCGTCCCCAAGAAACACCTGACCCAGATGAGGACGTAGAGAGGGATTTGTTCTGGGATGGATTTCCACCCTGTCCCCAAGGACAACCAGACCCAGATGAGGACGAAGATAGAGATGTGTTCTGGGACGGACCTCCATCGCTTCCCCAAGGTCAATCTGACCTGGATGAGGACGTGGAGAGGGATTTGTTCTGGGACGGACCTCCATCGCTTCCCCAAGGTCAATCTGACCTGGATGAGGACGTGGAGAGGGATTTGTTCTGGGACGGATTTCCACCCCGTCCCCAAGAACAACCTGACCCGAACGAGGACGTAGAGAGGGATTTGTTCTGGGACGGATTTCCACCCCGTCCCCAAGAACAACCTGACCCGAACGAGGACGTAGAGAGGGATTTGTTCTGGGACGGATTTCTATCCCGTCCCCACGCACAACCTGACCCGGGTTGGGGACGAAGATAGACAATTTTCTGAGACGGATTTCCATCCCGTCCCAAACCACAACCTGAGCTGGCTGGGAAGGTTTGCGTTGAACAAGCGGCATATCCTCAGTCTACAGAGACTTCCCAAAACAGGACTGCAGACGTTGGAACTGATGAAACTGACCCAGCGTGGGAGGTTTCTGGGAACGTTACAGCTCACATGCTGTTATTGGGAGGTACTGTTCCCAAAAACAAAACAACCACGGAGAAGGACGATCACTTGAAGGATCAAAAAAGACAACACCAACCCGGACGGGGTGGTTCACCCTCATCTTCTGACTACAGACTTTGGGACAGGTTTGTAAATGCTCCATAAAACAAGAACCACCCTGGACAGGGTGGTTGAACCTCATCTTCCGAGGAAAGACTTTGGGACCAAGTTTGAATGCTCCATAAAAGAAGAACCACCCCGGACGGGGTGGTTGAACCTCATCTTCTGACTCATCTTCCGACTACAGACTTTGGGACCAGGTTTGAATGCTCCATAAAACAAGAACCACCCCGGACGGGGTGGTTGAACCTCATCTTCTGACTACAGACTTTGAGACCAGGTCTGAATGCTCCATAAAACAAGAACCACCCCGGACGGGGTGGTTGAACCTCATCTTCTGACTACAGACTTTGAGACCAGGTCTGAATGCTCCATAAAAGAAAAACCACCCTGGACAGGGTGGTTGAACCTCATCTTCCGAGGAAAGACTTTGGGACCAAGTTTGAATGCTCCATAAAAGAAGAACCACCCCGGACGGGGTGGTTGAACCTCTTCTTCTGACTACAGACTTTGGACCAGGTTTGAATGCTCCATAAAACAAGAACCACCCCGGACGGGGTGGTTGAACCTCATCTTCCGACTACAGACTTTGGACAAGACTTGAAGGCACTATAAAACAAGAACCACCCCAGACGGGGTGGTTGAACCTCATCTTCTGACTACAGACTTTGGGACCAGGTGTATGCTCCATAAAACAAGAACCACCCCGGACAGGGTGGTTGAACCTCATCTTCCGACTACAGACTTTGGACCAGGTTTGAAGGCTCTATAAAACAAGAACCACCCCAGACGTGGTGGTTGAACCTCATCTTCTGACTACAGACTTTGGGACCAGGTTTGTAAATGCTCCATAAAACAAGAACCACCCAGGCGGGGTGGTTGAACCTCTTCTTCTGACTACAGACTTTGGGACAGGTTTGTAAAGGCTCCATAAAAGAAGAACCACCCCGGAATGGGGTGGTTGAACCTCATCTACCGAGAAAAGACTTTGGGATCAGATTTTGAACATTTCACCAAGGAAGAACCAGACGGGGTGGTTTTCCATTGGAAGATGAGGATAAACTTTGGGACCAGTTTTTACTGTGTTCCATACTGAAAAACTGATCCAGAAGGTGAAATTTTCTATGACAAAAAGATTATTTTTTGGCATAAAGACAGGAGCCTCATGACAATGACAGAGGACAACCTATGTACAGGTTTTCCAACAGGCTCAGAATTGTTGGCAGTTTTTAATGCGTTCTGAAGACGACACCACACTCTGCAGAAAATCCTAGCTAACCATTTCTCCTGCCTCTCCTCTTGAAAACAACCAAGCTGGTTTTGGAGAGGAGCAGGAAACATTGAATTTCGTGAATCAACAATAAAAAGTTAATATCCTGTTTGCAGGTTTCTCTCCGGGCGCTCCGGCTTCCTGCTACAACCTGAAGTCATCGTTGTTGGGTAAGAAAGTCCTGGGTTTGAAACCCAGCCTGGTTCTGTCTGCATGGGGTTTTCCGCGTCTCCAGGTCCATATATTTAGCCACTGCTCCAGTTTGGGAGTTTCTGCCCCGAGGGTCCCAATGACCACAGGCACCACTGTGGTCTTCACCTTCCAGGTCTTTTCCAGTTCCTCCCTGAGGCCCTGGTATTTCTCCAGTTTCTCCTGATGTTGTAATCACTTGCCATTGCTACATCCACCACAACGGCTTTCCTCTGTTCTTTATCCACCACCACAATGTCCGGTTGATTCTCCATCACCATCTTGTCTGTCTGGATCTGGAAGTCCCACAGGATCTTAGCTCAGTCATTCTCCACCACCTTTGGGTTTTTTTCCCCACTTTGATCTCGGGGCTTCCAGTCCATATTCTACACAGATGTTCCTGTACACTATGCCCGCCACTTGGTTATGTCCTTATTTTTATTTACAGCACCCGTTCCCTGGTATCGTTTATGCTTTGGGGTTTTAAAAAATCTTATATTTTTCCAGCAGAATTTCCGCCAAACCTTCAATCTTGTTGTTGTCCATGGTATCTTACAGATGTGGTCCCAGTTTTCTTCTGAAATTGTCAGGCTGGCTTCTTTTTCCCACTTCACTTTAATATAAACAGTCCTGTCCTTCTTACCCCGCAGGATAGTGTCGTATCCATGAGGGTCTATCCTTATATTATGTCTATGGATACACCTGTTTTGCTTCTCCCATTAAACACAAAGTCTGGCGATGAGCAGCAGCCACATGTCCCTAATGCCACATAATGACCAGTTGTTGCACCAATAGTTTGTGAAGTAGAGTAAATCGTAACGGCTTTTTTTCTTCATGTTCGCCACATTTTCTGTACTGCCTATTTTTCTCATTTTCAGCACTGACCTTACTTGAAGGGAAAATTTAAGGCTTACAAAAACTTAGTATTTTCTGTCCTGGAGGGGAAACTAAGAAGCTGGTTCAGTTGTAAACCAGGTTAAGTTAACCTTGTGCTGTAGGTAAAGACCTAATGATGCCTGCAGGTTTATCTATTAGCAGGTTTAATTTTGCCTGTACTTGGTTGTGTTCATTACTTTAACTGTATTTGACAAGTTTACCAAAATATAAAAATGTCATTCAAACTGCATTTGCCCTGTTTTACTTTTTACTTATACTTTTCATTACATTACTTGAGTACATCCATTTTTACAGTAATTTCCAGACTTAAGTACAAGAAAATTCAGATACTTTAAGACTTTAACTCAAGTAACATTTCAGTCAGTGACTTGGACTTTTACCAAAGTCATATTTTGGAGAGGAACCTAAACTTTTACTAGACTCTGAGATTTCAGTACTTTATACAACACTGCCATGCAGCTAGCCACACAGTAAATAAGTAAAGTACAGCGATATTTGTTTTCTTCTCTCTTCCGACGTCAACATGAAAGACTACATTTCTACACTTAAACAGTTTTCTAAAGTGGATTTTCAATTGAAGCAGGAGATGATAACTAGAGGAAGACAAACACGGAGCTGAAAGTTTTACTTAGTAGAAAAGACATGCAGAGGATAGACTTGACTTTGGATGGACAGATATTTTTGTGCAGAATTAGGGCTGCATGGATTTCATTGATACATAAAGGTAAGACAGCAATAATATGTTTTTGTTTAGTTTTTTAATTAAATGTGCGTTTTGTGGGCTACAGTTAATGTTTAAATAATTGAGTAAAGTAGAAGTGGTAGCTAATCTACCACAGCAATTATGTATTAATAAAACATTAAGCCTAAAATTTTCTACAATAACAATCTAAATGTTTTGTTCTGTGTGCAAAATTCTTGAATGTTTTTGGTGTTAAATCCTAAAACATGTGGCTTTGTTGTCATTAAGGGTCTGTTCCCAATATGGTTGTGACTTTGACATCAAATATAATGCTAAGAAAAGCAATGTTATGATTGTTAGAAGTAGGGCAGATAAGCATCTGATAACCCCTGACTTCTCTTTATCTGGCATTGTCCTCAAAAGATGCAATGAAATTAAATATTTGGGACATTACATAACTGATGACCTGTCTGATCATTGTGACATTCGTAGGCAGTATTGTATGATGTATGCACAAGCTAATACTTTGGTCAGAAAGTTTAGTATGTGTTCATCCTCAGTGAAGATAAGCTCTTTTTAAAGCTTTTTGCACTTCACTTTACACGGCCCATCTGTGGCGAAGATCACACAAAAGTAGCCTGCAGAAACTTTATGTGGCCTACAATGATGGCATGAGGCTCCTACTCAGAGTGCCTAGATGGAGCAGCACCAGCCATATGTTTGTACAAAATGATGTTCCCACATGTGCAGCTGTGCTCAGGAATCTCATGTATAGATGTATGTGTAGATTTTCTGTGTCATGCAATAATATAATTGCAATTTTAGTAAATCCTGTTTTTAGTACAGTGAGATTTCTCTTAAGATTGTGGAAACATTGGTGTCATCATTTATTTGTGACTCAGTGAATGTCATGTTTTTTTATTTATTTTTATTTTATTATTTTTCTCTTATTTTGTTTTTACCTTTTTATTATGGACCTTTTTGGTCTGGAATAAAGATTGATTGATTGATTGTCAGTTGCTAATAAAGACCTTGTGGTGTTCTGATTTAGTCACGTGATTATGTTAGTTGTGTTACCACGCCAGGCCAATAGAGGCAGTAATAGGCTCGAAAAGATGCGACTAAGGAGCAGATTTAAAAGGACAGAAAGTTACAGAATTTGTTAAAAACTGTGAGCTGCCCTTAAGTAAATAAAATATTGAAGTTCAAATACATGCTGAGAGTGAAACTCCTTCCTAAAGGTGAAGATATATCACAGATTTCAAAAGAAAATAAAAAACGGGAGACCGCGGATAATACAGGAAATAGCGCCTCCTTCACTTCCGGAGTGTAATGGTCCCATTTCCATATAAGGTATGAGGCTGACAGCGGTCCGTCCCGCCCCTTCCTGTTTGCTGCAGCGAGGACCTTCTCCTTCAATCTTCTTTGATCACTGGGGCCGTCGGTGATTGTCTCTGTGTCAGGTAATTCGTGTTTCTGGTTGTGACTGCTATGATGAGTTGTGTGAACTATATGCATCTGATTGTTCAATAAATGTATGATTGTACTTGAGCAGCGATGGCTTGTTTATTGTGTGTCTGCGTGGATACGCTGTTACACACGCTGCCCCTTTATCTGCTGGATTTCTCCCGGACTCCCCAGATAATCTTACACCGGATAGGTAGGAAACACCAGAGTTTGGATGAAGGTTAATGTATGAGGATCATTTTAGTAAATGTGCTTTTCCCCTATAAAATGTTTTTTTTTTTAACGGGTAAATGCATAGGCTTAGGAAGTGGGGGTATGGGGGGGCATTTTTATTGGGGTTTTGTGTAAAAATGGCGACGTAAAAAGTTAAAAACAAGCGAAATTTCCAACTGCCGAAACTCAGAGTGTAACTGACACCAACTGCCGCTTTTTTAGAGTGAGAAGTGGAGTGGAAGTTTGACCCCAAAATAATTTTGAAATCGCTCTCATGGCCGCAAAACTTGTACTATTGGTATGGAAGTTGGTCATGAAATCGCACCGAATGCCAGCGCCGGTAAAAGGTTTTCAACATTTCTCTAGGGCTGACGGTTTTCTGTCGAGGTATTTCAGAGTGAAATCAAGTGACAGGGTAACCTCAGGCACTCCACCATTCATTTTCAGACTTTTCTGAAAAATTTCTGAGCTCAGCACACACCATTTTTCTGTCATCACTGCTATTTCTGTGAGTGACCTACAGATATGAATGGGGGGGGGGGGGGGGACTATCGGTTTAACAGTGGTTTAACCCAACCACTGTTACACATTGTATTAGTGTGGCCATTTAAAACTAAGCTTACTGAAAATTTCAAAATAAAAGCCTGTATATTTCTCTCAGGCCTTTATTATGTTTTTCTCTCAAGTTAATGCAGAGAGAGCTAAAATTGCAGTATAAATAGAAATTATAAATTGCAGTACTATCGGAGACAAGAAATTGCCCTCTTATATGCTTCAAACGGTTTTCGGATCACTCTTGCGGATCCTGAATAGGAAGAGCTGTTTGGACTGCTTTGTTCAGAAAAACTAACTGCTTCAGACAGACAGTTAGAATTCAATCGGTCTCTGTGTTTCTCACTCACATGATAGTTGAGCTGCTCTTTAGAACTACAATGACTAAAGGTCAGAACTATAACATGGCGTAACTCTCAGATACCACACATTAGGGCTGCTCTGGCATTTAGAACTACTTGTTATTTTGGGCATTAATATAGCTGGACTGTTGCACGTTGGATTAATGTGGTCATTAATCCAATGTGTAACAGTAATGAAGCTTACTGAAAATTTCAAAATAAAAGCCCTGACATTTTTCACATCAGGTAATTGCTCTTTTGGACTTTATGTGACTGGTTTAAACAAACTAGTGTAACACATTGACTTGGTGTGGTAGTTAAAATGAAGCTTACTGAAAGTTTCAAAATAAAAGTCTGCATATTCCTCTCACGTTTGTGCACCGCCTATGGCAATGCAATAATATTTGCCTTCTTTATGTTTTTTTTTTTCTCTCTTTAGTGAACTGCGTTGCATGGCAATTGGCACAAATATTAGCAATTATAATAATATTAATCAATTTAATTTATAATGCACTTTTCATTAATAAAAATCTCAAAGTGCTAATTTTCTTATTAATTAGACATTTTTAGTATACTGAATGGAGCAAGTAAAATTAAAACAACATGATCGTGTTGCTCCACATACTACTGCCAGCATTTAGGCTAACATTAGCATATTGGCTAATTGTAGCTTATGCATTAATTTTAACATAATGAATGGTACAAGTACAGCTTAGTCAACATGCTTCTGCCTCTCCACTGGTTATTGACTACAATTTAGCTAAGCTTAGCATTAATGATCATTTTAAGCTTCAGAACGCTGGGTTCTAACCGACGGGCACCCTTTGGCATGCCCCGTAAAATTTCTTCAGGAATTTTCTAGTTATATTATTTAGATATTTAGGAGAACAGCAGTGCTAGAATGATGGTGAAGAAGCTCTGGTGAGATCTTCATTTAGTTTATTGAAATATTAACTGTTTTTAATTTTTATATAAACTAAACTCTTTTATTATGAGAGGAGCAGGTCAGAGAAGGCATAGGAGAGCCAGGTGGAGTTTCAGCGTGTGAAGATATAAAATTATATTAATTATAATAGAACCACAAAGGAGAACGGGCGAAGACTGATGTTAGGTTGATTTCTTTCAACGTTTCAATATGTTTTTTCATTATTTCCTCACTATAAGGGTGATGATTAGGAGACAAAAAGAAAAGTGCTTGAGGACAGGTTTAAAAATAAATTAGTGAAAATTTTTGCTACACAGTAAATATAGTTGAGGTGCATAATGTATACAGCTGAAAACTAAGTTGTTTAAATTCTCATTCTGTATGATTATAAACATACTTTTTACACTGTTCATTACTGTAGTGTTTATTGTGAATCCATGCAGGAATATCAGGCTGCAGAGAGTCGGTGGGAGGCAGAGACAGAAACACATAATAGTATATATTTCAATTAAATGTTTGCAGCTGAAAATGACAGGAAAAAAATAGTCTTTTTTCCTCAGTGTTTTTTAATGCTCCTCACTGATTTAACAGTGAGGAGGTAAAGGTCGGTTAGAAGTGAAAAGTAACATTTTTATTTATTTTGTAGATCAAACTGTTGAACTGTTGTAGAGAATTGTTCAAGAAGAACAAAACTTGTTTTTTAGATTTCATTTTTGTTGGTCAAACTGCTGTATTGAGTTTAAAACTGCCGTGTCTTATTTTATAAGCCGTTTTCTACTTTGGTTTTAGAAAGAGGTAGAACCAGTTCAATTACCAGTCAATTTATATCAATGCATTTTGACCAATAATCAAATGTCTTTTGACCAATAAGATATATCAGAATCTGGTAGCCTGTCTGTGCTACCAGAGTATTTAGCTTGCTAGTTGTGAGGCAAATGCTAAAGAGAGTGTTCATCCTGGAATGACGGTCATTATACTATGCATAACTTTAATCTGATTATTGGATTGTCAATAGCAATGTGTTAGATTATTTGTTACTGTAACAAGGGTCAAATTAGAGTAACGCATTACCAATGTGCTGATGCTGGTGTTTTAGATCCTCCTGCTCTTCTTTTATCTGATGATCTTCATGCTCTACCTGATCTTGTAGGCGGAGATCAGCTCCTCCTCACCACATCGCAGTATTCCTCCCATGTCACATTTGATTGAAGTCTCAGAAAAATCGTAATCAGGCTATAAAAAAATAGCTCAGCTCGCTCTTCTTCTTTTGTATCAGAAAAACAACTTGCATTAGGTCGTATGTAGCGCAGCACAGCACATAGCGCCTGGAGGCGGGGCGCTACACCCAATTTTGTGTGGAAGGTTCCATAAAGACGATGAGAGGAAGAAGTGAGGAATGTCTTTGGAGAGACGGATTCACTACACTGATGAATCTCAGCTGCTGAATATCTTAAGGTTTTCATTGGCTGGATTCATGGGCCCAATGTACAGGAATTTACAGCTACTTCATTAAACACAGTTTTCAACTAATTCAGCAACCAGTTACATGGATAAAAGATGTTCAATGTCCAAAACCCTTAAAAATTGCTGTGATAGTTTATTTCCAAGTTTGACAAGAACATAACAAAGATTAAACTTTTCATTAATGATGTGTTTTTAGTGCTGAGGTTTCACAGCACCATGTCGAGTAATTCAGGAGGATTTTTATGAAACTTGTAAAACTGAGAACTCACCTAAATCTGAGCACAGTAAAAGCTTTTATTTTTCAGTAATTAATTGTTGTCCCTGGTGACATAGTGAGTAACAAGCCGGTCACAAGACTCTCTCCTATTTGTTTCCCGTTTTCTTTGTGATCCAGCTGTTGTTTCATACAACCAGATTAATCAGAATCACAAACATGTTTTACTTGTTTGTTCATTGTAAGGCTTCATGTTGTTTTCACGTTGACCATTTCTCATATATTGTCCACTTGATGTAACAGTAGTATACGCTCTTGAATTTTTAGGTGGTTTTTGTTCATTTCTGTCTTAAACAATGAACAGTTTCTCCTATTTACTTCAGTAAAGTTAACAATAACTCTTTTTTTCTCTGTTTTCTTCTCCAGATTCCCTGCAGTGCAACTTTCATCACCAGGAGAGGAGATCCACTCTAGAGCAGGAGGAGTTAGAATCTCTGAAGGGAAAACAAGACTAGGAAGAACCTGGAGATCATCAGATAAAAGAAGAACAGGAGGATCTAAATCATCAGCAGATAAAAATGGAAGAGAAAGAAGTTTATTGCAGTCAGGGTGAAGAACAGATTGAATTAAAACAGGAGACTGATGCCGGCATGGTGCTTCCGGCTGATGAGCAAACTTGCCAAACTGAATCAGAACCAAACAGGAACCAAATCATCTTCCAGGAACCTGCTGAAGCTGAGAACCAAAATCAGGAAAAAAGCAAATCTTTCTTATGTGTCATCTGTGAGAAAGGTTTCTCTGGCAAATCTGCTCTCAATAAATATATTAGAACTCACACCGGTGAAAAGCCATTTTCATGTGTGAACTGTGGAAAGAGTTTTAGTCAAAAAAAACATTTAACTCAGCACATGATGAGTCACACTGGTGAAAAGCCGTTTTCGTGTGGGAACTGTGGAAAAAGATTTAGTTACAAACATGTATTAACTTGACACATGATGATTCACACGGGAGATAAGCCGTTTTCATATGTGAACTGTGGAAAGAGATTTACTCACAAAGTTAGTTTAACTCACCACATGATGATTCACACTGGTGAAAAGCCGTTTTCATATGTGAACTGTGGGAAAGGTTTTAGTCAAAAACTGAATTTAACTCAGCACATGATTATTCACACTGGTGAAAAGCCCTTTTCATGTGGGAACTGTGGAAAAAGATTTAGTCACAAACATGTATTAACTCGGCACATGATTTACACTGGTGAAAAGCCATAGAACTATTTTCCATAGATGTCCTTTGTTGAGGATCATTATAAAAGTCATCTAGATGAAAAGTGGGAAAATGGTTTAATTTTTTATAATTTGGATAATTTGAATCTTGACATGTGGATACTTAGAGATGTACAAGATATACTTGAAGTATTGATTTGTATTATTCTGTATGGAGAGAGAATGAGGTTTACTTTAATACAGTGTTTCTCAACCTTTTTCGGGCCAGAACCCCGATAGCCTATATCCAGGTTCCTCGCCGCCCCCCACCAAAGAATTTGTAGGCTACTTTGCAACTGACTATTATTTTATTAATAATATTATTACTATTGTAGAAGTTAAAATTGGTAGGCCTAAGCAGCCAATAAGTGTGGAAAAAATACCCCTGCTTTTGAGAAGCTTTCTTGTTTTGTTTTGTTTTTTTGTATTTTTTCTCTCCCATGTCTTTTTTTTCTCTTCTTTCTTTGTTTTCATTTCTTTGAGTCGAGAAAGAATAAGTACTGTCATTTAATGACTACAAAGAAAACATGTTCAGATAGTTGCATGATTGTACTTCCAAAGTGAAAAATCTCAATAAAAATATTTTGGGAAAAAAAAACATGGATAGAACTGTAACTACATTAATCATAGCTCCTCTTCTCTTCAGTATTTGTCAGTTGCTGGTGGTGCAGCTCTGTGCTGCCTTCAGGAGAATGAGACATCAGAGTATCATCCATAAAATTTCACCCACATGGCATTTATTGTGCAAACCAGAGCTTTCAATCAATCAATCAAATTTTATTTGTATAGCACATTTCAGCAGCAAGGCATTTCAAAGTGCTTTACACAATTTAAAATAAAAATATAGACAGAGATTTTGAAAAAGATAAACATTAAAAGTAAAAATTAAAAGAAAAATCATTTTAAAACATCTCAAACCTCGACATCATACAAGGATTCAAACCTCAAGAGTTTTAGCAGAGCGACGTCATACAAGGATTCTCAAACCTCAGAGTTTTTGTATCTTATAAGGATTCAAGGCATTTCAAAGTGCTTTACACAATTTGAAATAAAAAGTCTCTGTTCACTGCAGACTGGCACATGCCAAGGACCCTACATGGACGTCTTCTTAAGTTGTAAACCCTGTGTACATACCGTTGAAATAAAATCGATGTCTTTTGTAAATACATTTTCTCTATCAATGACTTAAATTGTTAACTGTGGCAATTATGTTTGTGTAATGTAGTAGCAATGTACATGTTTAATATAATTACTGTATTAAATAGATGTTTTAAAGAAACAGCCACAAACCTTATGTCTTTAGTCCACAATGGCAGCTTTAATTTGAGCATTTCCTCTCCTCCACATACTTATGTGTAAAATTTACAAAAAGAAGCAATTTAAATTGTAAAAGTTGCACATATGCAGATTACTCAAGAGAAGCTATTAACAATAGTTTTTTTTTACACAGAACTCTACACAACATCAATTCATTTATTAATAGATACACATAGATATTAATTACAGAATAGATACACAAAGATTTCATTTCTAACAGCTGCTAGCAGTAGTGAGTTTTCATCCAAGAAGTGTGACTTGCAGGAGCAGAGAGGCTCTGTACTGGTTTGTGTCCTTTTAAATCAAGAGGTCCATGATACGTTTACTAGGCAGCAGATGTCCCACAGCTGATTGACTGAACCTGCCATGGACAGAGAAACAAGACCAAAGGTTGTTAGCCCGGCTACTGTTGAGAAAGATGAACAAAACAAATGGAGAAATTATGAATCACATCAGAATATGTAAATTATTTGGCAGATATTGCTTAAATCAATATTTAAAATGCAATGTTGGAAGATGTAGTGATTTTAGTGAAGCTTTTAACAACAGCACTGAAAGGTAGCGGTGTTTATGTTTCCTAACTGGCTAAAGCTGCTGCTAGCTGGTTTACTCTCAGATCGGAGGCTGGTTCCTTTGAATACAGTTGGAGATGGTAAATTGACAATGACTGATGAAGGCTAACATGTAAATACTGTTTTATTACAGTTAATACCGAAAGAGAAGCTTTTAATGTTACAGCACTGACAATCAGCGGTGTATATTTTGCCTCTAACTGTGGCTAAAGCTGCTGCTAGCTGGTTTACTCTCTGATCGGAGTCTGTTTATTTTATACAGAGTGAGAGAATGATGGATTGACAATGAGTAATAACAGCTATCTAACACTTAAATGCTGTTATTATCCTTACCTTTTATTGTATCTTTAAGATAATGAGTATTCGTGAATGTTTCAGTCATGTTTCCCGAGGACTGTTGAACTGAGGCCAAAAGCGGCCGAGTAGGCAGACATTCACAATCGATCTGCACACGGATCGTTCTGTTTCCTGTTTATTGACCAATAGCAGAAGAGCTAGACATAGAAGGCAGCCCACCTCATACACAAACAAATACAAACTTATTAAAATACTGGTAGAAAATTCAAATGGATAAAACCGTTAAAAGACCTTTACACTCGACCACCAGCACCGCACAATTAAGTTACAAGCCGGTGCTGATCGGCTGTCAATAAGCCACAGGATGGGCGGCAACCAGCGGTAACTCCGAACAAAGCAGCAGCGCTTATTGTGGATATACGGAAAGGTTTATTATCTAGTGTAGAGAAGAAGCTTGTGGCGGGATGTAGGAGGTACGAATCAGAAGACAATATTAACTTTAGATTTGTGAAAAAATGGATGATTAATATTGTATTTGTCAATTTAGATAAAGTTTAAGAAAAGATTTAACAAGAAGAAGAAGAAGAAGAGCAAGAAGAAGTGGCACTGCATGAGAAATCTTTAGATGTGATGATCGTATGATCCGCAAGGTGGCGGTAACGAAACGGGACGAATGCAGACAGTCATGAAATCCCAAAGAAGAAGAAGAAGGAGGAGGAAGAAGAAGACAAAGAGGACGGAACGTGGCCTGTTTCATTGAATGTTTCTCTAAAAATATCTCCAGTCCAGTTTAAACGAGTTCATCAACCAGCAGTTAACAGCTGCTGAAGAAACATTCACAGAGTTTAGAGGAATCATCGTCAAGTCGGAGGAAGAGATGGATGATCAGCGCAGACTGCTGGATTTCTCCCGGACTCCCCAGATAATCTTACACCGGATAGGTAGGAAACACCAGAGTTTGGATGAAGGTTAATGTATGAGGATCATTTTAGTAAATGTGCTTTTCCCCTATAAAATGTTTTTTAACGGGTAAATGAACGCAGACGTCACAATTACGCTGTGAGAATGACTTATTTATGTAGAGAGAAAATGGAGCCAATGGCCTTTTTATGGCTCTTTTCCTTTAACTACTGACATTTACTTTGGAAAACGGCAGAAATGTGAACAATGCAGGTTAGTAACGCAAACAACATAAATAGTAATAGTGTTAGTTGTAAAATTGAATAATTTGTAATAAATAAATTGTAGTTGCTAATTTTTGTCGGTCCAAATACGAAGCTGAAGTTTTTTCCCGACAACATTGAATGCAACACATGTAACCTGACACCTACTGCTAAGTAGCGGCCTGTGGAGAGAAGGACAGAGAGCGAAGCTGCAGCATTGATTTATGCTGCTGTTCTTAGTGGGGAAACACTTGGTGTCAAAAACTGATATTTATATGTAATTTTTTCCTCTGTCTAATGTAAGATAGCTCCTGTTTTTGTTTGGAAGGTTTTATAAAGACGATGTGAGGAAGAAGTGAGGAATGTCTCTGAGGAGAGACGGATTCACTGCACTGATGAATCTCAGCTGCTGAATCTTTTAAGCTCCTCTTGGCTGGAAAAAAAGAATAAAACCTATGTAGATATTATATATACGCAGGTCCATATAAATATTTTTAGTTTAATTCATAATATTCAATATTAATCATCATTTTTGTTTCTCCATGATTGTATTATTTTGTTTGTATATTAATATAAATGTGTATTGATATTACTAAATAATATATACAAAATTATGACTGGTTGTGTGTTTTGTAAAATGCTCATAATGCAGCAGTATCAAAATAATCTATTCTGCTGAGTCTCTTCTGTTTTCCCCACTAAGAATAGTTAAATAAACTCAACCATAATCATTTAGAAATACTTAAAAATAACCTTGTAAATGTACCTATGATTATTGTGACTTTTTTACACTTATATGTTGTTCAGTATATTTTGCATGATATGGGACTGATTTACAATTATATGTTGAGAATAATTTACATGATGATTATTATTAATTGAATTGAACATGATAGTATATAATTACAAAGGTGAAGTGAAATATATTTAAGTGTGAGACATGATTTATTTGAATAGAGGAAATCTTTTATTTTGAAGAATGCTCAACAGGATGTGGTTCTGTTTTGTCTCTATCTTGCTTTTGTTGATTGTGGTTGCTATTGGTTACGAACAGCTGTTGACGTTATCAGCTGTTGCTGTTTCTCTCTTCAATAAAAACTGAACAGGAAAGGTTCAGTAAAAGACATACGAGCCTCCGTCTTGTTTGAAGAAGCATCACTCCGTAACAATGATAGCTGTTTTAATGAGGTTTACAGCAAAAAATTGTGAAACTCTGTTTAGTATTTAGCGAGTTATGATTGATAAATGTGCTGATTCGTCATTGAGCCTGTCAAACATATAAGGCCGAGTGGAGCGGTCGACCGCTCCAAGATGGCCGCCCTAAATCTCGTCAGCAACAACAGGCGAGAGAGAGCGGTCCATGAGGCATTTATTTATACATGTCTATGAGAAAAGGGGCATAATGACGTATGGGCGTAGATGGATTCATAGGTCCAATATGGGTGGGAATTTACAGCTACTTCATTAAACACCGTTTTAAACTAATTCACCACCCAGTTACATGGATAAAAGATGTTCAATGTCCAAAACACTTAAAAATTGCTGTGATAGTTTATTTTTCCAAGTTTGACAAGCAAATAACAAAGATCAAACTTTTCATCGACGATGTGTCTTTAGTACAGAGGCTTCACAGCAGCATGTGTCGAGTAATTCAGGAGGATTTTTATGAAGCGCGTAAAACAGAGAACGCACCTAAACCAAAGCAGAGTAAAAGTTTTTATTTTTTAGTAATAAATCATTGTTCCTGGTGACATAGTGAGTAACAAGCCAATCACAAAACTGTCTCCTGTTTGTTTCCCGTTTTCTTTGTGATCCAGCTGTTGTTTCAAGCATCCATATTAATCAGAATTTCTCTGTTAGAATCACAAACATATTTTACTTGTTTATTCATTGTAAGGCTTCATGTTGTTTTCACGTTACCTATTTCACATATATTGTCCCCTTGATGTCACAGTAGAGCATATGAAGCACCGCTGTGCTTCGGCTCATGAGTTGAATGATTGGATGTAGTTCCTCAGTACTTCATGAAGCTTCATCTCACCATCACTACTTTTCATTGTTTCCTCTCCTGCTCTGGTCAAAACCCACAGACACAACCCAGTGCATGCTGGTCCGATACCAGTCCCTATACTTACAGAAATGGACCCACAGTTTTTCCTGTTTAACTTAGAAAAGTAAATAACAAAGGAACAAAAACTAAACAACTATTAACCTTCAAATAAACTGATGTTTGTAAATAAACCCCAAAGATATAAAGTGGACTAAAATTTTATTTTAATATAATTGAAAGTAATAAAAATAAATATCTTGACGTAATAACTGTTGAATATTAACAATAATCCCTATTGCAATTAGTTTTGTATTAAATCATTTTTCAAAAGTCCAATCTGTATCTCTGTCTAAGCTCTTGAATTTTTAGGTGTTTTTTTTGTTCATTTATGTCTTGAATGATGAACGATTTCTCCTATTTACCTCAGTAAAGTTAACAATAACTCTTTTTTTCTCTGTTTTCTTCTCCAGATTCCCTGCAGTGCAACATTAATAACCAGGAGAGGAGATCCACTCTGGACCAGGAGGAGTTAGAACCTCTGAAGGTAAAACAAGACCAGGAAGAACCTGGAGATCATCAGATAAAAGAAGAGCAGGAGGATCTAAATCATCAGCAGATAAAAGAAGAGCAGGAGGATCTGAAACACCAGCAGATAAAAGTGGAAGAGAAAGAAGTTTACTGCAGTCAGGATGAAGAACAGATTGAATTAAAACAGGAGACTGATACCTGCATGGTGTTTCCTGCTGATGAGCAAACATACCAAACTGGATCAGAACCAAACGGGAACCAAATCATCTTCCAGGAACCTGCTGAAGCTGTGAAACAAAATCAGGAAAGAAGGAAACCTTTCTTATGTGTCATCTGTGAGAAAGGATTCACTGGCAAACCTGCTCTCAATAATCATATTAGAACTCACACCGGTGAAAAGCCGTTTTCATGTGTGAACTGTGGAAAATGTTTTAGTCAAAAGCAGCATCTAACTCGGCACATGATGATTCACACTGGTGAAAAACCGTTTTCATGTGGGAACTGTGGAAAGAGTTTTAGTCACAAACAGCATTTAACTCAGCACATGATTATTCACACTGGTGAAAAACCGTTTTCATGTGGGAACTGTGGAAAGAATTTTAGTCAAAAAGGGCTATTAACTCGGCACATGATGATTCACACTGGTGAAAAACCGTTTTCATGTGTGAACTGTGGAAAGAGTTTTAGTCACAAACAGCATTTAACTCGGCACATTAGGATTCATACTGGCGAAAAGCCATTTTCATGTGGGAACTGTGGAAAAGGTTTTAGTCAAAAAAAGTATTTAACTCGGCACATGATGATTCACACTGGTGAAAATCCATTTCCACGTGTGAACTGTGGAAAAAATTTTAGTCAAAAAAAGTATTTAACTCACAACATGATGATTCACACTGGTGAAAAACCGTTTTCGTGTGTGAACTGTGGAAAAAGTTTTAATCACAAACAGCATTTAACTCGGCACATGATGATTCACACTGGTGAAAAGCCATTTTCATGTGTGAACTGTGGAAAAAGTTTCAGTTACAAACAGCATTTAACGCGGCACATGAGGATTCACACTGGTGAAAAGCCGTTTTCATGTGTCAACTGTGGAAAACGTTTTAGTGAAAAACGGCTATTAACTCAGCACATGATGATTCACACTGGTGAAAAGCCGTTTTCATGTGTGAACTGTGGAAAACGTTTTAGTCACAAACAGCATTTAACTCAACACATGATAATTCACACTGGTGAAAAGCCGTTTTCATGTGGGAACTGTCGAAAAAGTTTTAGTCAAAAACGACTATTAACTCGGCACGTGATGATTCACACTGGTGAAAAACCGTTTTCATGTGTGAACTGTGGAAAAAGTTTTAATCACAAACAGCATTTAACTCAGCACATGAGGATTCATACTGGTGAAAAGCCGTTTTCATGTGGAAATTGTGGAAAAGGTTTTAGTCACAAAGAGAATTTAACTCAGCACATAAGGATTCATACTGGTGAAAAGCCATTTTCATGTGGGAATTGTGGAAAGAGTTTTCGTTACAAACAGCATTTTACTCGGCACATGATGAGTCACACTGGTGAAAAGCTGTTTTCATGTGTGAACTGTGGAAAAAGTTTTAGTCAAAAATGGCTATTAACTCAGCACATGACGATTCACACTGGTGAAAAGCCGTTTTCATGTGTGAACTGTGGAAAAAGTTTTAGTCAAAAACGGCTATTAACTCAGCACATGATGATTCACATTGGTGAAAAGTTGTTTTCATGTGTGAACTGTGGAAAACGTTTTAGTCAAAAACGGCTATTAACTCGGCATATGATGACTCACACTGGTGAAAAGCCATAGAACTATTTTCCATATCCTATGTTGGGGTTCAATATAGAAGTCATCTAGATGAAAACTGGAGGGCTTTCTTGTCTATAAAGTGGCAAAATGGTTTAAGTTTTTTAATTTAAATGTGATGATTTTGATCCTAATATTTTGATACTTAGAGATAGGCCTGTCGTGATAAACGATAAATCAATTAATCGGATGATAAAAAACCTATCGATAATTTTAATTACCGTATTTATTGTCTCCTCCTGCCTTTTTTTTCTTTCTATTGATGACATTGAATGAAAAGAGGCTCAGCTCCGGTGCTGTCCACTGACCCTCCCTTCCTCATTTCCTTAGTCTAATGTCCAGCGCACATTACACTAGTTGTCGGCCCATTTTCAAACCCTGAGAGACACATTATCCAACAGAAATCCAGGTATAACGGTTACGATCGGGTTCATTGTGCCGTGTGGTGTCTAGCCACATAGGCACAAAATAATGGCTACAAACAGTTAACTAATTTTAAAATCCGGCATTAATCAATGCTGTACTAGAATCTACCTGTGATGTATGTGGCTAGAGTCAGCGTAAAGTCCTGACTGAATGAAAATAATTATAACCTATATATGGTACGTTGACGAAGAACAGCTAAAAACCTACCGGGTTCATCAACTGCGGTAGCAATTTGGCTCCAACCCCTCCCCTTTTCATTTCTATATTCTTTGCACGAAACTAAATATTAATGTTGTTTAGACATATCATCTCCGATGTCTGCTGGACTTCGGGTTGCGCGTTTCAGCTTTTTGGGTTCCCCTCCGTAATTTCCCCTCAGAAAGCACGAGGAGAATCCGCGCTTTCTGATTGGCTACCTGTCACATTCAGCGTTAAGCTCCCAGTCGGGCAAAATCCCTGATTTAGATCGGAGCGGCCAGGACGATTTACCGGTAACACACCACACACTGCAGGATGATCGGTTAGATCGGCCAACGATCTAAGATTGTCATAAGGGAAAAATAGGGGCAAAAAATGGTGTAGTGTGAACTATTTCATTAGGAAGTCGGATGTGTCCGTTTTCTCTATTTAAATCTAGAGATTACTGAAGGGCAATACAGACTTAATAATCTGCACTCTTTTTGTTGAATGCAGTATTCATTTCCACTTTAGCTTTATGTTTATTTTTTATTCAAGTACATTTTTTGTTAATGGAGACTGAGAATACATTTTATTTGTTTTTGGTTGCTTTGTTTATTTAGTTTCAGTTACAGTGTTATGTGTTCTTTTGAAAATAAATATCAGGAAATCGCATGTATTAGTCATTTCCATTAAATCAGTGTCAAGAGGTCTTGAAACAATATTATCGATTATCGCAATAATTTCTTTAGACAAATTAATCGTCCAGCAAAATTTGTTATCGTGACAGGCCTACTTAGAGATGTACAAGATTAACGTGAAGTATTTTGTATTATCCTGTATGGAGAGAATGAGTTTGGTGAATGAGGTTTACTTTAATACATTTTAATCCAAAATACATACTGTTGTGCACAATTTTAGATTTTCATTAAATGTTTTACACTTTGAAATTTACTACATTACATTTTTTATAGGTTTGTCTTTAAAGAAAAACTGGACTGAAACTGATGCTGTATGAAATTATACTAACCAGTCTATATAAAAGATTTTCAAATAAATTAACATGTCCTTTTACTTAGAAAATGCAATAAACAATATAAACTTATTTTACTTCATTGATCTTGATTGTACAAAGTGTGTGACTATTGTCTCAAATAATTTGGTGTTGCTTGTCTTGTATCATTTTTCTATTTTCTGCTGTATCTGTTTTCTATTAAACATCTTTGTTTAAAGTTGAAACTAATTTAATATATAAACAAATAGATATATGTTTAAGTCTTTACAAAGTCTCTTGTTCACTTGCATTTGCTTTGAAAATGTAGTGCGAGTGCTGATCGCTTCTGCTGAAATTTGCAGAAATACTGGAGTTTAAGTACATAGTCATGCATACAGTTTTAAAAAATAAGTCAAAAATTAAATAGAATTAAAATATATGTTGTCGATTTTATTTAGAAATAATTTGGAAGTAAAACGTATCAGAATTTTTAATATGAATTGAACAGTCATTTAATAGTATTTAATCCTTGAGTGACATTCTGGTCCACACTCCATACAAGATGGTGTTGAAAATGCCCCATGTTCTTTGTTTGCCAACCACCAAAATATATAAAAGAAAAAAAGTATTTTTTATTTATTCATTTACAATATGTACAAGTTACATAAACGGTAACAAAAAAGACAAGGCTTAAGGAATGTAAAGAGCAAATAAACAGGAAAGGTTACAGACAGGAAAAGGTTAAAAACAGCAATTACAGCAAATTACATGATAAATTCTGTACAAATTTAAGTGGTCTTTAAAGCTTTACTATTGGTACAGTACTTCAGAAAATCCAAATATGAAGAAACATAGGCATACAAAAGCATTAATTTTGGGTTTCAATTTAAGAAATTTGCATCTGGATATTAAATCTAGCTAAAATTAATATTACATTTATAACTTTTATTTTTTGAGTATTTAAACAGAAAATGCCACATAATATAGTTTTTAAGTTAAGTGGTACGTCTATATCCAATTTTCTTTTTAAGAGTAAAATATCTTCCCAAATATTTTAATACAAGAGTCCCAGAAAAGATGAGTGATGGTTTACTCAGAATTGTGACAAAATGAACATAGAGGATCTACATTAGGGTGATATTTAAATATTTTACTATTAACAGGATAACATCTATGTAGAATCTTTAGAGACACTTCTAGAATTTTATTAGTTATTAAGTATTTCTACAGCAATAACCAAACATTTTTCCAACAACTGTCATTAAATATAGTCCAAAAAAAAGGTAGAAGCTGGTTTGCTTATCCATCCATCCATCCATCCATCCATTTTCTTCTGCTTATCCGGGATCGGGTCGCGGGGGCAGCAGCTTCAGAAGGGAGGCCCAGACTTCTCTCTCCCCAGCCACTTCTTCCAGCTCCTCCAGGAACCCCAAGTCGTTCCCAGGCCAGCCGAGAGACGTAGTCCCTCCAGCGTGTCCTGGGTCTTCCTCGGGGCCTCCTCCCGGTGGGACGTGCCCGGAACTCCTCACCAGGGAGGCGTCCAGGAGGCATCCTGACCAGATGCCCGAGCCTCAACTGGCTCCTCTCGACGTGGAGGAGCAGCGGCTCTACTCTGAGTCCCTCCCGGATGACCGAGCTTCTCACCCTATCTCTAAGAGCCCAGCCACCCTGCGGAGGAAACCCATTTCGGCCGCTTGTATCCGTGATCTCGTTCTTTCGGTCATGACCCAAAGCTCATGACCATAGATGAGGGTGGGAACGTAGATCGACCGGTAAATCGAGAGCTTCGCCTTTTGACTCAGCTCTCTCTTCACCACGACGGACCGGTACAGCCCCGCTTCACGGCAGACGCCGCCCCAATCCGCCTGTCGATCTCCCGCTCCCTTCTTCCCTCATTCGTGAACAAGATCCCCAGATACTTAAACTCCTCCACTTGAGGCAGGACGACCCCCCTGACCCGGAGAAGGCACTCTACCCTTTTCCGGCTCAAGACCATGGCCTCGGATTTGGAGGCACTGAGCCTCATCCCGGCCGCTTCACACTCGGCCGCGAACCGTTTCAGCGAGAGCCGCAGATCACGATCTGATGAAGCCATCAGGACCACATCATCCGCAAAAAGCAGAGATGCGATCCTAAGGCCACCAAAACGGATCCCCTCAACACCTCGGCTGCGCCTAGAAATTCTGTCCATGAACGTAATGAACAGAATCGGTGACAAAGGGCAGCCTTGGCGGAGTCCAACTCTCACCGGAAACGAGCCCGACTTACTGCCGGCAATGCGGACCAGACTCTGACACCGGTCATACAGGGACCTGACAGCCCGTATCAAAGGGCCTGGTACCCCATACTCCCGGAGAACCCCCCACAAGGCCCCCCGAGGGACACGGCAATTTTAATGGCTTTAGAATGGGTTGAAGAAATGGAAAAAAGAGAGTTTTAATTTGCTCAGATTCTAGTAGCGCATTAATTAGTATCCAAGAGGTAAATTCAGAACCAAGGCAAGATATTATATTGGATATAATTCACTTAATTTCCAGGATTAAAAATCAGGGCTCTCAGGTTAAATTAGAGAGTTGTTTCAGAGATCATCAAGATTTAGTTTTTATTTTTAACAAAACGTTTATTTACAATAAAAACAAAATAAAAACAATAAATATTTACATCACCAGCTTTATAAAATTTAGTTCTCTCTGATTAGAGGTAATCCGGGGATGTAGTTTTTGATAGTATTTTTAATTTTCTTAGAAGAAAGGGTATTATGAGGAGGCTATGAGCTTCTGATCCATACTCCTACCTGGAAGGTGGCAGTAATGCACCTTAAAATTGTTTGCCAACCGCCACAAAACAAAAAAGAAGAAGATTTTTTTTTTATTTTTAACAAAACATTTAACAATTATCTTACAAAAAAAAATACAGACTTTACACAATTAGATACACAAGCAGAAAAAAACACACACAAAACAAAAAATATTTACATCAGCAGCTCGTTCAATACTAATTATTTTCCTTCAGAAACGTTGCACAATACATTGTTGAATCCCCACAAGAATCTATTTAAATCTCCAAGAAGAAAGAGGAGGAGGAGAACAAGTAGAAGTGACACTGCATGAGAAATCTTTAGATGTGATGATCGTATGATCCGCAAGGTGGCGGTAACGAAACGGGACGAATGCAGACAGTCATGAAATCCCAAAGAAGAAGAAGAAGAAGAAGAAAAAGAAGGAGGAGGAAGAAGACCGAGGAAGAAGAAGAAGACAAAGAGGACGGAACGTGGCCTGTTTCATTGAATGTTTCTCTAAAAATATCTCCAGTCCAGTTTAAACGAGTTCATCAACCAGCAGTTAACAGCTGCTGAAGAAACATTCACAGAGTTTAGAGGAATCATCGTCAAGTCGGAGGAAGAGATGGATGATCAGCGCAGACTGCTGGATTTCTCCCGGACTCCCCAGATAATCTTACACCGGATAGGTAGGAAACACCAGAGTTTGGATGAAGGTTAATGTATGAGGATCATTTTAGTAAATGCGCTTTTCCCCTATAAAATGTTTTTTAACGGGTAAATGAACGCAGACGTCACAATTACGCTGTGAGAATGACTTATTTATGTAGAGAGAAAATGGAGCCAATGGCCTTTTTATGGCTCTTTTCCTTTAACTACTGACATTTACTTTGGAAAACAGCAGAAATGTGAACAATGCAGGTTAGTAACGCAAACAACATAAAATAGTAATAGTGTGAGTTGTAAAATTGATTAAATTGTAATAAATAAATTGTAGTTGCGAATTTTTGTCAGTCCAAATACGAGGCGAGTAATCCGTAGAACAGAGAACTCACCTAAACCTGAACACAGTTAAAGCTTTTATTTTTTAGTAATTAATTTTTGTCCTTGGTGACATGGCGAGTAATAAACCAATCACAAACTGTCTCCTGTTTGTTTCCCCGTTTCCTTTTTGATCCAGCTGTTGTTTCATACAACCAGAATTTATCAGAATTTATGCATCAGCATCACAAACATGTTTATTCATTGTAAGGCTTCCTTGTTTTCATGTTGCCCATTTCTCATATGTTGTCCACTTGATGTCACAGTAGTCTATGCTCTTGAATTTTTAGGTGTTTTTTTTCTTTATTTGCAGGGTTTCCCCCACTGTATTGTAGGCCTGGCGGCCCGCTATGCTTTACTAGCGCCACCGCCAGGCTAAGCTTTTTTTTTTTTTTTTTTTTTTATAAGGAAAATAAAATGAAAATTGTTTTTTTTGTCGGATTGCGAGCGTCTCTGTTACTCTGAGCGTTTCACTATCGGAGCAGATTTATTCCTAAAATATATGTTTATAGAAGGTATGTTTATAGTTTATGCATTTACAGCCGGACCAATCAGACCGCTGGGCCTCTGCGCGTTGCCTCGCCCTGCAGCAGCTGGATGTCTAAAGTTGACCTCAGGGCAGATCCCGCTCCTCCTTTCACTCGAACTGGACACAGGCTGACCGCTATGGATATTTACATCAACCCCCTGTGAGGAATTGTGATCAGTTATGAGGAGTTATTGATTAAAGTAAGAGTTTAAACCCACCGCGTTAGCTCTAGTTCCACAGCTCTACGTGAACCGCAGGAATAACTTCTAGTTGTGCTTTCAGAGATGCTTTGAGGAGAGAATGATGTATATTTGTGAACAAAACAATATGCAGCGTTTTCATCTCAACACGCTGCCCAGCGTTTGGCCCTGTCTTCCCTGTTAAGTTTAGGTCTGTGTTCCCGGTTAGCGGTGCGTTAGCGGTTAACGACCTAACGCTAATCACTCATCGTCCAGGTTCATCCCGGTGAGGAGCTTCTCCTCGCAGTCTCACGTCACGCTGGTTTTATATTATTTTATTATTGGTATTATTTTTACTGTTACCCCAAGTACCAAACCGTATCAAATGCTTCGTCTACTGAGGAGAGTTAATGTGCGCGGCCACCGGACATCTGAAAAACTCATCCAGAAATTCAACCAACCTAAATAGTTTCTGTGTCCCCTTGTTAAAAACTCAACAGACACTAAATGAAAGAGCTACTAAAGCCACTTTAGCAGCATTGAATTAAATCTCCCGTTTGTTGCGCATCTCTGCGTAGTGCAGCGGATTACCACATCATGCAGGGCCGGTCCAAGGCTGTATGAGGCCTGGAGCAAAATACGACTTAGCTGACTTAGCCCTTTTGTTGCTAAAGCATCAGCACCTCTAACAGCTTCTGTGTTAGATTTAGTGAAATCTAGGACAGGGTGAGTAGTTTAACTGACAAACCTAAAAAGCAATAAATTATAACTGCAGTTTACTAATATGTATTTGTGAACAAACAGAGTTTAAACTCAAAGATTAAACTCACAGCATCAGATTGTTGCTATGGTAGCAAACCAATCTGACTATGAATATTGTTCTTTAAACTTCTACAAAGTAATCTTGCCAGCTCCTTAAAATCTTACATATAAATTCTAAATTTAATTTTTTTTTAATTTATATGCTGAAACCATTATGTCAAATTTAGCAGCAATGATAATCTCAATAAAGAAATGCTACATGTAAGCCTATATTATCTGTGGTCTGCGTTAAAATATTAGCATTTATGGGGCCCCTGATGGTGATGTTGACTTAATTTGGATTTAACAGAAGTGGAAATAATTAAAGGTGTGCCAATCGATCGGTAACCGATCATAATCGGCCGATTTCCCTGAAATCGGTAATGATCGGGATCGGCCGATCATTGGCTCTGTTACCGATACCGATCACCTGCATCTCATTTCTCAGCCTGTCTGTCCAGCTGGTCTCGTCTTTCCTTGACACAGCACAGCAACAAATCCTAAGTGATGTGTAACTATAAGGCACTGAGTGAATGAGGACTTTTGCGTGTTGCGGCGGAAAATTGAAGCAGGTCAAAATGCATCAACACAACGAAGCTAATAGACATAAAACAATGACGGAGTTTGGCTACATCGAGGCTCAGTGCAGTAAAAAGACACGGAGGATCAGACATCAGGTAAAGCAGCGCAGCTACAAACACTCACCGGATTAGCATGACGGTCAGAAAGATAAACTAATAACCCGCTAAATGATTTAAGTCTTGGAGCTGCGATGTAAGACGCTGGTTCTGCTGTTGAACCGCTGCTCCGCTACAGGTAGTAATATTTAATATTTAGTAATATTTGACACGGAGCCGCTTCTGCTCCACCTGGTAGAGACTCTCACACCGAACCTGTTTAAAGATGCAGCATCTAACCTAAAAAATACATTTTACATACGTATTAAAACTTTATCTGTCCTAACATGAGACAGATAATCTTTGAAAAATAATCGATCTCCTCCCTGTTACTCCGCTCAGTCAGAAACGGCCAATCAGAACTAGGAGTAACCAGCTAGCCGCTATGCTAACAGGAAGTTTTCATTCAGTAACTCTGGATTGTTTTCGCAATGGATCCTGTATTTTCCTTTGAATGTTAAGTTTTATACTTGAATCTTTTGTCAATGTTGAGAGGTTTTATTTTGGCTCTTTGCATTATTTAGCTTCTTCAGAGCCTCATATGTTATCAGTCTGTTAAAGATATATTATTGATAGCAGTTCAATTTGCACAATGCCTGTTTTGTTTAGTTTTCTTCTTGGAAAAAGTTATTAAAAACAAGTTTTTGTCTAAATTAAGGTGAATTCATGGTTCCTTTTTTCACATAATTTAACAGTAGTGTTTATGATAAAAAATAAATAAATCATAACTATGTGATTGGTATCGGGGATCGGAATCGGCGATCGGCCCTCAGGGGTGATCGGTATCGGTTTTATCGGTATCGGTAAAAAAACCTGATCAGCACATCCCTAGAAATAATCCATATTCATTTTAAGTGTATTTTATTGATTAGTTGTTTTTAAGACTAGTTGTGGGTTTATATAGCAGTTCACTGACAATAGCATATTTTTACTTTTTCTGCCTACTTAACATCTTTTTATATGAAAACACGGTGGACCGCCTCGCCACCCCGACCACTGGGCTTAGCAAGTTTTCTGGGGGAAACCCTGATTTCTGTCTTAAATGATGAACAATTTCTCCTATTTACCTCAGTAAACTTCACAATAACTCTTTTTCTCTGATTTTTTTCTCCAGATTCCCTGCAGTGCAACGTTCATCACCAGGTGAGGAGATCCACTCTGGACCAGGAGGAGTTGGAACCTCTGAAGGTAAAACAAGACCAGGAAGAGCCAGAAGATCATCAGATAAAAGAAGAGCAGGAGGATCTAAAACACCAGCAGATAAAAGTGGAAGAGAAAGAAGTTTACTGCAGTCAGGATGAAGAACAGATTGAATTAAAACAGGAGACTTATACCTGCATGGTGTTTCCTGCTGATGAGCAAACATACCAAACTGAATCAGAACCAAACGGGAACCAAATCATCTTCCAGGAACCTGCTGAAGCTGAGAACCACAATCGGGAAAGAAGCAAACCTTTCTTATGTGTCATCTGTGAGAAAGGTTTCTCTGGCAAATCTGCTCTCAATAGTCATATTAGAACTCACACCGGTGAAAAGCCGTTTTCATGTGTGAACTGTGGAAAGAGTTTTAGTCAGAAAGTTAGTTTAACTCAGCACATGAGGATTCACACTGGTGAAAAGCCGTTTTCATGTGTGAACTGTGGGAAAAGTTTTAGTCACAAAGAGAATTTAACTCGGCACATAAAGATTCATACTGGTGAAAAGCCATTTCAATGCGGCAACTGTGGAAAGAGTTTTAGCTACAAACAACATTTAACTCGGCACATGAAGATTCATACTGGTGAAAAGCCATTTTCATGCGGGAACTGTGGAAAACGTTTTAGTCAACAACGGAATTTAACTCAGCACATGATGATTCACACTGGTGAAAAGCCGTTTTCATGTGGGAACTGTGGAAAAAATTTTGGTCAGAAAAAGCATTTAACTCAGCACATGATGATTCACACTAGTGAAAAGCCATTTTCATGCGGAAACTGTGGAAAAATATTTAGTCAAAAATCGAATTTAACTCAGCACATTAGGATTCACACTGGTGAAAAGCCATTTTTATGTGTGAACTGTGGAAAAAGTTTTGGCCAGAAAAAGCATTTAACTCGGCACATGATGATTCACACTGGTGAAAAGCCATAGAACTATTGTCCATATATGTCCTATGTTTAGGATCACTAGGAATGTGAACAATGCAGCGCAAGGTTAGTAAAGCAAGCAACATAAAGTAATAAGTTGTAAAATTGAAAAATTTGTAATAAATAAATTGTAGTTGCAAATTTTCATCGGTCCAAACTTGAAGCTGAAGTTTTTTCCGAGAACATTGAATGCAACACAACGTAACCTGACACCCACTGCTGTTTGAACTTTCCTTGATTTCCTTGCTTAACTCATTCAACACTTCATCAAGTTGAGGACAACAAACAATTTCTTCGTGGAAAGCCAAACGGATGCAATTGAAAATAAACTAAGATGTTCACTGGATCCTTCCTAGCAGACAGAATTAAAACTCAAATCAAGGTTGTAAAAAACATATTTTGCATGTTTTTTTAACAGCAGCGCTTATTGTGGATATACGGAAACTATAGGAAATTTTTATTATCTGGTGTAGTGAAGAAACTGTGAAACTTGTGGCGGGATGTAGGAGATACTAATCAGAAGACAATATTAACTTTAGATTTGTGGAAAACTGGAATATTAATATTGTATTTGTTTAATTTAGATCAAGTTTACAAAAATATTTTATGTTTTTGGAAGAGGAGTGGCACTACATGAGAAATCTTTAGATGTGATGATCGTATGATCCGCAAGGTGGTGGTAACAAAACGGGACGAATGCAGACAGTCATGAAATCCCAAAGAAGAAGAATAAGGAAGAAGAAGAAGAAGACAAAGAGGACGGAACGTGGTCTGTTTCATTGAATGTTTCTCTAAAAATATCTCCAGTCCAGTTTAAACGAGTTCATCAACCAGCAGTTAACAGCTGCTGAAGAAACATTCACAGAGTTTAGAGGAATCATCGTCAAGTCGGAGGAAGAGATGGATGATCAGCGCAGACTGCTGGATTTCTCCCGGACTCCCCAGATAATCTTACACCGGATAGGTAGGAAACACCAGAGTTTGGATGAAGGTTAATGTATGAGGATCATTTTAGTAAATGTGCTTTTCCCCTATAAAATGTTTTTTAACGGGTAAATGAACACAGACGTCACCATTACGCTGTGAGAATGACTTATTTATGTAGAGAGAAAATGGAGCCAATGGCCTTTTTATGGCTCTTTTCCTTTAACTACTGACATTTACTTTGGAAAACAGCAGAAATGTGAACAATGCAGGTTAGTGAAGCAAACAACATAAAATAGTAGTAGTGTTAGTTGGAAAATTGAATAATTTGTAATAAATAAATTGTAGTTGCAAATTTTCGTCGGTCCAAACATGAGGCTGAAGTTTTTTCCGAGAACATTGAATGCAACACAACGTAACCTGACACCCACTACTGTTTGAACTTTCCTTGATTTCCTTGCTTAACTCATTCAACACTTCACCAAGTCGAGGACAACAAACAATTTCTTTGTGGAAAGCCAAACGGATGCAATTGAAAATAAACTAAAATGTTCACACAACCCTTCCTAGCAGACAGTTAAAACTCTAATCAAGGTTGTCAAAAAACATATCTTGCAGGTTTTTTTTTTTGGTCACTATCTTTTTGATTACACAGCACAGAATTCACAACATGGATGAATTTGACAGATCAGAGAAAAAAAATACTTTGTTAGCGTAATGCTTTTGTTTCTGACTTTACTGTGATCACATATTGACGAGCAAAAAAAAAAATACTACTTTTTTTAAAAAATTACTTACTTGCAAAAGGGAGAAGGTAACAGATGAAAGTTTGTGTCCTGTATGGCTCGGGTCTGGCTGCAAGTACATCCTTGACCATAAACTAAACATGTTCTTATTTCACCGATGCAAAACCTTACATTAGATAAAGCAGAAGGAAGTTTGCTGTGTGGTCATTAGCAGGTTAAGGTCTAACCAAAGTCCTGCATCTGAAGTAATTTAAAAAAAATCTACATTTCAGCTAAACTGCCCAATCACCTTTTCATCCTAATGAAGTAAACTGTTGGTAATGACATATTGACTAAAGGGATTTATTATAAAAAGGGTTCACTTGTTAGCTTACAAGAAAACTAAATGAAAATGATAAATGTTCCTTTTTGAAACTTTGTATTGATTTCAGTAACGAGAGAATTCAAAGTGCTAAAACATTCAGACATACGAGAGAAAAAGAAAGTACAGTGCAGGAGTGTAATAAATATAAGAAATAACCACATATTTCAATATATTCCATTTTCCAATAGATTGACAATTATATTGGATACATGGTTTATAAAGGATTAGAAGAAAAAAACCATCTGAAAAGTGTGGTGGACTTGTGGATCTACTGATGCAGTTTTGCTTCAGAATTGCATTTGGAGACCAGGTCTGAGTGGATTTGCTTCTGAGGTGATGTTTTCCTGTTTTCTTTTGTTTTCCTTTCCAACGTTTTTCCTTTCAGGGAGGTTAATTTCCTACAACACTTGATGATAGTTCATAACTGCATGCATGTTCTTGCCCTGGTGTTTTGAAGATGGCAACCAGTAATTGAACCATAGGTGGTACTAAATGGGTTTTAGGAAAGGTAATGAGGCAAAGTAAGGTTGAACGATTGAATAGAATCACTAACAGCACGGGCAATGCATTTTTATTTTGTTTTATTGTTTTGCTGTGTCTGCCTCTCAGTGCATGATCAGACAGGATGATAGAAATGTTCCTCATATGTCTTGTGCAGGTATTGGTAGTTGTAGCGTAAATGTAGAGGTCAGGCATACGGCTTGTTTCAGTCACAGAAAAAACAACCAAATATTTAAACAGTTTTCCATAAACTAATATTAAATAACAGACTTTTATCTCCTGTGTGTTTAAGCCTTACACACATGAACAAGATTTTTTTTAAGCTGGTTCATTTTGGTTTACAATGAAATGCACAAAGCTAATCTTTAATTACTCATTTATTTTTTATATGGGGTCAAGTTTGACCCCATATAAGCTATCAAACTTCCACTCAGTCCTGTCATTCTTGTGCTCTGTCCTAATCTCTATGAAATTATATTTAATTGTTTACTAGTCTATGGTGTTTTTCTCTTATTTCACTAGATAGAAGAGGAGTTTAAAATGATAAATAGAAAACTGCTTGACAGAAAAAAAAACTAAAGACATGGTAAGCAATTATAACTTAATTTAAAATGATTAACATGTACTAATATTAATAATTCTGTACATGTTTGATGGCTTAGTAAATACTTGTTGAGTTGGGGAACAGTAGAACCAGATTTCCTTGACTGTTTTTAATAAGCAACAGCTTAAAGTGGCTGTTGAGACAGACTGCTGGGTTTTCTGATTCAAGCCAAGGCAGCACAGAGAAAGAAACAGCAAAAACTTGATAATAGGATTAAACTATTGTAATAATTGTAACAGTCTGCTTGTCTTATTATTATTCTAAAATGTATTGATGGTTGACAGTTTACTGGTTCCACATATCTTTGACTTTTACTATTTCCCAACAGACCGTTGGCTGTTGGTTTATCTGATACAGGCTGAGCTCAGCAGCTGGTGCAGCAGAGAAAGAAAAGCTCTAAAGTTAAAAATATAGATCAGTTGTCAGTTATTTTTAAATTTACAGTAAAAACTAAATATTAGTCGATAAAATATTAGACAATTTAGTAGATAGTGACTCAAAATTATGCGGATCTTTATTCACCCTGAGCCATTGTTTCCTCTCCTGCTCTGGTCAAAACCCACAGGCCCAACCCAGTGCATGCTGGTCTGATACCAGTCCCTATACTTACAGAAAATGGACCCACAGTTTTTCCTGTCCAACTTAGAAAAGTAAATAACAAAGGAACAAAAACTGAACAGCTATGAACCTTCAAATGAACCTTCAAATAAACTGTTTGTAAATAAAGCCCAAAGATATAAAGTGGACTAAAATTTAATTTAATATAATTGCAAGTAATACAAATAAATATTTTGATGTAATGCACTTAAAATATTTTTCGAAAATCCGTTCATTTGAGAATTCTCCAAATGTCAGCTGGAGATGTCGACGGATCTGTATCTCTGTCTACACTCTTGAATTTTTAGGTGTTTTTTGTTAATTTCTGTCTTGAATAATGAACGATTTCTCCTGTTTACCTCAGTAAAGTTAACAATAACTCTTTTTTCTCTCTGTTTTCTTCTCCAGATTCCCTGCAGTGCAACATTCATCACCAGGAGAGGAGATCCACTCTGGACCAGGAGGAGTTAGAACCTCTGAAGGGAAAACAAGACCAGGAAGAGCCAGAAGATCATCAGATAAAAGAAGAGCAGGAGGATCTAAAACACCAGCAGATAAAAGTGGAAGAGAAAGAAGTTTACTGCAGTCAATGTGAAGAACAGATTGAACTAGAAAATTCCGCAGAAATTTTGAAGGGCCTGCCAAAGTGTGCCCGTCGGATTGGATGCAGCAATATGATGCTAAAAAAATTTGCATTAATGCTAAAGAAAAATGCAATGTAGTCAATAACCTGCAGGGAGTCAGAAGCATGTTCACTAAGCTGCACTCGTACCATTTAGTATGTTGCATAAGCCAAAATTAGCCAAAATGCTAATAATAGCATGATTGCTATTAGTAGCATGTGGAGCATCACTATCATGTTGTCTGTCATTACTTACAACATTCAGTATATGAAACATTGGTAATAAGAAAAGTGTTCTGATGCTCAACATTAGCATCAACGCTAACCTGAGCTAAATTGTAGTCAAAAACCTGTGGAGAGTCAGAAAAATGTTGATTAAGCTCCTACTTGCACCTCTCAACATTGACAAAAAATTCAAGTATAAAACATAACATTCAAAGGCAAAAACAGGATCAATCAACATTTCAGAGTTACTGAATGAAAACTTCCTGTTAGCATAGCGGCTAGCTGGTTACTGCTAGTTCTGATTGACTGTTTCCGGCAGAACAGGGAGGAGATCGATTATTTTTTAGAGATTATGTCTCATGTTAGGACAGCGAAAGTTTTAGTACGCATGTAAAATGTATTTTTTTAGTTAGATGCTGCAGCTTTAAACAGGTTCGTCAGAGAGTCACTAACAGGTGGAGCAGAAGCGGCTCCGTGCCAAATATTAAATGTTACTGCCTGTAGCGAGCAGCGGTTCAAAAGCAGAACCAGCGTCTTACATCACAGATCTAAGATTTAAATAATTTTACAGGTTATTTGATTAGCTTTCTGACCGTCATGCTAATCCGGGTGAGTGTTTGTAGCTGCGCGCTGCTTTACCGGCTGTCTGATCCTCCATGTCTTTTTTTACTGCAGTGAGCCTCGATGTAGCCAATCTGCGTCAAGTATTAGCTTCATTGTGTTGATATATTTTGACGAGCTCCGCCGCTGTGAGTCCAGCTGCACATGCAGGTTATTGGCAACAAGAGACAACGATCGCAGCGCACCGCTAATTGACACTGTTAATGATTAACGAGCTTCAGACCGAGACTGAAGCTGCGCACATGTTCTCACTCACGGTACAAAATATTAAAAAAATAAAGACAGTCCATAATTGTTTATTTGTCTAAATCTTTCAGCCTTCATACTAAGGATGTCATTTCACACTGAAAAATTCAGAGAAAAAATAATTTTATCTAAACAAAATATCAATAGTCACAGGAAATACTCTCTGCTGTTTCTCAGAGTAATGGCTGCCGCTGGCTGGAACCCGTTACTATGGTAATTAATGCCCCGCAGCTGTGAGGAGACAAAGAGCGGGAAAATCCTCTTCTCCCTCGTTTCTATACTTGGGAGACACCCAACGCCAGTCTGAAGGACCCTGACAAAAATCCATAAGCCCTAGGAAATTTTTGAAAACATTTTACGGGAGCAGGGATGTGTATCTATGTTCTGACCAAGTTTTAGACCAATAGGGCAATATTTATGCCTGTGAGGGCGAGTTAAACACAGTTTTTCAGTAAGCCATCAGGAGTCCTGTGTGTGTGTTTCAGACAGAAAGGTTACTGATGCTGCGAGTTCCTCAATCTCCAATTTTTTCGTTTTTATTAATTTTTGTCGTCATTTTAAGTCAGAATCCCAATAAAAGTAATAGCTCCCTTCCCGGGCACGAGCCGCTCGATTTGATACCACTTTTGTGGGTGGGCACGCAGCGGTACGAGCCGCATTAACGGTAATGGAAGAAGATGTTATAACTAGAAAATTCCGCAGAAATTTTAAAGGGCCTGCCAAAGTGTGCCCGTCGGATTTTTAATAAAACGTTCATTACTTATTCCATTCAGTATATGAAACATTGGTATTAAGCAAGAAAATCGTTCTGATGCTTAACATTAGCATCAATGCTAACCTGAGCTAAATTGTAGTCAAAAACCTGTGGAGAGTCAAAAACATGTTGATGAAGCTGTACTTGCACCATTAATTTTGTTAAAATTAACACATAAGGTGAAATTAGCCAAAATGCTAATGTTAGCATGACTGCTATCAGTTCCATGTTTGGAATCAGTAGCGTGTTGTCTGTCATTACTTACTCCATTCATTATATGAAATGTTGCTAATAAGTAAGAAAAGTGTTCTGATGCTCAACATTAGCATCAACGCTAACCTGAGCTAAATAGTAGTCAAAAACCTGTGGAGAGTCAGAAAAATGTTGATTAAGCTCCTACTTGCACCTCTCAACATTGACAAAAAATTCAAGTATAAAACATAACATTCAAAGGCAAAAACAGGATCAATCAACATTTCAGAGTTACTGAATGAAAACTTCCTGTTAGCATAGCGGCTAGCTGGTTACTGCTAGTTCTGATTGACTGTTTCCGGCAGAACAGGGAGGAGATCGATTATTTTTTAGAGATTATCTGTCTCATGTTAGGACAGCGAAAGTTTTAGTACGCATGTAAAATGTATTTTTTTAGTTAGATGCTGCAGCTTTAAAGAGGTTCGGTCAGAGTCACTAACAGGTGGAGCAGAAGCGGCTCCGTGCCAAATATTAAATGTTACTGCCTGTAGCTAGCAGCGGTTCAAGAGCAGAACCAGCGTCTTACATCACAGATCTAAGATTTAAATAATTTTACAGGTTATTTGATTAGCTTTCTGACCGTCATGCTAATCCGGGTGAGTGTTTGTAGCTGCGCGCTGCTTTACCGGCTGTCTGATCCTCCATGTCTTTTTTTACTGCAGTGAGCCTCGATGTAGCCAATCTGCGTCAAGTATTAGCTTCATTGTGTTGATATATTTTGACGAGCTCCGCCGCTGTGAGTCCAGCTGCACATGCAGGTTATTGGCAACAAGAGACAACGATCGCAGCGCACCGCTAATTGACACTGTTAATGATTAACGAGCTTCAGACCGAGACTGAAGCTGCGCACATGTTCTCACTCACGGTCCAAAATATTAAAAAAATAAAGACAGTCTATAATAGTTTATTTGTCTAAATCTTTCAGCCTTCATACTAAGGATGTCATTTCACACTGAAAAATTCAGAGAAATAATAATTTTATCTAAACAAAATATCAATAGTCACAGGAAATACTCTCTGCTGTCTCTCAGAGTAATGGCTGCCGCTGGCTGGAACCCGTTACTATGGTAATTAATGCCCCGCAGCTGTGAGGAGACAAAGAGCGGGAAAATCCTCTTCTCCCTAGTTTCTATACTTGGGAGACACCCAGCGCCAGTCTGAAGGACCCTGACAAAAATCCATAAGCCCTAGAAAATTTTTGAAAACATTTTACGGGAGCAGGGATGTGTATCTATGTTCTGACCAAGTTTTAGACCAATAGGGCAATATTTATGCCTGTGAGGGCGAGTTAAACACAGTTTTTCAGTAAGCCATCAGGAGTCCTGTGTGTGTGTTTCAGACAGAAAGGTTACTGATGCTGTGAGTTCCTCAATCTCCAATTTTTTCGTTTTTATTTCGTTTTTATTAATTTTTGTCGTCATTTTAAGTCAGAATCCCAACAAAAGTAATAGCTCCCTTCCCGGGCACGAGCCGCTCGATTTGATACCACTTTTGTGGGTGGGCACGCAGCGGTACGAGCCGCATTAACGGTGACGGAAGAAAAATATGGAATAATAAAGAGACATTCTATTAGGTGTAGAACAATAAGTGCCTGCCATGCAAATGCATGGAGGCAGTGACTGACCTGCTTCGCAGGTCAGTCACTGCTCTCCTTATGCATTGCAATGGCAGGCCCTAATAATAATAAACAGACATTCTATTAGGTGTAGAATAAGAAGTGCCTGCCATGCAAATGCATGGAGGCAGTGACTGACCTGCTTCGCAGGTCAGTCACTGCTCTCCTTATGCATTGCAATGGCAGGCCCTAATTAAAACAGGAGACTGATACCTGCATGGTGTTTCCTGCGGCTGAGCAAACTTGTCAAACTGAATCAGAACCAAACGGGAACCAAGTCATCTTTCAGGAAAGAACCAAACCTTTTTTATGCGTCATCTGTGAGAAAGGTTTCTCTGGCAAATCTTCTCTCAATAGTCATATTAGAACTCACATTGGTGAAAAGCTGTTTTCATGTGTGAATTGTGGACAAATTTTTAGTCAAAAAGTTGGCTTAACTCAGCACATGATGATTCACACTGGTGAAAAGCCGTTTTCATGTGTGAACTGTGGAAAAAGTTTTAGTCACAAACAGCATTTAAATGGCACATGATGATTCACACTGGAGAAAAGCCATTTTCATGTGTCATCTGTGGAAAAACTTTAATTCAAAAAATGCATTTAAATCAGCACATGATGATTCACACTGGTGAAAAGCCGTTTTCATGTGTGAATTGTGGAAAAATATTTAGTCAAAAAGTTAGTTTAACTCGGCATATGAGGATTCACCCTGATGAAAAGCCATAGAACTATTTTCCATGTATGTCCCATGTTTAGGATCATAATAAAAGTCATCTAGATGAAAACTGGAGGGCTTTCTTGTCTATAATGTGGGAAAATGGTTTAATTTTTTAAATTTAAATGGATCTTGACATTTGGATACTTAGAGCTGTACAACATGAACTTGACGTATTGATTTGTTTTATTCTGTATGGAGTATCTGGGGATCTTGTTCTCAAATGAGGGAAGAAGGGATCGACAGGTGGATTGGGGCGGCGTCTGCCGTGAAGCGGGCGCTGTACCGGACCGTCGTGGTGAAGAGGGAGCTGAGTGAAAAAGCGAAGCTCTCGATTTATCGGTCGATCTACGTTCCAACCCTCATCTATGGTCATGACCGAAAGAACGAGATCATGGATACAAGCGGCTGACATGGGTTTCCTCCGCAGGGTGGCCGGGCTCTGACTTAGAGATAGGGTGAGAAGCTCGGTCATCCGGGAGGGACTCAGAGTAGAGCCGCTGCTCTTCCACGTCCTGGACGCCTCCCTCCTGGACATCCAGAATGCCTCCTGGACGCCTCCCTGGTGAGGTGTTCCGGGCAGGTCCTACCGGGAGGAGGCCTCGGGGAAGACCCAGGACACGCTGGAGGGACTATGTCTCTCGGCTGGCCTGGGACGCCTTGGGGTTCCCCCAGGAGGAGCTGGAAGAAGTGGCCTGGGAGAGGGAAGTCCCTTCTGAAGCTGCTGCCACTGTGACCCGACCCCCGGGTTAGAGGAAGAAAATGGATGAATGTATGGATGATGAATGAAATCTGGAGGGTTTTTTCGTCTATAATGTGCAGGGTTTCCCCCAGTGTATTAGCCTGGCTACCCGCCATGCCTGTGTGACCAATAACACAGCTGGCCCAACTGCGCGTTGCCTCGTGCGCTGCTGCTGCTTGACCTCTGAAATTTACCTCAGCACGGATCCAGGGCTTAAAGAGCTTCGGCCGGGGGCCAGACTTCCAGCTTTTCAAGCAAAGTGAGCATTGGACCAAACGGCCCGCCTCAACTAAACTTTAGATAATAGACAAAGATGTCTGCCAATCAGAATTCTAGCTCCCGTCCGGTGAGGTTTTATTCAGGATTTTTGTACATATGTTTTGGCAGTTCTGTGATTATGTCAAAGCAGTAACTTATATTAAAGGTGTTTTATTTCCGTTTGAAGGCTGCCCGCTTCCATGGAAGGACAACAGAAAATCGCTTTTATAAACATGTAATTACTAAAATCTCGATACCTTCACTGTGTCTCCCTCTGAAAAATGAACCCATTTAAATAAAGAAATCCCTCCATGGTGATACCGCGATAGAGAGCGTTCATTTTATAGCGTTAACACCGGTGCTGTAAGTGGTCCGGTATGAAACAGTGTGATAGAAAAACTGTTCCACAGCACTTTTAGATTTCAATAATCAAAATACCAAAATTGTTCCCGTTTTTTTAAAAGGTTTGTCAGTCAAACTGCCTTTCCCCATCGATACGCTTCCCGACCGCCCTGCACCTTAGGGTTGCTTCTAAATCTTTGACTTTAACTGCATTAGATTGAGTTGAACAAATGAATTTTCCCGTGAGCTGCTTCCAATGCATTTTTTTATTTACTTTTTTTTATTAAAATATCAGATATTTTTGTAAGCAGTTTATACATTAAAGCCCAGGTCTGAAATGATAAGCAGTGTGTTCCTGACAAAAGACACAATGAGGTTGGATACGGCCAAATTAACAATAATAATGTCCATCACACCTTTCCAATGACTCCAAACACAGTGATATTACCCACAATTCCCAGAGCCACCATTATGATGTGGAAGGTGGTCAGTGCAGGAGACAAAGGTGTACGAAGTCCCATCCCAACAAGTTTTTTGGTCGTCTCTTGCTCCATAATTTCAGTCCTTGTGTTAAAATGTTGAATTTCTGAACTCATGTCAGCATCTCGCCCCAAATAAAGCTCCAATGCATTGTGAATGTTTACTGAGAAAGTCCAAATCAGCCTTCCAAGAACACTGACACCCAGTTGAGCATCAGGGAATCCACCAGCTTTGGGGTTTTGTTTTTCCTGAAACTGAAGAAGCTCCTTCTGGTGACGTCACAGATCAAATTGATTTCTTGGTTCCACCTACCGACGGTTTGAATTCCTTATGGACCACAGAAAGATATAAAGCAAAACTAAAGTCATTAGCCGAGGCGTGGCGGTAGGTGCTGACAGGTCCTGGATCAGAGGCTCCTGAGCAAAGAAATCACCAAAAAACTCCCGTGACGTCACAAACACTCTTTGGCTTTCCCTCCATCGATTTATGTTGATCACGGACAGGCACAGGAAAAGGGGGCGTCACCATCTAGGCCAAACTCACCACCTTCAATCCTCAGAGCTATATAAAAAGTAGATAAATACAAACTTATTAAAATACTGGTAGAAAATTCAAATGGATAAAACCGTTAAAAGACCTTTACACTCGACCACCAGCACCGCACAATTAAGTTACAAGCCGGTGCTGATCGGCTGTCAAAAGCCACAGGATGGGCGGCAACCAGCGGTAACTCCGAACAAAGCAGCAGCGCTTATTGTGGATATACGGAAAGGTTTATTATCTAGTGTAGAGAAGAAGCTTGTGGCGGGATGTAGGAGGTACGAATCAGAAGACAATATTAACTTAGATTTGTGAAAAAATGGATGATTAATATTGTATTTGTCAATTTAGATAAAGTTTAAGAAAAGATTTAACAAGAAGAAGAAGAAGAGCAAGAAGAAGTGGCACTGCATGAGAAATCTTTAGATGTGATGATCGTATGATCCGCAAGGTGGCGGTAACGAAACGGGACGAATGCAGACAGTCATGAAATCCCAAAGAAGAGAGGAAGAAGAAGAAGAAGAAGAGAGGAGAGAAGAAGAAGACAAAGAGGACGGAACGTGGCCTGTTTCATTGAATGTTTCTCTAAAAATATCTCCAGTCCAGTTTAAACGAGTTCATCAACCAGCAGTTAACAGCTGCTGAAGAAACATTCACAGAGTTTAGAGGAATCATCGTCAAGTCGGAGGAAGAGATGGATGATCAGCGCAGACTGCTGGATTTCTCCCGGACTCCCCAGATAATCTTACACCGGATAGGTAGGAAACACCAGAGTTTGGATGAAGGTTAATGTATGAGGATCATTTTAGTAAATGCGCTTTTCCCCTATAAAATGTTTTTTAACGGGTAAATGAACGCAGACGTCACAATTACGCTGTGAGAATGACTTATTTATGTAGAGAGAAAATGGAGCCAATGGCCTTTTTATGGCTCTTTTCCTTTAACTACTGACATTTACTTTGGAAAACAGCAGAAATGTGAACAATGCAGCTCAAGGTTAGTAACGCAAACAACATAAAATAATAGTAGTATTAGTTGTAAAATTTAATAATTTGTAATAAATAAATTGTAGTTGCTAATTTTCGTCGGTCCAAATACGAAGCTGAAGTTTTTTCCCGACAACATTGAATGCAACACATGTAACCTGACACCTACTGCTAAGTAGCGGCCTGTGGAGAGAAGGACAGAGAGCGAAGCTGCAGCATTGATTTATGCTGCTGTTCTTAGTGGGGAAACACTTGGTGCCAAAAACTGTTATTTATATGTAATTTTTCCCTCTTTCTATAGCAGTGATTCTTAACCTTTTTTAAAGTACCGAACCCACCAGTTTCATTTGCGCTTTCACTGAACACTTCTGTAGTGATAAATAAAATGTTTGCCCCCCCAAATTCAAGACATAGGGGTGACCCAATTAGAGTTTAGTTGGGTCACTGCAAGATCATTCAGTTTTCTTAAAAGGTAGAGTCTCTGAGAACAGTTCTTCAAAATATAGTCAGTGTTTTCAGCAAAGCTGAGCTGACTGTCCAGGAACGACTCAAGATATTTAAAATTTGCCACAGTTTCAACAGGTTCGCCATCGAGAGAAACTGGAAGGTCTTGTTTATGTCATTAATTAGCTCTACATTCTTAAGAGAAAAAAAAATTAATAATAAATACTTTGCAGTATTCTGATTTAGTAATGTAATTATATTATGTTACCACCCCCACGCCACTAGAGGCAGTACAACCCCAAAAATATGTCACTAAGGAGCAGATTTAGAACACTTGGTGCCAAAAACTGTTATTTATATGTATTTTTTTTCCCTCTGACTAATGTAAGATAGCTCTTGTTTTTGTTTGGAAGGTTTTATAAAGACGATGAGAGGAAGAAGTGAGGAATGTCTCTAAGGAGAGACGGATTCACTGCACTGATGAATCTCAGCTGCTGAATATCTTAAGGTTTTCATTGACTGGATTCATGAGCCCAATTTACAGGAATTTACAGCTACTTCATTAAACACCGTTTTCAACTAATTCACCACCCAGTTACATGGATAAAAGATGTTCAATGTCCAAAACCCTTAAAAATTGCTGTGATAGTTTATTTTTCCAGGTTTGACAAACAAATAACAAAGATCAAACTTTTCATCGATGATGTGTCTTTAGTACAGAGGCTTCACAGCAGCATGTGTCGAATAATTCAGGAGGATTTTTATGAAGCGCGTAAACAAGAATTTACCTAAAAAAAATTTAAGTACAAGCTTATGTCAAATTTTAATTAATCGAGTTTGATGGATTAAAATGCCACGCCCAAATCAAAAATCAATGAATCAATGCTATCGCACAGGAACATCTGTTAAATCTGTGTCATTAAATGTGTCGTCTGTTAAATGTGCGTCATATAATACTTATCATATAAAAACATGTTTTTAATAAGGTTGTACAAAGTCCTTATCGTATAAAACATGTTTTGATTATTAAAAACAGTCAAGGAAATCTGGTTCTACTGTTCCCTAACTCAACAAGTATTTACTAAGCCATCAAACATGTACAGAATTATTAATATTAGTACATGTTAATCATTTTATATTAAGTTATAATTGCTTACCATGTCTTTAGTTTTTTTTTATGTCAAGCAGTTTTCTATTTATCATTTTAAACTCCTCTTCTATCTAGAGAAATAAAAGAAAAACACCATAGCACTAGCAAACAATTAAAGAACATACTTTTTCATAGAGATTAGGACGGAGTACAAGAATGACAGGACTGAGTGGAAGTTTGATAGCTTGGACTCTAGTAAAACCTGACCCCATATAAAAATAAAAGAAAACAGGAAAACAAAAGAAAACAGGAAAACATCACCTCAGAAGCAAATCCACTCAGACCTGGTCTCCAAATGCAATTCTTAAGCAAAACTGCATCAGTAGATCCACAAGTCCACCACACTTTTCAGATGGTTTTTTTCTTTAATCCTTTATAAACCATGTATCCAATATAATTGTCAATCTATTGGAAAATGGAATATATTGAAATATGTGGTTATTTCTTATATTTATTACACTCCTGCACTGTACTTTCTTTTTCTCTCGTATGTCTGAATGTTTTAGCACTTTGAATTCTCTCGTTACTGAAATCAATACAAAGTTTCAAAAAGGAACATTTATCATTTTCATTTAGTTTTCTTGTAAGCTAACAAGTGAACCCTTTTTATAATAAATCCCTTTAGTCAATATGTCATTACCAACAGTTTACTTCATTAGGATGAAAAGGTGATTGGGCAGTTTAGCTGAAATGTAGATTTTTTTTTAAATGACTTCAGATGCAGGACTTTGGTTAGACCTTAACCTGCTAATGACCACACAGCAAACTTCCTTCTGCTTTATCTAATGTAAGTTTTTGCATCGGTGAAATAAGAACATGTTTAGTTTATGGTCAAGGATGTACTTGCAGCCAGACCCGAGCCATACAGGACACAAACTTTCATCTGTTACCTTCTCCCTTTTGCAAGTAAGTAATTCTTTTAAAAAGTAGCTGACAGTCTTTTTTTTTTTGCTTGTCAATATGTGATCACAACAGCAGACCAGAAAAGGCAGAGCTACCTTCAGTCTGCAGATGATATACACTTTTCTGAAGTACACACTTTCTTCTTTTTGATAGAATATTATAAATTGTGTTTTCAAGATGAGCAGAAGATAATTATAAATAGCATCAACCATCCCTCAACTGATTTTAACTGATCAATTGATTAGTAATTCTGTACATATTTGATGGCTTAGTAAATACTTGTTGAGTTAGGGAACAGTAGAACCAGATTTCCTTGACTGTTTTTAATAAGCAACAGCTTAAAGTGGCTGTTGAGACAGACTGCTGGGTTTTCTGATTCAAGCCAAGGGCAGCACAGAGAAAGAAACAGCAAAAACTTGATAATAGGATTAAACTATTGTAATAATTGTAACAGTCTGCTTGTCTTATTATTATTCTAAAATGTATTGATGGTTGACAGTTTACTGGTTCCACATTTCTTTGACTTTTACTATTTCCCAACAGACCGTTGGCTGTTGGTTTATCTGATACAGGCTGAGCTCAGCAGCTGGTGCAGCAGAGAAAGAAAAGCTCTAAAGTTAAAAATATAGATCAGTTGTCAGTTATTTTTAAATTTACAGTAAAAACTAAATATTAGTCGATAAAATATTAGACAATTTAGTAGATAGTGACTCAAAATTATGCGGATCTTTATTCACCCTGAGCCATTGTTTCCTCTCCTGCTCTGGTCAAAACCCACAGGCCCAACCCAGTGCATGCTGGTCTGATACCAGTCCCTATACTTACAGAAAATGGACCCACAGTTTTTCCTGTCCAACTTAGAAAAGTAAATAACAAAGGAACAAAAACTGAACAGCTATGAACCTTCAAATGAACCTTCAAATAAACTGTTTGTAAATAAAGCCCAAAGATATAAAGTGGACTAAAATTTAATTTAATATAATTGCAAGTAATACAAATAAATATTTTGATGTAATGCACTTAAAATATTTTTCGAAAATCCGTTCATTTGAGAATTCTCCAAATGTCAGCTGGAGATGTCGACGGATCTGTATCTCTGTCTACACTCTTGAATTTTTAGGTGTTTTTTGTTAATTTCTGGTTTGAATAATGAACGATTTCTCCTGTTTACCTCAGTAAAGTTAACAATAACTCTTTTTTTCTCTCTGTTTTCTTCTCCAGATTCCCTGCAGTGCAACATTCATCACCAGGAGAGGAGATCCACTCTGGACCAGGAGGAGTTAGAACCTCTGAAGGGAAAACAAGACCAGGAAGAGCCAGAAGATCATCAGATAAAAGAAGAGCAGGAGGATCTAAAACACCAGCAGATAAAAGAAGAGCAGGAGGATTTAAAACACCAGCAGATAAAAATGGAAGAGAAAGAAGTTTACTGCAGTCAGGGTGAAGAACAAATTGAATTAAAACAGGAGACTGATACCTGCATGGTGTTTCCTGCTGATGAGCAAACAGACCAAACTGAATCAGAACCAAACGGGAACCAAGTCATCTTCCAGGAACCTGCTGAAGCTGTGAAACAAAATCAGGAAAGAAGGAAACCTTTCTTATGTGTCATCTGTGAGAAAGGTTTCTCTGGCAAATCTGCTCTCAGTAGTCACATTAGAACTCACACCGGTGAAAAGCCGTTTTCATGTGTGAACTGTGGAAAGAGTTTTAGTCAAAAAGTTAGTTTAACTCAACACATGATGATTCACACTGGTGAAAAGCCATTTTCATGTGTTAACTGTGGGAAAAGGTTTAGTCAAAAACAGCATTTAACTCGGCACATGATGATTCACACTGGTGAAAAGCCGTTTTCATGTGTGAACTGTGGAAAAAGTTTTAGTCACAAAGAGAAATTAACTCAGCACATGAGGATTCACACTGGTGAGAAGCCGTTTTCATGTGTGAACTGTGGAAAAGGTTTTAGTCTAAAACCAAATTTAACTCAGCACATGAGGATTCACACTGGTGAAAAGCCATTTTCATGTGGGAACTGTGGAAAAAATTTTAGTCAAAAACCAAATTTAACTCAGCACATGAGGATTCACACTGGTGAAAAGCCATTTTCATGTGGGAACTGTGGAAAAAGTTTTAGTCACAAACATGTATTAAGTCAACACATGAGGAGTCACACTGGTGAAAAGCCATTTTCTTGTGGGAACTGTGGAAAAAGTTTTAGTCAAAACATTAGTTTAACTCAGCACATGAGGATTCACACTGGTGAAAAGCCATAGAATTACACAGTCCAGTCACATTAATGTGACCACCACGTACTTTCCACTTCAGAGTTAAATAACCAATCACAGAAGGCAGGTGGCAGCACAGTGCAGTTGAGCGTATATAAAGGGTGTGTGTGGGCTTCGGAAAACATTTCAATCGTTGGCGTAATGCAGAAACGAAGCGATTTATCCGACGTCCAAAAGGGCATGATCATTGGCTTTCGGGCCAAGGGTGGAAGCATTTCCGAAACGGCTGAGTTTGTGAACTGTTCGCGTGCCGCCGTGGTAAAAGTGTACCGTGCATGGCAAAATGGGACTGTCCAAAATCAACGACGTGGCAAATGTGGTGCACCACGGGCCATAGATGACAGAGGCGAACGACGGTTGCGGAGATGCGTTCGGGCAGATAGACGGGCTACCGTTGAGCAACTGACCACTAAAATGAACCAAGGGCTACCACAAGTGTCTCCCAAACCACTATTCAGCGAACATTGCTGCGTCTGGGCCTCCGAAGCGGACGCCTGGTTCGTGCACCTATGCTGACTGGTGTTCATCGACGACGAAGGCTAGAATTTGCACGCCAGTACAGCAGCTGGACGTCCACTGAGTGGCGACAGGTAGCGTTTTCAGATGAATCGCGTTTATGCTCCATCGGACAGATGGACGTTGGCGTATAAGGCGTGAAACCTCTGAAAGGAACCACCCTGCAACCATTGCAGGAACGGTCCAAGCTGGAGGCGGGAGCATTATGGTCTGGGGAATGTTTTCCTGGCATTCTCTGGGTTCACTGATTATTGTGGAAGGCACGATGGATCAATACAAGTACGCATCTGTCCTTGCGGACCATGTCCACCCCTACATGCGCATTGTTTTTCCTCAGGATGATGGCATCTTCCAGCAGGACAATGCGAGGTGCCATACAGCTGCCAGTGTACGTGCGTGGTTCGAAGAGCACCAGGATGAGTTTACCGTCCTCCCCTGGCCAGCAAACTCACCTGACTTAAACCCAATCGAGCATCTGTGGGACCATCTCGATCGAGTTGTTCGCGCCATGGATCCTCAACCGCGTAATCTAGCGCAGCTGGCCACGGCATTAGAGTCGGCATGGCTCAACATCCCAGAGAAGACCTTCAGGGACCTAAGTGACTCTCTTCCTGCACGTCTCGTAGCAGTTCGCTCTGCGAAAGGTGGTTATTCTGGCTTTTGACAGATGGTCACATTAATGTGACTGGACTGTGTATTTTCCATATATATCCTATGTTGAGGATCATAATAAAAGTCATCTAGATGAAAACTGAAGGGCTTTCTTGTCTGTAAAGTGGGAAAATGGTTTAATTTCTTAAATTTAAATGTGATAATTTGGATCTTGACATTTGGATACTTAGAGCTGTACATGATGAACTTGACGTATTGATTTGTTTTATTCTGTATGGAGTATCTGGGGATCTTGTTCACGAATGAGGGAAGAAGGGAGCGATAGATCGACAGGCGGATTGGGGCGGCGTCTGCCATGAAGCGGCGCTGTACCGGTCCGTCGTGGTGAAGAGAGAGCTGAGTCAAAAGGCGAAGCTCTCGATTTACCGGTCGATCTACGTTCCCACCCTCATCTATGGTCATGAGCTTTGGGTCATGAGCGAAAGAACGAGATCACGGATACAAGCGGTCGAAATGGGTTTCCTCCGCAGGGTGGCCGGGCTCTCCCTTAGAGATAGGGTGAGAAGCTCGGTCATCCGGGAGGGACTCAAAGTAGAGCCGCTGCTCCTCCACGTCGAGAGGAGCCAGTTGAGTGACTTGGCATCTGGTCAGGATGCCTCCTGGACGCCTCCCTGGTGAGGTGTTCCGGGCGCGTCCCACCGGGAGGAGGCCCCGAGGAAGACCCAGGACACGCTGGAGGGACTATGTCTCTCGGCTGGCCTGGGAACGCCTTGGGGTTCCCCCGGAGGAGCTGGAAGACGTGGCTGGGGAGAGGGAAGTCTGGGCCTCCCTTCTGAAGCTGCTGCCCCCGCGACCCGACCCCGGAAAAGCGGAAGAAAATGGATGGATGTATGGAAAGACAGAGTGGAGTGAATGAGGTTTACTTTAATACATATTAAATCCAAAATAAAATGTACTGTTGTGCCCTTTTTGTAGATTTTAATTGTTTTACACTTTAAAATTTACTATATAATTTTTTGATCTATTAAAGAATTCTGGTCTACTGGTATGGTCATCAATCAATGTTTGTAAAATGGGCCGACACAATGTCTGATTCGTTTAAAGTTGGTAACGGAGTAAGGCATGGAAGTTTACTGTCTCCTTACCTTTTTAACATCTACATGGATGAACTATCAACGCGCCTGAATTGTTGTAAAACAGGCTGTATAGTATAGTTTTGCTGTATAGTTGGTGACCGCATAATCAATCACATAATGTATGCAGATGATTTGGTAATCTTAAGTCCATATAGTGCTGGCCTTCAACAACTATTAAGGGTCTGTTCCCAATATGGTTGTGACTTTGACATCAAATATAATGCTAAGAAAAGCAATGTTATGATTGTTAAAAGTAGGGCAGATAAGCATCTGATAACACCTGACTTCTCTCTATCTGGCATTGTCCTCAACAGATGCAATGAAATTAAATATTTGGGACATTACATAACTGATGACCTGTCTGATGATTGTGACATTCATAGGTAGTATTGTATGATGTATGCACAAGCTAATACTTTGGTCAGAAAGTGTAGTATTTGTTCGTCCTCTGTGAAGATAGCTCTTTTTAAAGCTTTTTGCACTTCACTTTACACGGCCCATCTGTGGCGAAGATACAACAAAAGTAGCCTGCAGAAACTTTATGTGGCCTACAATGACGGCATGAGGCTCCTACTCAGAGAGCCTAGATGGAGCAGCACCAGCCATATGTTTGTACCAAATGATGTTCCCACATGTGCAGCTGTGCTCAGGAATCTCATGTATAGATGTATGTGTAGATTTTCTGTGTCATGCAATAATATAATTGCAATTTTAGTAAATCCTGTTTTTAGTACAGTGAGATTTTTCTCAAGATTGTGGAAACATTGGTGTCATCTATTTGTGACTCAGTGAATGTCATGTTTATTTATTTATTTTTTTTTACTTTATTATTTTTCTCTTATTTTGTTTTTACCTTTTTTATTATGGACCTTTTTGGTCTGGAATAAAGATTGATTGAAAGGTCTTTGTTTAAAGTTGAAACTAATTTAATCTATAAACAAATACATATATGTTTAAATCTTTACAAAGTCACTTGATCACTTGCATTTCCTTTGAAAATGTAGCACTGGGAGAAGGCAGAGGAAATAGATGTTTCAAAGATTATTTCACATACCATACTGTCAAAACATAATGACAGTTTTAAAAAAAATGTGTGTATATATACATATGTGTGTGTGTGTTACATACTGCAGCTTTAATTTCACTAAGGAGAGGGCAGGTCAGTAGGGACGTGGATTATAACTGCTGCTGACTGACTCATCTGTTAAGTGGTAAAAGGTACAGGGACAAGTTAAAGACATCAATATCTTGGTAATCTTAGTAAATCTATCTTGGTAAATGCACCTTAAGTTGAATGCCAGCTGCTAAAAAAACCAGAAGAAGAGTTTTGGATGGACTATTGAAAATAAAATAATAAAAAAATAAAATTAATAATTTAGAAATAAGTCAAACAACACCAATATCAATTATACCACCCTGGATTCTACCAGAAGCAAGAGTAGATATGTCAATAATGGAAAAAAAAACAAGATAAATCTTACATTGTAGATAGTCAGTACAATTATATTTAAATAATTAGCAATACATTCAAATTTATACTGATGCATGAAAAATAACTGAAAATAGGAATAGCATTTGTAGTACCAGAATTCAATATGAAAATAGGAAAACGAATTACAGATGGGTTTTCAGTCAACAGGAGAAATGTTGGCAATATTAGCTTTACAATGGGTGGAATACATAAAACTATTAAAAACAATAATATGTTCAGATTCAAGCTCTGCATTAAGTTTAAAAAATAATAAAACAGATAATAGGATGGACATATTATTAGAAATATTTCATACATTATTCAGAATACAAAACATGGGTTTAATAGTTATATTTGTGTGGGTGCCAGCACATATTGGAGTAGATGGAAATGAGAGGGCAGATAAAATGGCAAAGAGGGCAATTAAAAATCCTGTTAGTTTTACAGTTAAAACAAGTAAATCTGAAGGAAAGAGTATTGTTAAAGAGAAACTGATGAAAGTATGGCAAAAAAGATGGGATGAAGATAAAACAGGAAGATGGTTTTATACAATTCAGAAGATTGAAAGAAGAAATGGAAGAAGAAATTGAAAGGAGGTACGAGTGATAAGATTAAGATTTGGACATTCAGGACTTACTACTTACTATATTTCATTATAGTAAGTGTGTTTGTGAATGAAAGCATGATATACAAAGTTGTGCACAAGTGTGTTTTTACGTGTGAGTGTATGTTTAGATAGAATTTATGGTAGAATATTTGTATATATAGATGAGGATAAATATTTAAACCATCACGAACCAAACTCCATACCAGAACCAGGGAAAGATGAATCCAAACCAGAAAATTATCGGCCGATAGCATTAACATCCAATGTATGTAAGATAATGGAGAGAATGATAAATGAAAGATTAATATATTATATGGAAAAGAAGGGACTTATAACATCATATCAGAGTGGTTTCAGGAGAGGGAGAAGTACAATGGATGCAGTTTTATGTTTAGAGCATGAAATTAGAAAGGCTCAAGTGAATAAAGAGAGTGTTGTGGCAATATTTTTTGATATTGAGCGAGCTTATGATATGATGTGGAGGGAAGGGCTATTAATTAAAATGAGAAGAATGGGTATAAATGGGCATATGTTTAGATGGGTCAAAAATTTTCTAGAAGGAAGACAAATACAAGTGAGGATAGGGAAGGATTATTCTGAGAGTATGAATATAGAAAATGGGACACCACAGGGTAGTATAGTAAGTCCGTTATTGTTTTCAGTGGTAATTAATGATATGTTTAAAGAAGTAGACGGTGGAATGGGAGTTTCACTTTTTGCTGATGATGGGGCAATGTGGAAAAGAGGAAAAAATTTAGAATTTATTGTTAAAAAGCTTCAGGGAGCAATTTTAGCTGTAGAAAAATGGTCGTTTAAATGGGGTTTAAAACTTTCTGTAGAGAAAACTAAAATAATGTTTTTTACAAGGAAAAGAGTTGATGGAAAAATTAAATTAAAATTATATGGACATGATTTAGAAAGAGTTAAACAATTTAAATTTCTTGGAATGTGGTTTGATGAAAGAATGACATGGGGAGTGCATATTAAGAAAATAATTGATAAATGTAGGAAAGTATTAAATATTATGAAGTGTTTAGTTGGAACAGAGTGGGGAGCTGATAGAAAATCATTAAAAGCAATTTACACTGGGTTAATTAGGTCAGTCTTGGATTATGGATGTATAGTTTATAATTCAGCAGCAGATTCAAACCTCCATAAGCTAAATAGTATTCAACATCAGGCTTTAAGACTATGTACTGGTGCTTTTCAAACATCTTCAACAGCAGCATTACAGGTTGAAATGGGAGAAATGCCTCTTAAACTTAGAAGGGATCAATTATCCTTAAATTATTGGTCAAATTTACAGGGACAAAGAAATTATCATCCAACATTAGAAGTACTTAAACATGGCTGGGAAAAGGAAAAGAAACAATTAAATAGCTTTGGATGGATAATAAACTCTAGAGTTAATCAAATTAATTTAAATCAGTTAGATATATGTCAGGCAGTTCCATTATCTGCAGTTCCACCTTGGATGCTTCCTGATGCTGAGATTGATTTTTCTTTTCTAGAAAAGAAGAACAAAGATAAATTTAACAATATGAATAGATATGTAATACAAGAATACTTAAATGAATATTATAATTATATTCAAATTTACACAGATGCATCAAAAAATACAGCCAGTAAGGTAGGGATAGCATTTATTGTGCCACAGTTTCAAATTAAAGTAGGAAAAAGGATCAGTGATGGAGTTTCAGTGTATACAGGAGAAATGATTGCTTTGCTTTTAGCAGTTCAATGGGTGGAAGAGGTAAGACCATTAAAATCAATTATTTGTTCAGATTCTAGTTCTTCGTTATTCAGTTTGAAAAATAGTAAATCAGATAGTAGACCAGATATATTAATTGAAATACAACAAACACTTTACAGAATAAATATGATGGGGCTAACGGTAAATTTTGTTTGGGTTCCAGCTCATCATGGGATTAAGGGTAATGAAATGGCAGACAGAATGGCCAAAGAGAGTTCTAATCGGGTGAGGATAGATATTAATGTTAGGTATAGTATGACAGAAATAAAGAGCATAATTAAACAAAAAACAAGAGAGAGGTGGCAAAAGTTATGGGAAGAAGAAAAGAAAGGAAGGTGGTTATATAAAATTCAAAAGAATATTGGTCAAATGAGAAGAACAGAAAGAATAAGGAGAGAAGAGATCATTATTTCACGGCTTAGAATCGGACATACTGGACTAAATAAGTCATTATTTCTGATAGGGAAACATCAGACAGGAAAATGTGACTGCGGGGGAGACGAGACAGTGGAGCATGTTCTATTGAGTTGTAGGAACTATTTGATACAAAGAAACAAGTTAATTAGAAACCTTAGTATTATGAAGATGAGATTTGATATTGTTGAGTTATTACAAAAAGATTCAGGAAGTAGAGGATATGAGGCCTTATTTATTTCTTAAAACAGTGTAAGTTGTTTAAGAAGATATAGTTTTTTTTTTTTTTTTTTTTTTTTTTTTTTTTTTTTTTGTCATGGGGTCCACACTCCTTACCAGTTGGTGGCGGTAATGCTGTCCTAAAGTTTCTTGCCAACCGCCAGTAAAAATTGACTAGAAGAAGAAGAAGAAGAACTCCATACCAGTAAGTGGCGGTAATGCTGCTAAAAGTGTCTTGCTAACCGCCATAAAACCGACAAGAAGAAGAAGAAGAAGAAGAAGAAGAAGAAGAAGAAGAAGAAGAAGACGTTCTCTCAATATTTCACATCAGAAGAAGAAGAAGAAGAAGAAGAAGAAGAAGAAGAAGAAGAAGAAGAAGAAGAAGAAGAAGAAGAAGAAGAAGAGGAGGACAACGGCACGTTCTGTTTTGTTGAATGTTTTGTCTAATAGTTATCTTCAGTTTAGCAGAAGAAGACAAAGAGGACGGAACGTGGCCTGTTTCATTGAATGTTTCTCTAAAAATATCTCCAGTCCAGTTTAAACGAGTTCATCAACCAGCAGTTAACAGCTGCTGAAGAAACATTCACAGAGTTTAGAGGAATCATCGTCAAGTCGGAGGAAGAGATGGATGATCAGCGCAGACTGCTGGATTTCTCCCGGACTCCCCAGATAATCTTACACCGGATAGGTAGGAAACACCAGAGTTTGGATGAAGGTTAATGTATGAGGATCATTTTAGTAAATGCGCTTTTCCCCTATAAAATGTTTTTTAACGGGTAAATGAACGCAGACGTCACAATTACGCTGTGAGAATGACTTATTTATGTAGAGAGAAAATGGAGCCAATGGCCATTTTATGGCTCTTTTCCTTTAACTACTGACATTTACTTTGGAAAACGGCAGAAATGTGAACAATGCAGCTCAGTAACGCAAACAACATAAATAGTAATAGTGTTAGTTGTAAAATTGAATAATTTGTAATAAATAAATTGTAGTTGCTAATTTTTGTCGGTCCAAATACGAAGCTGAAGTTTTTTCCCGACAACATTGAATGCAACACATGTAACCTGACACCTACTGCTAAGTAGCGGCCTGTGGAGAGAAGGACAGAGAGCGAAGCTGCAGCATTGATTTATGCTGCTGTTCTTAGTGGGGAAACACTTGGTGCCAAAAACTGTTATTTATATGTAATTTTTCCCTCTGTCTAATGTAAGATAGCTCCTGTTTTTGTTTGGAAGGTTTTATAAAGACGATGTGAGGAAGAAGTGAGGAATGTCTCTGAGGAGAGACGGATTCACTGCACTGATGAATCTCAGACGAAGCTGAAGTTGGTTTCCATTTCTAGCTTCTAATAGCTAAAGGGCGATTCCACTTAATTTTTCACTACCTTCAACATCATTAATCGACTGTAGTTCAAAATTTTCTATACCTAGATGCTTCAAACCTGGACTACATTATTCTGCTCGCATAACAGAATAATTAAAACCATGTTTGGGGTTTGTGAAACCTTTTTCTGATTTGTGGAACTTCAATAAAGGTTCGAAAATCACAATTTTTTGGCATCTCTTTCATACTAGAAATACTCTTCTTAAAAACTACATCTAGACACTTCAAACCTGGACTAGATTATTCTCTTCTTCAAGAAGAATCTCTATAACCATGTTTGGGATTTGTGAAACATTTTTCTGATTTGTGAAAACTCAAATGTCGAAAATCACAATTTTTTGGCATCTCTTTCATTACTAAACGGCTCTAATTAAAAAACTACAACATGTAGACACTTCAAACCTGGACTACATTATTCTGCTCTAATAGAAAAAATATTTATAACCATGTTTGGGATTTGTGAAACCTTTTTCTGATTTGTGAAAACTCAATAAAGGTCGAAAATCACAATTTTTTGGCATCTCTGTCATTACTAAAACTGTTCTAATTAAAAATCTACAACATGTAGACACTTCAAACCTGGACTATATTATTCTGCTCGCATAGCAGAATATTTACAACCATGTTTGGGGTTTGTGAAACCTTTTTCTGATTTGTGAAACTTCAATAAAGGTCGAAAATCACAATTTTTTTGGCATCTCTTTCATACTAGAAATACTCTTCTTAAAAAAACTACAACATCTAGACACTTCAAACCTGGACAAGATTATTCTCTTCTTCAAGAAGAATCTCTATAACAATGTTTGGGATTTGTGAAACATTTTTCTGATTTGTGAAAACTCAGTAAAATTCAATTTTCACAATTTTTTTGCCTCTGAAGCACCATAGATCTGTTCTAATTTAAAAACTACAACACTCAGACTCTTCAAAATCGAACTTTATTGAGTTTTCACAAATCAGAAAAATGTTTCACAAATCCCAAACATGGTTTTAAATATCCAGCTTGAAAAGGAGAATAATCTAGTCCAGGTTTGAAGTGTGTATGAGTTGTAGATTTTTAATTAGAGCAGTTTTAGTAATGAAAGAGATGCCAAAAAATTGTGATTTTCGACCTTTATTGAGTTTTCACAAATCAGAAAAAGGTTTCACAAATCCCAAACATGGTTTTAAATATTCCGCTATGCGAGCAGAATAATGTAGTCCAGGTTTGAAGTGTGTATGAGTTGTAGATTTTTAATTAGAACAGTTTTAGTAATGAAAGAGATGCCAAAAAAATTTTGATTTTTCTACCTTTGAGTTTTCACAAATCAGAAAAAGGTTTCACAAATCCCAAACATGGTTTTAAATATTCTGCTATTAGAGCAGAATAATGTAGTCCAGGTTTGAAGTGTCTACATGTTGTAGTTTTTTAATTAGAACAGTTTTAGTAATGAAAGAGATGCCAAAAAATTGTGATTTTTCGACCTTTATTGAGTTTTCACAAATCAGAAAAAGGTTTCACAAATCCCAAACATGGTTTTAAATATTCTGCTATTAGAGCAGAATAATGTAGTCCAGGTTTGAAGCGTCTAGGTATAGTAGATTTTGATCTACAGTCGATTAATGATGCGGAAGGTAGTGAAAAATTAAGTGGAATCGCCCTTTAGCTATTGGAAGCTAGAAATGGAAACCAACTTCAGCTTCGTGAATCTCAGCTGCTGAATCTCTTAAGGTTTTCATTGGCTGGATTCATGGGCCCAATTTACAGGAATTTACAGCTACTTCATTAAACACCGTTTTCAACTAATTCACCAACCAGTTACATGGATAAAAGATGTTCAATGCCCAAACACTTAAAAATTGCTGTGATAGTTTATTTTTCCAAGTTTGACAAGAACATAACAAAGATTAAACTTTTCATTAATGATGTGTTTTTTGTGCTGAGGTTTCACAGCAGCATGTGTCGAGTAATTCAGGAGGAATTTTATGAAGCGCGTAAAACAGAGAACTCACCTAAACCTGAGCACAGTTAAAGCTTTTATTTTTTAGTAATTAATTTTTTCCTAGGGACATAGTAACAAGCCAATCACAAAACTCTCTCTTGTTTGTTTCCCGTTTTCTTTTTGATCCAGCTGTTGTTTCAAGCATCCATATTAATCAGAATTTCTCTGTTAGAATCACAAACATATTTTACACACTTGTAAGGCTTCATGTTGTTTTCACGTTACTTATTTCACATATATTGTCCCCTTGATGTCACAGTAGAGCATATGAAGCACCGCTGTGCTTCGGCTCATGAGTTGAATGATTGGATGTAGTTCCTCAGTACTTCATGAAGCTTCATCTCACCATCACTACTTTTCATTGTTTCCTCTCCTGCTCTGGTCAAAACCAACAGACACAACCCAGTGCATGCTGGTCCGATACCAGTCCCTATACTTACAGAAATGGACCCACAGTTTTTCCTGTTTAACTTAGAAAAGTAAATAACAAAGGAACAAAAACTAAACAACTATTAACCTTCAAATAAACTCATGTTTGTAAATGAACCCCAAAGATATTAAGTGAACTAAATTTTAATTTTAATATAATTGGAAGTAATACAAATAAATATTTTGACGTAATAAACTTTACTGCTAAATATTAACAATAAACCCTACTGCAATTAGCTATGTATAAAATAATTTTTCAAAAATCCGTTCATTTGAGAATTCTCCAAATGTCAGCTGGAGATGTCGACTGATCTGTATCTCTGTCTACACTCTTGAAGTTTTAGGTGGTGTTTTTGTTCATTTCTGTCTTAAACTATTTCTCCTATTTACCTCAGTAAAGTTAACAATAACTCTTTTTCTCTGTCTTCTTCTCCAGATTCCCTGCAGTGCAACATTCATCACCAGGAGAGGAGATCCACTCTAGACCAGGAGTTAGAACCTCTGAAGGAAAAACAAGACCAGGAAGACCTGAAGATTGTCATATAAAGATGAAGAGCAGGAGGATCTAAAACACCAGCAGATAAAAAGTGGAAAGTAGAAAGAAAGAGTTTACTGCAGTCAGGTGAAGAACAGATTGAATTAAAACAGGAGACTTATACCTGCATGGTGTTTCCTGCTGATGAGCAAACATACCAAACTGAATCAGAACCAAACGGGAACCAAGTCATCTTCCAGGAACCTGCTGAAGCTGAGAACCAAAATCACGAAAGAAGCAAACCTTTCTTATGTGTCATCTGTGAGAAAGGTTTTTCTGGCAAATCTGCTCTAATAATCATATTAGAACTCACACCGTGAAAAGCCGTTTTTATGTGTGAACTGTGGAAAGAGTTTTAGTCACAAACATGTATTAACTCGGCACATGGGGATTCACACTGGTGGAAAACCATTTTCATGTGGAATTGTGGAAAGAGTTTTAGTCAAAAAGTTATTTAACTCGGGCACATGAGATTCACACTGGTGAAAACCTTTTCATGTGTGAATTGTGGAAAAAGTTTTAGTCAAAAAACACACCATTTTATTGACTCAATGCACATGAGAATTCACACTGGTGAAAAGCCGTTTCAATGTGTGACCTGTGGTAAAAGTTTTAGTCAAAAAGTTAATTTAACTCAGCACATGAGGATTCACACTGCTGAAAAGCCGTAGAACATTTTCCATATATGTCCTATGTTTAGGATCATTAAAAAGTCATCTAGATGAAAACTGGAGGGCTTAAAGTGTGAAAATGGTTTAATGTTTTAAATTAAATGTGATAATTTGAATCTTGACTGTTACAGATTTTTTGGTATTAACATTTTTGTTATTACTTTAGTTCATATTCAGTCTAATATTAATCAATAGTTAACCGACATTCAATCTAATGTTAATCAGTAAATGACGTGCTATGCAAATACTTTTTTGATTGTTCTGTTGAATATCTGTGTTCCTGAGAACTGATTGTTCCCTCCAGAGTTTGCTCTCAAGGGAAAGAGCTAAGATGACCTGCGTGTTAGACAGAGCCTGCCGCCTGTTTTATTGTTTATCCTATCTGACTTTTGTTATTCCAAATAAAAGGCCTGCTGGAGCAGAGAGAGGGCAGAACGCTCTGTGAACGACTCAGAGGAGCCGTTTTGCTGAGTCTTCTCCTTCTGCAGAAGTTTTGGTCATAAAATTTATATACGTCATCTGTGGTCCTTTTAATGAAGGTTCGAAAGGAAAAATGCCCATCATTGACATTTGGATACTTAGAGATGTGCAAGATGAACTTGAAGTATTGATTTGTATTATTCTGTATGGAGTATCTGGGGATCTTGTTCACGAATGAGGGAAGAAGGGAGCGATGGATCGACAGGCGGATTGGGGCAGCGTCTGCTGTGAAGCGGGGATTGTACCGGACCGTCAGAGTGAAGAGAGAGCTCAGTGAAAAAGCGAAGCTCTTGATTTACCGGTCGATCTACGTTCCCACCTTCATCTATGGTCACAGGGTTTACCCCAGAAAACTTGCTAAGCCCGGTGGACGGTCCACTGGCGGTCCACCGTGTTTTTGTATTAAAAGATGTTAAGTAGACAAAAGTACAAATATCACTGGGTAATTATATGTTATGGGAAAACATGGTCAGTGAACTGCTATATAAACCCACAACCAGTATTAAAAACAACTAATCAAAAAATACAATTAAAATAAATGTCAATTATGTCCACTTCTGTTAAATCCAAATTAAGTCAGTGGTTCCATCAGGCCCCCCCAGAGCTTCAAGGGCCCCATAAATGCTAATATTTTAACACAGACCACAGATACATAAATGCAACATTTGTTTATTGAGATTATCATTGCTGCTAAATTTGACATAATGGTTTCAGCATCTATAAATTAAAATAAATTATTTAACATTTATATGTAAGATTTTAAGGAGCTGGCAAATTTGCTTTGTAGAAGTTCAAAGAACAATATTCAAAGTCAGATTGGTTTGTTACCACAGCTACAATCTGATGCTGAGTTTAATATTTGAGTTTAAACTCCATTTGTTCACAAATACAAATTAGTAAACTGCAGTTATAATTTATTGCTTTTTAGGTTTGCCAGTTAAACTACTGGCAAGAAACGTTAGGTAAGCATTACCGCCACCAACTGATAAGGAGTGTGGACCACATGACAAAAAAAAAGAAACACTATATCCTATTAAACAACTTACACTGTTTTTAAAAATAAAAGAAGGCCTCATATCCTCTACTTCATGAATCTTGTTGCAATAAATCAACAATGTGAAATTTCATTTTCACGCTACTAAGGTTCCTGATTAACTTATTTCTTTGCATCAAATAATTCCTACAACTCAAAATAACATGTTCACTGTCTCGTCTTCCCCACAGTCACATTTTCCTGTCTGATGTTTCCCTATCAGAAATAATGACCTATTTAGTCCAGTTGGTCTGATTCTAAACCGTGAAATGATCTCTTCTCTCCTTATTCTTTCTGTTCTTCTCATTTGACCAATATTCTTTTGAATTTTATATAACCACCTTCTTTTCTTTTCTTCCCATAACTTTTGCCACCTCTTTCTTGTTTCTTGTTTAATTATACCCTTTATTTCTGTTATACTAAAACTAACATTAATATCTATCCTCACCCGATTAGTACTTTCTTTAGCCATTCTGGCTGCCATTTTATTCCCCTTAATCCCGCAATGTGCTGGAACCCAAACAAAATTTACTGTTAGTCCCATCATATTGATTCTGTAAAGTGTTTGTTGTATTTCAATTAATATATCTGGTCTACTATCTGATTTATTATTTTGCAAATTGAATAACCTAGAACTATAATCTGAGCAAATAATTGATTTTAATGGTCTGACCTCTTCCACCCATTGAACTGCTAAAAGCAAAGCAAGCATTTCTCCTGTATACATTGAGACTCCATCACTGATCCGTTTTCCTACTTTAATTTGAAACTGTGGCACAATAAATGCTATCCCTACCTTATTAGCTGTATTTTTTGATGCATCTGTGTATATTTGTATATAGTTATAATATTCATTTAAGTATTCTTGTATTATATACCTATTCATTAGGAAAGGTTTATTATCTGGTGTGGTGAAGAAACTGTGAAGCTTGTGGCGGGACGTAGGAGATACGAATCAGAAAACAATATTAACTTTGGATTTGTGGAAAACTGGAATATTAATATTGTATTTGTTTTATTTAGGTAAAGCTTAAGATATTTTACGTTTTTCGAAATGGCACTGCATGAGAAATCTTTAGATGTGATGATCGTATGATCCGCAAGGTGGCGGTAACGAAACGGGTCGAATGCAGACAGTCATGAAATCCCAAAGAAGAAGAAGAAGAAGAAGAAGAAGAAGAAGAAGGAGGAGGAAGAAGACCAAAGAAGAAGAAGAGAGAGAAGAAGAAGAAGAAGACAAAGAGGACGGAACGTGGTCTGTTTCATTGAATGTTTCTCTAAAAATATCTCCAGTCCAGTTTAAACGAGTTCATCAACCAGCAGTTAACAGCTGCTGAAGAAACATTCACAGAGTTTAGAGGAATCATCGTCAAGTCGGAGGAAGAGATGGATGATCAGCGCAGACTGCTGGATTTCTCCCGGACTCCCCAGATAATCTTACACCGGATAGGTAGGAAACACCAGAGTTTGGATGAAGGTTAATGTATGAGGATCATTTTAGTAAATGCGCTTTTCCCCTATAAAATGTTTTTTAACGGGTAAATGAACGCAGACGTCACAATTACGCTGTGAGAATGACTTATTTATGTAGAGAGAAAATGGAGCCAATGGCCATTTTATGGCTCTTTTCCTTTAACTACTGACATTTACTTTGGAAAACGGCAGAAATGTGAACAATGCAGGTTAGTAACGCAAACAACATAAATAGTAATATTAGTTGTAAAATTGAATAATTTGTAATAAATAAATTGTAGTTGCTAATTTTCTTCGGTCCAAATACGAAGCTGAAGTTTTTTCCGACAACATTGAATGCAACACATGTAACCTGACACCTACTGCTAAGTAGCGGCCTGTGGAGAGAAGGACAGAGAGCGAAGCTGCAGCATTGATTTATGCTGCTGTTCTTAGTGGGGAAACACTTGGTGCCAAAAACTGATATTTATATGTAATTTTTCCCTCTGTCTAAAGCAGCGTTTCTCAACCTCGATCCTCAGGCCCCCCGAGTTTGAAAACATTTCTCCACCGTGCCTGTTGCATGTGTTTGTTCTAAATGGAAATTGGCACTTTTTTCCCTTTGATTTCCGATTTTGACTTCCAATGATTCACTTCCTGCTAAAGAGCCCCCTGGCGGTTGAAGAAACATCTACAGAGAAGCTGCACCAGGATATAAACCCTGTAGTTCACTGCGTTGGGAAAAGTAGAGGCTTATAGAGCTTTGGAGCTGACGTCACAGCGTATGACGTTTACATCGCTCGGCGCCATGTTTGCAGCCCACAGACCAAAACAAACTAGTCAGAACACCGGTGTTTTCATTGTATTACCGGCCGCAGCGACGTTGTTTTGCAAATTGGATACTGGATATTCGCCCTCCGCGGAGTAAGTGACGTTCAGGTCAAGGTTGATCCGATGTATGAACGCCAATTTCGGCCAGCTGTTCTCTAAAGATGCCTCCTGAAGCGCTTGGAGGTTCAGATAGGGACCGTCAATTTCCGAACACTACTGTAAATAAATGCTTTGTCTTGAGACCAACTAATACAAAAAAGTGACAATTTATGCTATTAAACGAGGCACACTATCCTCTATAAAATGTTGAAGTCATATTCAATATTTTAAATATTAAATGTTTTCTTCAATAGTTTCAAAATTGTGGTCATTAACTCAAAATCTGTATGAAATCGTTCTACTAGACTGTACAAATGAGGCACACTCATCTTTATTACGTTTGAACACTTTTTATATATTTTTTAGCTATTTTTTTCTTCAATAGCTTCTAGATCATGTGACCTATTAACTCAAAATCTGTGAAATTTTACACCTTTTTATTTTTAACCAAATTTCTATTTTAAAAATATATTTTCTAAAAGTTTATAAAATATATTACCTCAGATGATATGAACATTTGTAACCTGTAATGTTCAATTACATAAAATTATAGGACTGGCTCTATTGCATTACCTGTTTACTTACCTGAAATATGTTAAATACAACAAATATTAAAGTGTGATCTATTTCATAAAATTTACTTGTCATCTTTATTGTTTAATTACACATTAAATGTTTAAAGATGGGCTCTTATCTGGTTTGTGTCATGATGTGGTGTGGCAGTGGAAACAAACGCAGCAGACAGTGGACGTACTTTATGAAGATGTTATTTTTAATGAACTAAACAAACTAACTAAATCCAAAATCCAGGTAAAACAAGGAAATCCAAAACGCAATGAAACAGGAGACAAGGGATAACAAAGGTAACATGAAGATCTAAACCAGTGTTTTTCAATCCTGGTCCTCACCACCCCCCTGTCCAGCATGTTTTAGGTGCTTCCCTTCTGCCACACACCTGAATTGTATCTCTGGGTGATTAACAGGCTTCTGCAGTATTTGATGGTCATGCAATAATTTGAATCAGTTGTTCTGGAATAGAGGCACATCTAAAACATGCAGAACAGGGGGTGGTGAGGACCAGGGTTGAGAACACTGATCTAAACGACACCAAAAACCTAACTAATATTACTATCAAATATAAAATTTTTACTTTAAATGTGATCAATTTCTTCACCTGTTTACATGCAACTTGAAGTGCTTGAATCAAATGTATCATGAATGTTTACCACATGGAATTATTTGAGAGAAAACAGCCACTTCCAACTGTACACATATTTCTGGAACCTTGCTGAGCTTCTCTCCTGGCGCTTCCTTGTCAGCCTCTCCAACTTGCTCCTCATCTACAGTCTCTGTAACTCGCTCCCCCACTTGTTGATGGTCTTGTTTTATCTCCTCTTTAATTGACGCCCATGTCGGTCTGATGTTGTGGCGTTTACCTTCATACGTCGGTTTGCCTTCAAGAGGACAAATTTACAGTATTCATACTGCATAGTATGAATACTGTAAATTTGATAACGCTAGTAAAATGGTTTACTTCACAAAAATGTTATAACCTCGATGTCCACTGACAAAACTCGGACTATGCTACAATATTAGCCCGACCTAAACAAGGTTGACCCACTTAAATAAACTCAACAGAAACTGGTCATGAGACACTCGGACAAAATAGCAAAATAAATTATGACACAACACTAACAAAGCGAATTTAGACACCAGAATGTAATGCCCCTTTTCCACCGGCCCGCCCGGCCCGGCTCCGCACGCTTTGCTTGTGTTTCCACCGGCCTTTTAAACCGGGCTGGCACTGCTTTTTTAGGTCCAGCTTCAGAGCAGGGTCAGCAGAGCCAGCCCGGCCAGCACTGGTGACGTAAGCTTCGCTGCTGTTCACTGATTGGCTGAGGGCGGGGACAGAACAGCGAGGCAAGAGAGAAGAAAAATGAAGGCGCAACGTTTGAAACTCGCCGCAACACGGAAGTGATGGAAGATACAAACAAGCCCTGAACTAAAAAATGCAGCTTTTTTTATTTGATTCGGATTTCAATATTCAGCAGCAGCTGATGGAGCCGTGAGGAATGAGGCGTTTTTGTCACCATAGTGGAGAGAATGAAAAGCCTCGTTAGCCGCTTCGGAGCCGATGGAGCCTCACGGTGGAAACCGACCAGACGCCGCTGACGCCGCTGCTGCTTCCAGCCAGGTGAGCAGTTTGTAGATATATCTGTCTAGTTTTTACTACATTTATGGTGGACGACATTTAAAACACAGCCTGCTGTATTTTTATTGCTCAAACACAACATGCGCATTTTCTGAAGACACGTTGTACATTATAAATAACTCAATATTGTTCAGCATGTTACCATCATTTGTTTATCTTTGTGTGACTCTATGAGCTTCCATTGTTTCTCATTTTGCTGTTTCATCCGAGTTTCCCCCATTGTGAGATAATAAAACATGTTATATGACATTCTATTGTAAAATAGCTAGATATCAGTTCTCTAATCAAATTGTTATGAATTATTAATTGTAGAATGAGCAATAAACCTGAAGAAAACGATAGTGGTATTACACAGTCCAGTCACATTAATGTGACCACCACGTACTTTCCACTTCAGAGTTAAATAACCAATCACAGAAGGCAGGTGGCAGCACAGTGCAGTTGAGCGTATATAAAGGGTGTGTGTGGGCTTCGGAAAACATTTCAATCGTTGGCGTAATGCAGAAACGAAGCGATTTATCCGACGTCCAAAAGGGCGTGATCATTGGCTTTCGGGCCAAGGGTGGAAGCATTTCCGAAACGGCTGAGTTTGTGAACTGTTCGCGTGCCGCCGTGGTAAAAGTGTACCGTGCATGGCAAAATGGGACTGTCTAAAATCAACGACGTGGCAAATGTGGTGCACCACGGGCCATAGATGACAGAGGCGAACGACTGTTGCGGAGATGCGTTCGGGCAGATAGACGGGCTACCGTTGAGCAACTGACCACTAAAATGAACCAAGGGGCTACCACAAGTGTCTCCCAAACCACTATTCAGTGAACATTGCTGCGTCTGGGCCTCCGAAGCGGACGCCTGGTTCGTGCACCTATGCTGACTGGTGTTCATCGACGACGAAGGCTAGAATTTGCACGCCAGTACAGCAGCTGGACGTCCACTGAGTGGCGACAGGTAGCGTTTTCAGATGAATCGCGTTTTATGCTCCATCGGACAGATGGACGTTGGCGTATAAGGCGTGAAACCTCTGAAAGGAACCACCCTGCAACCATTGCAGGAACGGTCCAAGCTGGAGGCGGGAGCATTATGGTCTGGGGAATGTTTTCCTGGCATTCTCTGGGTTCACTGATTATTGTGGAAGGCACGATGGATCAATACAAGTACGCATGTGTCCTTGCGGACCATGTCCACCCCTACATGCGCATTGTTTTTCCTCAGGATGATGGCATCTTCCAGCAGGACAATGCGAGGTGCCATACAGCTGCCAGTGTACGTGCGTGGTTCGAAGAGCACCAGGATGAGTTTACCGTCCTCCCCTGGCCAGCAAACTCACCTGACTTAAACCCAATCGAGCATCTGTGGGACCATCTCGATCGAGTTGTTCGCGCCATGGATCCTCAACCGCGTAATCTAGCGCAGCTGGCCACGGCATTAGAGTCGGCATGGCTCAACATCCCAGAGAAGACCTTCAGGGACCTAAGTGACTCTCTTCCTGCACGTCTCGTAGCAGTTCGCTCTGCGAAAGGTGGTTATTCTGGCTTTTGACAGATGGTCACATTAATGTGACTGGACTGTGTATATCCATGGCTGTAAACCTGCATAGGTCTAAAACTTAAAAGTAATTAGATTTTGTCTTTAATTTAGACAACTATTCCAGTTATTTATAATCTGTATGGCTGGATGGTAAAAGTGTTGTGTGTGTGTGTAAATATATACGTGTGTGTGTGTGTGTGTGTGTGTGTGTACATATAGTAACATGCCTGTTGTAAATAACTCCTTATGTCTATGTAACATCCACATTAGTGACTCTGTTATTTATCTACATTTATGTGCTATAAACTATAACATCTTATTACCAGGGAGCAGAAGGAGCAACATGGCTGACATGATGGACCATCTGAACACCTGGATCTCCTTCAGCAGGAAGCAGCTACCAGCTGAGATGGCAGAGCAACAAGGAGAGTTGAGACAAAAAATAAAAATAAAAGTTGTTGTGTCTCAGTGACCAAAGTCTCTTTATTTCTGCTCACTCCACACATTATTGTACTTACTGTAGATCAAGGTCCTAATACAATCCTCCCAAAATGTGATGAGCTTAAGCCAGAGTGAAAATATTACAGTATATTATATACATATTTCATTGAACTTAACATTGTAGATTATCAATGAAGCCATTCAAAACTGAAAACATTATTCAACAAACCAAACATTTTGACATTATTATCAGGGCAGCTATTAACAAGAGCCCTAAATACAAATCATGTTTGTTAGTTTCTAGTTTATACAAAATCATTCTATTCACTCACTGTTTATCTGTCTTCCTGCAGAATCTTCAATGTAAGAAAGTGAGAAAATGTGTCCAACCTGTAACCTTAATTAGTGATAATTAAGACTGAGTTTAAACTTTTAATTCTTAGTGTCCAAAATGTGAAAACATAGAAGAGGAACCAGTCAGATTAGAGGGAATAAAGCTTTATTTGTTCTCAGTATAACTTGGACATCAGGTGAAACATAAACGTATTGAAAAGTTAAAAACAACAGACTGTTAATGCACTTCAACTCCGTCAGAATATCAGACACGATTTTTTAAATCAGAAATATTTCATCAGCATATTGGGGTCATGTGATTTCTGCTCCAGAAAGGTGAAGGTCTGGACATCCTGAAGGTCAACACCGACCAGCAGGAAGACGGACACTGATGAGATCCTCCAACCCAAAGAAGCACGAAGAACCACGATGGTCTGCGGCGGCAGTTTGCCAACATGAAAACACATTGGAACATATTAGGAATTTATTCTGACATTTTTAAGTTATTTGCAACACCGTGACTAACATTAGCTCATGTATATTCGGCAGGATTACAAGTTTTATCATAGTTTAAAAATCATCGTTATCTCACCTGAACCGTCTGAACCTCCTGCTTTCCTCCTGCAGGGCGGAGATCAGCTCCTCCTCACCACATCGCAGCTTTTCCTCCCACTGTCACATTTTCTTGAAGTCTCAGAAAAATCGCAATCAGGCTGTAAAAAATAGCTCAGCTCTCTCTTCTTCTTTTGTATCAGAAAAACAACAACTCGCGTTAGGTCGCATGTAACGAAGCTCAGCACGAAGCTCCTGGAGGCGGGGCGCTACACCCCCCCTCCCCTCCCCCGCCACCAGGAGGCGGTACCAGCTACAGAGCCGAGAAGAGCCGATGGAAACACGGTCACTCCGAAACAGAGCCGAGCCGAGCCGAGCGGAGCCGGGCGGGCCGGTGGAAAAGAGGCATAAATGTCCGGAGCAAACCTGTAGGCATCTGGGGATGTTGGAGAAGGTGATATCGGCGTCTTACCGCTGATACCAGGACATTCGTCTTGTTTTAGTTGGCTATGATAGCTTAGCCTTCTCGCATTGTTTCCAAGCAGGAAAATAGTGAAAAGAAAGTCCGTTTTACATATTTTTACCTTTTCGGTCATGTGATCGGACATTACATCCAAAAACGCAGCATGTTCATGCGATAGCTAAAAAGTCTGTGAGACAGTCGTTTTTGTCGGTGGCAACAAAGATGGCGCTGATATCCCTCCTACTAGAGCAGTGATGTCACGCTCCGAAGCTCTATAGTTCTAAAAATACAGTAGATATCATAGGCATGTGTTGTGGAAATTTTTCTTTAACAAGGAGGATTTTTATGAAGCGGGTATAACGGAAAACTTGCCTAAACCTGAGCACAGATGAAGTTTTTATTTTTAAGTAATTAATTGTTGTCTCTGGTGACATAGTGAGTAACAAGCCAATCACAAAACTCTCTTGTTTGTTTCCCGTTTTCTTTTTGATCCAGCCGTTGTTTCAAGCATCCATATTAATCAGAATTTCTCTGTTAGAATCACAAACATCTTTTACTTGTTTATTCATTGTAAGGTTCATGTTGTTTTCACGTTGCCTATTTCACATGTATTGTCCACGTGATGTGACAGTGGTCTACACCCTTGAATTTTTACATGTCTTTTTTGTTGTTAATTTTTGTATTAAACAATGAACAATTTCTCCTATTTACCTCAGTAAAGTTAAGAATAACTCTTTTTCTGGGTTTTCTTCTCCAGATTCCCTGCAGTGCAACGTTTATCACCAGGAGAGGAGATCCACTCTAGACCAGGAGGAGTTAGAACCTCTGAAGGTAAAACAAGACCAGGAAGAGCCAGAAGATCATCAGATAAAAGAAGAGCAGGAGGATCTAAAACACCAGCAGATAAAAGAAGAGCAGGAGGATCTAAAACACCAGCAGATAAAAGAAGGGCAGGAGGATCTGAAACACCAGCAAATAAAAGAGGAGGATATAAAACACCAGCAGATAAAAGTGGAAGAGAAAGAAGTTTACTGCAGTCTGGGTGAAGAACAGATTGAATTAAAACAAGAGACTTATACCTGCATGGTGTTTCCTGCTTATGAGCAAACATACCAAACTGATTCGGAACCAAAGGGGAACCAAGTCATCTTCCAGGAACCTGCTGAAGCTGAGAACCAAAATCAGGAAAGAAGCAAACCTTTCTCATGTGTCATCTGTAAGAAAGGTTTCTCTGGCAAATATGCTCTCAATAATCATATTAGAACTCACACTGGTGAAAAGCCGTTTTCATGTGTGAACTGTGGAAAATGTTTTAGTCAAAAACAGAATTTAACTAAGCACATGATGATTCACACTGGTGAAAAGCCGTTTTCATGTGTGAACTGTGGAAAAAGTTTTAGTCAAAAACAGAATTTAACTAAGCACATGATGATTCACACTGGTGAAAAGCCGTTTTTATGTGTGAATTGTGGAAAAAGTTTTAGTCAAAAACAGCTTTTAACTCGGCACATAAGGATTCACACTGGTGAAAAGCCATTTTCCTGTGTGAACTGTGGAAAAAGTTTTAGTCGAAAACCGCTATTAACTCAGCACATGATGATTCATACTGGTGAAAAGCCGTTTTTATGCGTGAACTGTGGAAAAAGTTTTAGTCAAAAATCGCTATTAACTCAGCACATGATGATTCACACTGGTGAAAAGCCGTTTTCATGTATGAACTGTGGAAAAGGTTTTAGTCAAAAACCACTATTAACTCAGCACATGAGGATTCACACTGGTGAAAAGCCATTTTCATGTGGGAACTGTGGAAAAAGTTTTAGTCGAAAACAGCATTTAACTCGGCACATGATGAGTCACACTGGTGAAAAACCGTTTTCATGTGGGAACTGTGGAAAAAGTTTTAGTCAAAAGAGAATTTAACTCAGCACATGAAGATTCACTCTGGTGAAAAGCCATTTTCATGTGGGAACTGTGGAAAAAGTTGTAGTCAAAACGGCTATTGAATCAGCACATGATTCACGCTGGTGAATTATCTTGGTCTCAATGAAGGCGGACACTTGTTTCCTCTGCTCCCTTCCTGCCCATGCCTGCTCTGCTTGCTCCGTTTTTGTCCTTTTTTCTATATTTTTGGAGCCTTTCTTTGCACATCATCCAAATCTACAAATTTTGGGAACAGGAGAGCCCTCTTGTCCTGTGGGGACACACCCAGCAGGATTGACCCTGGATTTATTCATGATAACAGGATTTCTGCTGTTTGGAGCTTGTGGATTCCTGGATTTTCGACAAATTTGTGATGGACTTGGCCGAACTGGCGAACACTCAGACTGTTGGTGTGGACAGAGACGAGGACTTCTAAAACTCACTGAGTTGGAATTGACCTTGGAGATGTTGCTAGTTTCCAAACTAATTATCCAAACTAATTTGGATAATTGGGAATTTCAATTGGGAAGATTGAAATTTATAATCTACCCCAGTGGTCCCAAACCTTTACCACCGCGGACCGGTCAAGACTTGGAAAAGGTTGCCAGACGTAAGATTCACAAGCTCTACTCTTCTCCTCTCGACCACTGCCCAAACGGTCTCTGACTCTGGTCACTATGGTAACGTTTACATATCCTTTCAAAATAAGATACAGATGCGTCATAAAAACGAACATTTTACTTTCGTGAAAATTTTAACTCACGATAATGACTAATGGGAGCCCTGAGCTTGTTTCTCTGCAACAAGACGGTCCCATCAGGGAGTGTTGCTTATTTATGCACAGCCTGCTTGGTCTCTACATGGCGAAGCAGTTTGTAGCTTCATTCCCTCATTAGCAGCTGGTCGCCGCATGTTGCACAGAGTGGGTTGTAATGTGGGACTCACCTACTGGTCCGGGATAAATCCATCCTCCTGTCTCTTCTCTGGGCCTTTTCCCCTTTGCAAAGAAACTTTCCAAAGACATCTGATCTGTTTCTTACTCATTTTTCTGCTTGTGAGCTCAGTGTTGGTGCGCAAGTAACCTAGAGAATTCGGTTAAAGGATTTTCAAAATAAAAGATCGGGGGTTGGGGACCACTGATCTACCCGACCTAAGACATTCTTTTTCTGAATTGGCTTTCCCCATGTTTCCTTGGAAGGGCTGCAAATTTCCAATTTCCTTGAGGATAAGTAAACATAACGCTCCTTCCCACCTCACCTCACCCATGGCTAACAGCTGCATGCTGCCAAGGATATCAGGTCTCGATAATAATACCTCTCTCTGACTTTGCCGGGAGGCTAAGCAACGTGCTTTTGTGGCCCTGCCGTCACTGCCTTCACTCATGTCTTTGTTTTGCCCTTTGTTTTGTCTGAATGTTGCCGTTTGTCCTAATGTGTTCTTTCCGGTTTATTTTGTCTGTATTTCCATTTAAATCATGTCAAGCACTTTGAATGGCCTTGTTGCTGAAAATGTGCAATATAAATAAAATTACCTTACCTTACTATCCTTGCCCCTTTGGTAAATTTGGTCTTGAACCAGCCTCCAAACCTAACTCCTCCATCCATCCATCCATCCATTTTCCTACACCCTTGTCCCTTAATGGGGTCGGGAGGTGCTGGTGCCTATCTCCAGCTGGCGTTCCGGGTGAGAGGCGGGGTCACTCTGGACAGGTCGCCAGTCTGTCGCAGGGCAACACAGAGACACACAGGACAAACACCCATGCACACACACACTCACACCTAGGGGCAATTTAGACAGACCAATTAACCTGACAGTCATGTTTTTGGACTGTGGGAGGAAACCGGAGTACCCAGAGAAAACCCACCATGCACAGGGAGAACATGCAAACTCCATGCAGAAAGGCCGGGCCGGGAATCGAACCCAGAACCTTCTTGCTGCAAGGCAACAGCTCTACCTAACTCCTTATTTCTATAAATATTTTGGTAATACTCTGTAAAATACTAGAATGTTCACATAACTTTTATAGTTTCGGGTATCTGAGGATATGTATAATCAGGTGTTATGATCAGTTACTCAGTATTTCAGTAGTTTACCAAATACTTTTTAATTAAACGTATTTAAGGTACACTACTCTGGAATACAATTTTGGGATGCTCGAACCAACCTCTATGGATCACTTTTTATAGACAAAAACCATTGCCATAAAATGTCTATCACTGCAGCGGATGTCCCTCCCTGTGAGAGTAGGCCGACGCGTCGTGGTGGGTGTCTCTTATTTTGATTTTTGAAAGGTGGCAACCCTAAAATGGAGTCTTGAAGGAAATAATTAGGATGAAAATAACGTAGCTTGCAAGAGGATAGTTAAGGAGGAATCTAAACTAATCATAAAGTTTAGAAAGGAGGATGAAGGTATTCAACTCGGTCCGTTAGTTCTGTCGAGAGAATTAAAAAAAGTTTGGAGAACTGACCATTTGCCAAGATCCTTAGAGATGGAAATCTGTTGGTCACAGTGAGAAATTAAGAACAGAAGAACAAAGTGATGAGCACCCAGCATCGCAATTTTTTTCTCGGGGAAATTAAGGTGTGTGTCAATGAACCACGAGAGATTAATCAATAACTCCCCTAAGGAAAATGTGCTTCCTGTGCATCTTTACTCTTTGCGCCATCATTCTGAAGGAAGACCTTTAAGGTTTCACACACCAAGCCCTGCAAATATGCAGAACAAATGGACAACTTCTCTCCAAAAGCTAGCAATTTACTTACAGATACCAACTTCTAGTTCCAGTCTGCTCTGCAGAACCAGAACCAAACACTGGAGAAGCAGTCAGCCTCTATGCATCACAAATCTGGAATAAACTTCCAGAAAACTGCTGTGAAACAGTGAGTTCCTTCAAATCTGCCTTTAAATTTCCACCTGACAAAAACACAAAAAAATAAATCGGTAATAACCTCATTGTTGTCAGATTAAAGTGCAGACTTTTGGTACCTCTGTAAAGGTAAATGGACTGAACTTGTATATCACTTTATCCAATCATTTTGACCACTCAAAGTGCTTTACACCAGAGTCACATTCACCCATACGCAGCAATTTGGGGTTAAGTACCTTGCCCAGGTGCCCATCAACACATTGCAGGAGGAAACTGGAATCAAACCTACAACCTTCCGATCGCAAGAAAACTACTCTACCCACACAGCCACAGTCGCCCATCACAGTTGGTAAGACATCAAAGAATAGTTTCCTGGTGCCAGCACTATTGTAGCTTTTACCTTGTCTGAATTATTAGTGATAAAATACAATAAGTTTGAATTTTTTTTAACCTCACCAAATTTTTAAAATAAATACTGCAAAACACTACAAAAATATTATTTTAAACACAAGAAAGTAGTTTAGACTTTTAAATCTACATATTGTGAAAAGTTCACCAAATTTGGACTCTGTCAGTTGAAACATTTATTTTAGAAAGCTCAAACGTTATCAAACACGGTGTTTTGAAGCCAAAAATACCTCAGAAATATACAGAGCCAAGCAGGAGAATGAACTCATTTAAAGTTTAAACTTGGTTTCACAAATACAAAAGGTGTAGCATAAATGTTTGGCTGTTGAACTGGACCGTTCCAGGTCGCTATTAAGCTAGCAGCTTTACAAATCTTTTACATTACATTACATTACCAAGGCACATTAAAACAAACCTTTATATTGGCTTTTTTCTATTATTCCTGTCTCTTTTCTCCCTCCCTGAAGGATAAGTCCTTTTTTGAGACATTGTTTTGCCAAATGAACTTCTAACCGGAGCTTTGGACGTTTGGATGCGCTGCACGTTGCAGCTCATGATACCGGCGAAGCGTGCGGTACCTACCGCGGCCAGCAGGGGGCCCTAAGAGCAATTTATTTTTTCTTTTTATCAATAAAATAATTTCTACATTATCAAATATGTGTTATTATAAAAACAAATCATTCATAGTGAAATTGTGTGTTTTTGATATTATAATGACAGAAATTATTACAAAAAAATAAAATCAGCTCCACTGAGGAGCCCTTATTGGCCCTTGGGCCCTAAGCAGCTGCTGACATGTCGGCCCTGAGCGCGACATGTCTGGTCGACGCAACTAAGTTGTTGTTTACTAGTGTGTTTCATAAAGCGAAATTTAAAGGTCCAGGATCTTTAAATCTAGTCAGCTGTTTTTAAATAAAGGTAAAACCATAACAGTTTGGGCAAAACTTGTATGTGGGGAAGTTTTTGAAGGATTAACCCTTTTACACCTATCTCTCAAATATCTCCAACAGGAACTCCAGCAGGAAAAGGGTTAAAGCCTCCTTTAGCGAAAAAGTAAAAAAAAAAAGGCACTTGTACGGGTTGTTGACCGAGAGAGCGACAAAACTCGTGTAAAGTGATTTCATCGGTGCCTCATTACTCAGACTTGAATGTAATATAGATTCAGTCTGATAGGAGAGTACACTGCTATAATAAAGTCAAATTAAATAAATTACAATAAACGGTCCAATGAGGCTGATTAGTCTGTTTAAAAGTACCTGATGAAAATAACATTAAAGCAGGTATTAAACATGCTTTTTATGAAGCTCATACTGTATTTTCTGTATTAAAATGTAGTTTTTTTCATATTTTTCTGACTGTTTTTATTAGTGGAAAATTGGCTAAAATAGAGTTGAACACATCAATCTGTCTGTAATTCATCTTTGTAATGTGTTTGAGTTACTGAGAAAATATTTTAATAATATTCTAATTTATTAAATGGTTCTGTATTTTGTAGAGATTTTTAGGATGTGAATTTATGCTTTTAAGTTTTAAATATCAACATGTTTGAAGTTATGGATTTAAACTGAGACTTGAATAGTTTTGTGAATTGTTAAAAAATGGATGATTTTGACTCAGGGTGTGCTTTCTTTTTACCACAGCTGTACTTGATCCAGCCGCTAGATGGCAATAAATGTGTAAGAAAAAAGAAAACGAGTTGACATGACGTTAGCATAAGTGATGTGCTTTACATAAATCTGGATTGATTTATCAATAATTAGCCCTAAAAACACTGGTTCAATTTGATTATGAAGAAGTTCTATTGGATGTTTTAGAGAAAATTTTACTAATTACACAAAGAATTAAACTAAGGGATTAATTCTCTTAAAGCAATTCTAAAACCGGAGCAGCAAAATAAATTTAGGAAGTGGAGATCATAGCTAAAATCACAGAAATGTCGCAAGTTTAAGGATTGTGTTTGTTCCAGGTTTTCATTTATTTACATGAAGTAAGTGATGGTGCAAACAAGAGACAGTTTGGACTGATATTAAATTATCTCCATGACTGAGTTTTGCTCTAAATCTTGTGTACACAAATAAAACGAACCTCAGGAAACAAGATAACAGACTAAGATGTATCTGCAGTGTTGGAAGATACTCGGTTTGACTCCCCAGTGTTCACCCACACAGACTGGAATACTCCACAGAGACAGTGAGACTCCATTAAGAACCCGATGCTTTATGAATATAATTGCAGTAATTAGATGAACGGATCCTGTCAGGCCATCTACTCGCCGTTTGTCTTGGCAGTGCAGCAGATCCCATCTCCTCGACCCGAGCTGTAGACCGGAGACCACACACCCGGCTGTTCGGAGCGAGGTGGGCAAGACGGACTGAAGGCGGCGAAGGGGGAAGGTAAGCGGTGGAGAGGGAGCGTTCTGGCTGGGAGTTCTGGTAACCTTTTCTCTCCCAGCTGACCCAGTAACCTTTCAGTCCTTCTGTGTTGGTCTGCCAGGACGCTTGAACCTCATTCCCTTCCAGCCGATCTGAGAGGGTCAACCGGAGGTCAGTCAGGGCGGGCTGAGCTTCTGCAGGAAAACAAACGCACACCAGTTTCTGTAATGCAGGGAAAACGGCTTCAACAAATAAATTTAAACACTTTAAATTTGACAAAAATCCACAATTAACTGTGAGTCACTCTGTTATTATCTCTGGGTTGGATTAGCGTAAGGCAGAGGTTCCCAAACTGTGGGGCACGGCCCCATGAGGGGGCGCCTTGCCATTGCAGGGGGGGCGCGGGGGCGTCTGGATGAAAAAAAAAACATGAACACTGTAGGCGCTGGGTTTTTACCTTAGAATGACCAACTCTCTGTTATTCCTATGTCAATTTGATACAGTAGGAGCTTCTGCACTTCCCATATCTGTCTCCTCTGTCACATTTATCAGCAGTTAAAACTGTTTAATCCATTAACATGTGGTAACCTGTTTTTCCGAGCCGCCTTTAAACGCAACATGAGCGCTACGACTCTCGCCCTGGGTTTAGACCTGTGAGGCAGTGAAGGAGACCTGCTGCTGCTGCTGAGCAGGTTTGTTAGAATCATGGCAGCAAACCAGCAAACCCCCAAACTAACCAACTGTTGAGTAAAGACGCAGGTAAAGTTAGCTAAAAGATGACTAGCTAATATCAATACAGCACCTTAAGCTTGTTAACAAGTAGCTTGTAGGCTGCTGGTGCTGTTGTCTATGTTGAGCTACGATTAATTTTGCCCCATAAAGTTGATCCCTCCCCCCTTGTTCGTCTGGAGCCGGGGCAAACTCTGGTCCGCCTAAAAACCTTTGTCTCAGTTCAACTAACATGAACTCTGGCACGGTTTGAACGGATTGGAGACCAGTCCAGATTCAGGAAGCGGACTATACATCAAGGCATGCTGAGTAAATGCAACCAAAACAAACGCAAGAGTCCTGCATCAGTGGGACAATGAAATGGCTTGTGGATTTTACCAAAGACAGAAGAGAAACCTCCATCACTGAAACCTGACCACACTCAATTTTTGCTGTCATTTTGTGAAGAAGGAAGTTACACTCATATCTTTTTTTGGAGTGTTTTGTGTCTTTTCATTTATTGGTTCTTGGTCCAGTGACACCACCGACTTTTATTCTTTGAAACAACCTTTGTTGTCTGCTATATAAATAAATCGACACTGACACTGAAGCAGGAGCTGGTCCTGATGCACCAACCTTCCTGAGTGCAGGCTCTCACAGACATGGCCCTCTCCTTTCCATCGCGGTGCAGAGCGCTCACTGTGATCAGGTACCGAGTGTCTGGCTCCAGGTTCCTCAGAAACACAGAGCTTTTCTGGTTGCTTACAATCACAGTGTGAACGCGACCGCTTGGAATCGCTCCGTACTCCAGAGTGTATCGCTGCACTCGGTCCGGCTGCAGCGGGCCCCAGCTGACACGGACCTGACGGGGACCAGGGTCCGACAAGGTGACCTCTGTTGGACTTAAAACATCTAAATGAATGATGAAAAAAGACATGCTGATTTTAAACCAACCTCTTGATTTAGAGTTAAGATGTTTCCTGTAATTTCAGTTAATTTAATAAATTAGGTCAAAAGTTCTTGATTAGGCTAAATCTGTCTTAATTAGACTCAAAGTCAATAATTTAATTTGAGTGACCCAGAGAGTTTCATCTCGATGCTAAAGTTAAAGTGTAAATTGGGATAAATTGAGTGTGAAAAACGTTTTTAAAGAGAGCGATGCAGAAATAGTTGCATTTAAGATTTTACTCATGACCCCTTGTCTCAAACTATACTAGTATAAATGAGACATTTTCAGCTGGTTTTCAAAAAATATATAAGTTCATTGTTTGATTTCAATATTCTGCTTCATTTATGAACTGCAGCATCTCTATGCAAATGGCTGCTATGTATCGATGGAATGGTAATAGGCAAAAAAATAAGGTTAAAATTGTAGAAATCGGTTAAAGTGTCTCCTTTCAAAATGTGGTTATCTGAAGTTATTGAGATCTTTCATGTGGAGACATGAATTCATTAATAAATTCTACAGTCCCTTGCAGCAGTTTTTGAGCCATTTTAATCAGTATGAGATTGATCCAAATGCAGTCTGTCTCTTAATATGTCGCCCATGCCTTTATTATAAAGCGTATATGGTGATTTTACGAAATTGTCTGTAGCATTGCTGTTTTGTTGTTTGTTTTGTTTTATTGATATCATTATGTGTGTTTTTCTTTGTCCACTAATCTACTACACACACATATTCTTATTATTCCATAATTCATGTATGTTTCACATAGCAAAAACTTGATATATATATTAAAAAACACATTACTCCTCTGTCTTTTCTATGGTTAGTAAAGGAGAAAAAAAAGAGTAAATAATGAAAAGCGGACATGTGATTTTACCGGGCAGCGTAGTGAACTGCACAGACAGTGTGCTGTGCAGCCGCTGGTTGGACTCGGGCCGGAGGGAGGCCGTGTACGTCGTGTCGGGCTGCAGCTGGGTCAGCTCTGACTGGCTGGAGCTGCTAGGGAGAACTATGGTTTTCTCAGAGCGTTGATCATCCACAACTTTATAGCTCAGCTCATAGTGACCGCTGTCATCAGCCAGAACAGGACGCCACTGCAGCACTGCACTATGGGAAGTCAAGCGACCCACGCTCAGTCGTTCTGCACGAATGATTTCTACAGATAAAAAAAAAAGATGTGAAGACAATAGAAGGTACTTTCTAACCATATGCATCATTTATTAGTCTGACTTTTGGCTTTTTACACAATTTTGCTTGATTCTAATCTCTCTTCACAGCTTGGTCTGGAATTTCTCCCATTAAGTTGAATTTCTCAATCAGCAAACAGGAGAAGTTTTCAACGATGATGTTTATTTTCTGCATTTTTTTGAAATTGGAGTCTGTCTGTAGTTTTGGTAATGGCAGGGAAAGAAGTGAATGAAGCCATTCAGTCCATGGTGGCCACACTTCCAAATAATGGGTCAAATTTAAAACTCAACAGAGTCCACGCCTCCGACTCCGAGAGCCCAGACCGTATACGGAGCAAATAGCATCTGATCAGGGGCTGTTTTTTTTTTTTTTTTTTTTTTAACCAGGCTAACCATTTATAGTAAATTACACATTTAAAAACACACATACTGATGATGGCCTCTCTCAGTTCGTCTGTGATGATGTCGATGCTTTCCATGTCCACAGAGTACAGGTGTGACTCCAGCGGAGGCGTCGCCACGCGCTGTAACACCCGGTGGTTGCCATGAACTGTATAAACAATTAACACATAAACTCCCTGAGCCTTCAGCTCAGACATCGCCTTCTCCACGTCTCCTGTCTGGACTCCGTCCGTCAGCCACAGCAGCACCTTGGGCACGTCCCCGTCTGCGTCCGACAGCAGCTGCTGTGCCACTTCTATGGCGGCCTTCGTGTTGGTGTCTCCCTGCTGCTGGTTGACGCGCTGCAGGGCTCTCAGCAGACTCTCCTGGTTGCTGTGGACGTCCAGATTGAACTCCAGGTGAGGGGTGGTGCCCACCAGCAGCAGAGCCACCCTGACGTGGCCCCGGCCCAAGGTAAACGGGTGGAGGAGGGTGGCGGTGAAGGTCAAAAAGCTAGAGAACTCAGAAGTGGTCACGCTTCCAGAGGAGTCCAGCAACAGGAGAATGTCCCCTTCACAGCAGTTCAACTCTGAGGAGGACAGAAAATAAGATCATTTATATAATAACATGTCCGACTTAAACCTATTCTATTATGCTTCTTTGAACAGGTTAGGCTAAATGTGTCAATTACATTTTTTTTTTACAAAAGTTCATTGTTAGGTAATGATATTTTAGTCTGGTCAGTTCTGCCTATTTTTTGCTGTTTCAGGGCCTCTTGTCACTTTAAATCCTAATAAACGTCTGCTGGCCCAACTCAACATTTACACTCACAAGTGGAAATGGCTGCCGACAGACACACAATTATACAACAGTAAATCTTTGAAAAGCAGAAACAAGCTCTGAACAACCAACAAGAATGCAGCAAGAGGCTTCTGGATGGTAAATCAACAACAAAACACTTGTCTTTTCCAGCAGTCACTGAACACAGCATACAGCCTTCAAACCAGATGGTCACTTTCTGGAGTTCCCCTTGGGTTGCTAGGTAACGGGGCTGGGCTGGCTGGGGTTGCTAGGTAACGGTGCAGTGCCAGTGCAATGTGACTAAAGTTTTGAAATGGTTCATTTTTCAGACTCCAACCAACATTAACTTGTTGCCCTAAAAGCAACTGGGTGGTTTTTTTAAGCGCTTGGTTTGTTTTTAGAAGCAGCTGAGACCAAAATGGATGTATAAAAATGTGTGAAATTAGATTTTTGATTGGAAGTTAACATTTTAAAAGTAACTTATAAAAATGATATTTACATATTTAATGTTTTAGTAACTTTTGACACTCCCACATTTCCCCCCCAATAAAAACAAAACATTGACAAAATGTTGACAGGATGACAATGTATTTTTCCAGCATGAACAAAACTTACAGCAAGCCGAGTCAGAAAACGACTGAACCAAGATTAGGATAATTTATCCAATAGTTATTTTAGTTTGAATCAAAATGGGACAGACCTACTATAATTCTTCAATCTGTCTATAAGTATAAAGAATATTGGCTTTGAAGAAACAACAACACACTGAACTGTAAAAGCTGGATGTAGATACAGTCACTTCCTGTTTACACTACATGGAAATATATTTTTTTTAAAGTGGCGACTAATGAGGTGTCGTTCCTCCTCATTATACCACAAACTAGCAGGAATAATAAGATATAGCATTACAATTATAAGAAACTGAACAGATTTAGCATCAGAATAATGGCTGATCTTATTACTTTCAGTTATGGTCCCCAAGGAGGGATTCATATAACAATGAGATGCAACAACAGGAATATGAGCCACGATTATCAACACATCAGGAAATACTGGAGTTAATTTGAATTTAATGTTGCTACAAGCAATATTTTGCTCTACTGTAATGAGGAAGCAAGGGATTTGATTAGAAAAGTCAATTTATCACAGAAAAGTGGAGGGAAACTAAATATCGAGGGGGAGAAATGCCTGGCAGGGACTTTAATGCAGCAAATCACAGTTTTGTGAGATTTTAATAGATATCCAGGTTTCTCTGTCTCAGACCATCATTTAAAAGTCACAGCACTGGATTTTCTTAATAAAAGTCATGTTTTGTTGTATTTAGTAAATTTTCTCAAATAAATTCAGACTCATCCAGTTGAAACCAGATGTTTACATACTGTATTCAAATCTACAGCGGTATAAATGATTTTGGGCATATAACTATTGTGCCTTACTGTACTATCTACTATATACACTATACTTATTTCAAGTGAAATGAAACCCGAGTGATAATGTAATAATCTTGTAATAATCTTGAACATTTCAAACAGAATCAAATCATCCAATAAACCAGCTAAAGTTATTTTCATAGCTGTAGATAGACATGTGAGCCTTGTTATAACATGTAATATGCCACCCCATTATCTTTAGAAAACTTATTTTATGTTTATTCATTGTGAGAAATATACCAACACTGAAATAAATCTTCCTTTAAAGATTTGGAAAGATTTGGAACAAACTTCCAGTAAAACAGCTGAAACACTGGGTGCTTTTAAATCTCAACTTAAAACTCACCTGTTTAGAGTTGCTTATGGCTAAATTAGGATTAAAGTGTGGGTTTTGATGTCTTAAATGTTTTTATCTTTACTTTTCATCTATTTATTAATGTCACATACTGGTTGTTTTTTTTCTTTAATTATGTAAAGCACCTTAAAATGCCTTGCTTTTGAAATTGCTATACAAATAAAATTTGATTGACTGACTGATTCCTTTCTTCTTTAAAAACATTTCAAATTCTCCAGAAAAGGTTTAATTTATGCTTCGGATTCAATTAACTTTATTACTGACTAAAGAAACTTATTTTATTTTGATAATCAATGAGCCTGATGTCTGTCAGTCTGCTCCTGGCAGCTGTGGCTCCAATGTACCTTTGCGTGTGAATGAAGCGCAAAGTGCTTCAGAGTCCTCTGACTTAACAAAGCACTACATAAAAAGACAGGCCACTCACAAAAATAAAAAAGTGCTTTAAACAGACTGGTAATTTTAACTCCATAAATGATCAGTTCAACATCAATCTCAATAAACTATCTTTTGAAACATCAGTAGAAAAATTAAAACAGGGAAGGGAAACCTCAGTGGAAGTACAGAGGTAATGAGGTGCACACACATCACATGCATCCCGTTTCTTGGTTAAAATACATGCAGAGGAATTTTCTGCTCTCTACATTCCTCTGCAGAAATGTTCAGGTGAATGAGTTCATGTCTGAGCGATGTGAGGATGTCATCTGCCAGAGAACCGGCCTCATCTGGTGCCAGGGCCATCTGGCACAGAGGACAGCAGCAAAGATGAATGAAAAATATGTTAATGATCCTGTGAAGCTCACAGAGCATCCGTTCAAAATCCACTGAGATCAAACACACAGATGCTAAACCATCCTCCCCATCTTAGACTAACTTCACCTCCAAATTCTCACCTTGCAGAAGGTAAGAAAGCACAAATTCATAATATAGTCTATTCATTTCATGAGGAAGAAATGTAAGGTTCTGAGTCAAACTAGTTTCAAGCTGAAACTCTCCAAGCCCATCGCAGTTTTTTAAGTAAATTAAATATAGTATCTCAGAGTAAACATGCTTCCCTCAACACCTATTAATGTTCATATCTAGCAGATTTGCATCAGAATATATGTTTTTCCGCAGACTTGCAGCCTTTTGCTTGGACAGAAGTAACCAGACTGTGATAAAATGATCCTGGTCTGGTCAGAAACAAAAATACAGCAGATGTAAAAACACAGCCTACTATCTACAAAGTCAAGGGAGAAAGCAGTAAAAATCCCAAACGTTTTAAATTTGAATAATACAAATACTTTTAATTATAATCACACTTTATGGTTTAAAGGGGCAGTGATGTGTCTTCCAGGCGCATGGTGACTATGTCAAGTAACTATGTTTCCTTCAGTTGTTATAAAAATGTTATGTATATTAAACATGACTTAACACCTTGAAATTAGGCCTCTGTCTCTTTAAAAACTCCTGCTCTTTCTTATTTTATTTAACTTTTTTTTTTACCAGTCTTTCACTGAGAAGTAGATCCTATAATGAGTTCAGCAAATGTGCCAATTGCTGCTGAAGGAGTGAGGGGAAACTCAGAGACTTGGAAACTGAGGAGGAGCTTTGTTTTGAAGGCGGTACTGGTCCAATCAGACGTTTTGCACAGGTGAATGGTTGCCATGGATATTAAAGGATTTCTCAAGCATGCATGAATCATGGTAACCCTCCAGGTATGTTTCTGATGAGGGAATGACATTATAACATGACATAAAGGTCAACTTATCATGATACTGCCCCTTTAAATAGCATCTATACATCTGCTTTGCTTTGTCTGAGCTTTAACTAATTTAATACTGCACAATCATAATATTTAAAAAAGATATAATAAACAGTAGTTATGAAAAAACAGCAAAGGTTTTCAGGTCTAGAATGTGACTGTAAAAAGCACTTTAGCTTAGAGTACTTTAAATATGTTCTCCATCTGAGATATCCTGCGGTGACTTCTGGTAATTATAATTATTACAGATAATTTCACTGATTAGATCACAAAGTGTTCTCCTTAATTAAATGCCCGCTTAGCACTTATTAAGTGAAGCACAACATTAGAGCTCTGAGTCAGCACCATCCAAGTAAAAACTTGCCCAAACCAGACGGTGATGAAATGATCTGTTGTTTCGTTCGTAAAGGTTGGCGATTTTTAACCAGCATTGCATGCAGATTCAGATTTTGTCACATTTCAACCACAAACTCCTTTATGTTGTAAAATAAAATCAACCAACACATAATTGTGAAATGAAATAAAGTATTATTTATTTTTTATGCAAATAGAAATCTGAAAAGTATGTTGTTAAAACTTTGCATTAACATCTTCACTGCAACTAAAACTGTATTTGTTCTACATTTTGTTCATTCTTTTTTGCAAAGTCCAGTTGTATTCAATCAACTAGAAAATTACTGAAAATAATGTGTTCAAGTCTTTATTTCTGTTATTTTTCACTTACAGCCAATTAAAGCAGGACATTAGCATATTACATCAAACCAATAAGAATAGTGGGTTTGATTAAAGATATGAATAATACCTCCTTAAATTATGGTTGTTATTTCCAAAATGTACCTTTAATCTCACAAACAAACCTATTGGAACTGAATGTGATTGTAGCTCCACCTTAATGAGATTTCAAGCCACAGATTCTCTTGTTGAAGAAGGTTTGGGCTTTGACTAGGCCATTCTAACACATCTGCTTTGCTCTGAACTATTACCCTGTATCTCTGGCTGCCTGGTTAGTTTCATTTTATGGCTGGAGGGATGAGATTACTTCTCTCCTTTTCAGCCAAAGCTGCACTGACAATAACCCCGTTTTTAAATTATGCACAGTAAAAAAATGAGAGAGCGTCTTTTCCACCTGGATGTTTATGCAGGGTGTTCTCTGCAGGCCATCATCACAGGTTTGCTTTTCCATCTCAGTTTCTTTTTAATCTCCAGTTTCGGATACTCACCTTTGTCCGGTGAAGCAGCCGTCTGCCTGAAGCTCCGCTGCAGCATCGCGAAGATAAAAACACAGCGAAGCAAAAAGCTTTTCATTTTGTTTTCTCCACGAAAACTACTAAAAGCAGTCGGTACTTTGATTAGGACCTGAGCAGACAGGTGAGACGATAAGGAGGAGGATCTCGCTTCCCATCGCTCACAGGCGGTTCTGTATTTGATTATCATGCAGCTTTGTCACCTGACCTTCTTCTGCTCATTTTTTCACCGCAGACACTTCAGTGCTTCATCTCTTTCACTCTTAATGACTGAGCTCACCTCCAGGCTCACTCCTCCCCCATCCGCAGGTCCCGGAAACAAAACGGGATTATTCTCCGCCTCCTTCTCCGCTCCGGTTTGCTTTAATCCAAAGGTCATGGCGCTCATTTCTGAGCAGACGAACTCCAGGGTTTAAGGGTAACGATTAAAAGTCTGAGGGAAATATTTCCACAGGAATCTGAGACAGAGCACAACATTTTCTCTCTCTAAAAAGAAATCCTTGAACTAGATTTTTTTTTTGGCCATAAACTTGATCCTCAGTAGTAAAAAAGTGATAAAGACAGACTGCATGTTCCACATGCCAGTAAAATAAATTAAATCCAAAGGTTTTCTCAGACCTGAATGGTCAACTCAGACGAAAGCATCAATTATTAACTTATAGTTTGTGTTTCTGTGCCTGAAAATATTGTCAGCAATCAATAATGAATGTAAAATGAATTTAAATTGTAAACAAACTAATTCAATTTGAAAAGTGTTTTATAGATTCATTAGACACTGTGATGTACACACGTACTGAAAACCTGAGCATTTTGCAAAACATCGCAAATCTTCAAATATCAGCTAGCTGCATCATAACCACCAGCTTCACCTTTCGGTACCAACATCCACTTCTGTAAAACGTCTTTGACCAAATGTTTTCAAAGAGATGTAGATCTGCAGAACAAGCAGGTGTGAAGAGGTGGATGTTTCTCTCCTGGAACAGAACAACCTGAAGATTCGCTGCCCTGTTAAAGGGAAAACACTCCCACATCATGATGCTGCCTCCTTCACTTTAACTTTAAGCACTTGATCTTTCTCCCTGTGCAAAACGTAAGATTTCAGCTCATGAATGACTTAATATTCACATTTCATTAGTTTTTAATTCTGTTTGGGTTGCTTGTCGCTGTGCTACATTGACACCACTACCAAAACCCAGCAAGCTGCACTGACAATAACCCCGTTATTGTCAGTGCAGCTGACAATAACGGGGACAATAACTTAAGATAAAAATCTTAAGACTGAGGAAACTAACAAAGGTTTTCACTTGATGCTGGTGGATCAAAATCAGGCGGCACGAAATGAAGAAACAGAGTCCAAGAAACAAAAAATAAAGCAGAAAATGTACTGAAAACTGCATTTAAACTCACAAATGTTTTCTTTTAGCTGTGCAAACTAGCCAGTCTTGGACATGTTGATTGTTGTTTTAATTGCTCTCTTCTTTCTAACTATTTTTTTTTAAAAATCCTCCCCAGACTAATTTAAAGATTCAATTGTCTTTCTGAATAGTTCATATTAAACAGGTGTCTTAGCATGGCGTTCACTCTCACACCAAACAAAACGTCAACAGAAACCCTTAAAAAGTTATATGCATCTCAAGTGAAAGGCTCGAGTGTAATGTTAGCCACTTTACTGAATAATAAAATGTTTTATTAGCAAAGTATTGATGATTGGTTCAACTTATTAACTTTGGATTAATGTGTTGCCATCTTTGTCTTGCTGCACCTGTTTTAAATGCAAGGATCTCATCAGGATCTTTGACAATATGTAGCTCATCTGAGCTGCTTTTATGATGCTCAGTTCTTAAAGTTAACTAAAGGGATCGATAGGAATCATTACAAGTCTAGATTAGAAAGGAAATTAGTCAGGACACAACACTCATCCTCTGTTCTCATCCGGCATCCGGTGCGTGTCCGGACCTGCAGCAGGAGAGCAGGAGGCCTGGAATGTCCCTATGCAGGAGAATTTCAGTTTACAGACAAACATGCACATTTACACAAGATGCACATGTTTGTATGAAATTTAAAACGTAGATGGTTTAAGATGTACATTTAAAGGGGATTTATTGTGGAAAGTTATTTTTTTTTAACTTCCATTTGGGACTCAAGTGCTTCTAAAAACAGCTCAAGTCCTTAAAATCAAAACACACTGTAGTTCTTTTGGCAGTAAGTTAGACCCTGTTTACACGACAATGATCAAACAAAAATTTAATTTTTATTCCGTTTTTGTTGGATCATTTACATGAAGACGTTCTAATTACAATCTTTGTTCACACAGTAACGGCACACATCGAAAACGTGTAATGCTCTTTCATGCCACTAGTTGGTGCTAGTTTTTTTTTTTTTTTTTTTAAAAACTAAGTGCGCATGTGTTTAAAAAAGAAAGTTCTACTTAAAAGCACGTGATTCGCGTTTCCCCATCAGACACCTTTCCCCCAGATACTGGGGGAAAACACGCACTATATGCGTCTGATTAGGGCGCAATTGGAAAAAAGTGGGATAACTTTGCTGAAACACGTTGTTTGACCTTTCACGGTGTCCGTAGTTCCCTAGATAAGAGCGCTTAACAAGCAAGTTCTTGTCATAGACATAAGGATAAACGCCTCATGCGCCGCTCTCGCCTATTGTCGCTGACGAGATTTAGCGCAACCTGGCTGCACAGTGGCGCAGTTGTTAGAACCTTCTTGCAGCAAGAACTGGGTTCGATTCCCGGCCCCGGTCCTTCTGCACGGAGTTTGCATGTTCTCCCTGTGCATGCGTGGGTTTTCTCTGGGTACTCCGGTTTCCTCCCACAGTCCAAAAACATGACTGTCAGGATAATTGGTGTGAGTGTGTGTGTTCATGGTTGTTTGTCCTGTGTGTCTCTGTGTTGCCCTGCGATAGATTGGCTCGCCGGAACGCCAGCTGGAGATCGGCACCAGTACCTCCCGACCCCATTAAGGGACAAGGGTGTAAGAAAATGGATGGATGAAAATTCAGGGCGGCCATCTTGGAGCGGTAGACCACTCCACTCAGCCCTATGTGTTTTAGCAGGAAAATGACATATCAGCGCATTTAATCGATCATAACACGCTTTTTGTTACTGGGAACTATATTCAAACGTCTATCAAAGCTACATTTATAAACAATTGTATTATTTAAGTATGTTTTTAATACATAGTTCAGTGTATTTAAATATGATTAGTGGCTATAATGGAATATTCTGATATTGATGTATGATGAGCTTGTTACAAAGCCGTGAATAATTTATTGTGAACGGCTGTGTGTATAATTTATTATAATACTACATATTTATATAACTATACAAACACAAATAATTATAAATACTGAATAATATATATTGGATACATGTTTATATATATATATATCCTCTTCTGTGAGGAAGAAGAGGATATATATATATATATGTATATATGTGTATATATATATATATATATATATATATATATATATATATATATATATATATATATATCCTCTTCCTCTTCTTCCTCACATCGTGTCTTTATAAAACTTTCAAAAAAAACCCAGAAGATTCAGGATATATCTTACAAGTGAAAGAATTACATAATAATAGTCTTTACCACCTGTGTAAACTTTGCTGGTCAATGTTATATAAGTTTTATAATATATGTTGCACTGTTTCATTTCTAATATAGGCTCTTGTGTCAGATAATCTAAGTTAATGTTAGAGAATAATTAATGTTTTTACAGAATCTCAGTTATCCTTCATATCGGTGCTGAACCCGTATTACACCAAGCACTGTAGCTAATATTAGCTGGTATCTCATTAATACCTGGTAAAGTAATATTCCAATCACAATATATACACAATAATATGTCCATCTTACTTGTGAAATGTTGTCTGTGGAGCCTCACATCAATAATTACTTGGCAATAGTAATTTGTTAGCTGGCTAACATTATGTAGCCTTTCTGTTTTGGAAATAGAACATATTTACGCTCTAATCTTAATCCCATTGTATAGTATAGACTGGTGTTGCCACCCGTCATGTAAAATACATGATCGTATTAAACCCAAATCATTTATGCTAGTTTCACCTCCAGCTCAGTAGTGACATTACCTGAAGCCACGAGTCCAAAACCCGACAGTTATGACAAACACCTGCTATTTCTGATTTAGATAGATAGATAGATAGATAGATAGATAGATAGATAGATAGATAGATAGATAGATAGATAGATAGATAGATAGATAGATAGATAGATAGATAGATAGATAGATAGATAGATAGATAGATAGATAGATATTCACGTTTCATTGGAGAAATGTGATGCTCTATCTATATATCTATATTAGGTCATTAACTTCACATTTCTCCAATGAATATTTATCAAATGTTATGATTGGAAGGTTAAGTTTCTTATACTTTGTTTTCCTGTGGTTGTGGACTTGGCAGTAGAAATTGATAACATAGAAATAATAACTTTATATCCCTTTTAACAGGTTACACTCGATTCTGCTCTGGTGCCTGTGGAAACGAAGTACATGAAGTTTGTGCTGAGGTGGGAAAACCCTGTGAATCACATGGTGGGACTTCTGCTTCAAACTGCTCACTACAGTTTACCATTGCCTCTGTCATCCACCAGTTCACTGCAGACTGGAACCAGTTCACTGCAGACTGGCACCAGTTCACTGCAGACTGGAACCAGTTCACTGCAGACTGGCACCAGTTCACTGCAGACTGGCACCAGTTCACTGCAGACTGGCACCAGTTCACTGCAGACTGGAACCAGTTCACTGCAGACTGGAACCAGTTCACTGCAGACTGGCACCAGTTCACTGCAGACTGGCACCAGTTCACTGCAGACTGGCACCAGTTCACTGCAGACTGGCACCAGTTCACTGCAGACTGGCACCAGTTCACTGCAGACTGGAACCAGTTCACTGCAGACTGGAACCAGTTCACTGCAGACTGGCACCAGTTCACTGCAGACTGGCACCAGTTCACTGCAGACTGGAACCAGTTCACTGCAGACTGGCACCAGTTCACTGCAGACTGGCACCAGTTCACTGCAGACTGGAACCAGTTCACTGCAGACTGGCACCAGTTCACTGCAGACTGGAACCAGTTCACTGCAGACTGGCACCAGTTCACTGCAGACTGGCACCAGTTCACTGCAGACTGGAACCAGTTCACTGCAGACTGGCACCAGTTCACTGCAGACTGGAACCAGTTCACTGCAGACTGGAACCAGTTCACTGCAACTGGAACCAGTTCACTGCAGACTGGCACCAGTTCACTGCAGACTGAACCAGTTCACTGCAGATTGACACCAGTCCACTGCAGACTGGCACCAGTTCACTGCAGACTGAACCAGTTCACTGCAGATTGACACCAGTCCACTGCAGACTGGCACCAGTTCACTGCAGACTGAACCAGTTCACTGCAGATTGACACCAGTCCACTGCAGACTGGCACACTGGCCAAGGACCCAACATGGACATCTTCTGAAGTTGTAAACCCTGAGTACATACTGTTGAAATAAAATTGATATGCCTTTTGTAAATACATTTTCTCTATCAATGACAAATTATTAACTGTGGTAATTATGTTTTTGTAATATAGTAACTATGTACAGTGTTTAATATAATTATTAAATGGATGTTTTAAAGAAACAAACCTTATGTCTTTGTTCCACAATGGAGGCTTTAATTTTAGCATTTCCTCTCCTCCACATACTTTGTTGCCAGATGTGTAAAATTTACAAAAAGAAGCAATTTAAATGTAAAAGTTGCACATATGTAGATTACTCAAGAGAAGCTATTAACAATAGTTTTTTACAGAACTCTACACAACATCAATTCATGTATTAATAGATACATATAGATATAGATACATATAGATACACAAAGATTTCATTTATAACAGCTGCTAGCAGTAGTGAGTGTTCATCCAAGAAGTGTGACTTGAAGGAGCAGGGAGGCTCTGTACTGGTTTGTGTCCTTTTAAATCAAGAGGCCCATGATACTTTGACTAGGCAGCAGATGTCCCACAGCTGATTGACTGAACCAGAGGTCAGCCACTTTGCATTGCTGTTGTGGGTCGCCTCCCTTTCCCATATGCCTTTCCAGTATTGTTCAGTCTCCAGCCTTGGTGGGTCTGCTCTGTTGTTAGTACCCTGCCATTGAGAGTACACTTTAGCTGGTTGGGTGTGGAAGAGCCGGTTAATCCTCCTGGCTTCATTCTCTCTTGTGTATCTCTTCAGGCGGCTGGCCAAGGCTTGGAGCCTTTGTTTGGCAGTTTCGAGTGCTTCAGGTATGGACATCTGGCTGTACTTCTTGTGTACTGATCTTTTCATTGCACCCCTTTGGAGCTCTGACAGTTGGCTCACTTCCCTCCTTGTTATCTTGATCTTAGCCTCTAACCGTCTTTTCCATGGTGGGTATTGGGTCTCAGTCTTCCCGCCTCCGTTCGCCGCCTCCGTCTACCGCCTCGTCATTCGCCGCCTCCGGTCGCTGTTCACCTGTCCTGCCTGGATTTTGTGTTTTTGTCATGGGTTCACTATGTCAACCTCATGACCTACAAACCGCAATTCATGACAATCTGTCCAAGTCATTCTCCATGGGCTCTGGGAACTACTTCTACACCCGAGTTTTTGCCTTAGCAACCACCTGAGCTGCTTCCGTCAGCTGCTTTCAGGGTGTCAGTCCAAAAAGACCTGAGAGTTCTCTATCTTTGGTTTGAGAGCATCCCTCCCTTCTGGTGCCTACGAGCTGATTTTAAGGTTGTCCACAAAACAGGCACAGAAAATCTTGTGGCCACATCGCCGATAAGCTGCATTGACAATGGAGTTAGGGGCGATGTTCTTTCCACTTCCTCCAAAATGTGTTCAAGGTTCTTCCAGAGGTGAAATTTGAAGCTCTGTTTCACAGATGGCTCTGCCAGGATCCTCACAACACTTTTGGGCCTCTCTGGTTTGACTGGCAGGGAGTGGTCAGTGGACAGCTCTGCCCATCATCACCCAAGAGTCCAAGACATACAGCCACAGATCAGATGGAAAACCAAAAAGTCTACCATAGAACTGTGGCCAGGGTGTCCTTGTGCTATGAGCCATATGGACACCCTTATGCTTGAACAAGGTGTACATTATGGACATTCTGTGATAAGCATCATTCGCTGATATGCTCAGCAAATGTCTCAGGCAATGGGGAACAGAGGATGAGGGGCTAGAGGTTCCATCATGGGAGAACAAGCCCCTACATGGGATGTACCACAGACAAATAACTGAAGTGGCTGATATCAGGAAATCCTACCAATGGCTGGACAAAGCTGGACTCAAGGACAGCACAGAGGCTCATCCTGGCTGCACAGGAACAGGCCCTAAACACCAGAGCAATAGAGGCTCAGATCTACCACACCAGACAAGACCCAAGGTGTAGGTTGTGCAAGGAGGCCCCTGGACAGTCCAGCACATAACAGCAGGGTGCAAGATGCTGGCAGGGAAAGCGTACATGGAACGACATAACCAGGTGGCGGGCATAGTGTACAGGAACATCTGTGCAGAATATGGACTGGAAGCCCCAAGATTGAAGTGGGAAACACCCCCAAAGGTGGTGGAGAATGACCGAGCTAAGATCCTGTGGGACTTCCAGATCCAGACAGACAAGATGGTGATGGCGAACCAACCCAACATTGTGGTGGTGGATAAAGAACAGAGGAAAGCCGTTGTGGTGGATGTAGCTATACCAGGTGATTACAACATCAGGAAAAAGGAGCATGAGAAACTGGAGAAATACCAGGGCCTCAGGGAGGAACTGGAAAAGACCTGGAAGGTGAAGACCACAGTGGTGCCTGTGGTCATCGGGGCCCTCAGGGCAGAAACCCCCAAACTGAAGCAGTGGCTAAAACAGATCCCAGGAACAACATCAGACATCTCAGTCCAGAAATGTGCAGTACTAGGCACAGCCAAGATACTGGAGGAGAACCTCAAGCTCCCAGGCCTCTGGTAGAGGTCAGAGGTCAGAGGATGAAAGAGATCACCCGCAGAGGGTGAGAAGGGAATTTATTTATTTTTATTTATTTATTTTTTTATATAACTCTTCTTTCTGCTGTGTGAAAGGAATCACTTAAATAAGATGAATAATTTAAAATCCATTTAGGAAACAGACAGGAAGCCAGTGGAGTGATAAAGATGCTGGAGTCATTTGTTTTCATGTTTATCTTTTTGCTCAGGTCAGTTTGCCCTGTAACCAAAATGAACCCTCACATCATCGCCCTGTCCCTTCCTGTTTCCATTTCATACCAGAAAACAAACCATCTTCCTCTGAAGCCTCGGTTCTTTGTTTATTTTTTATTTTAGTTAAGCATTTCCTTAAATCGTAGCGATATACAGTCATAAACAATGCTACAATCTCATGTGCACTTTAATTTTATGTGGCATGAAACCGTTTAATCAAACCTGCAGAGCAAAACAGTAAAGCATTATATTTAAATAGGGTTTAGGGCCACTTCATTGTTTCTACATTCACTTGTTCATTAGATCTGTGTGACTCATCTGTTTGAAGCAAAAATATTTAAATATTTGACGCTTAACAGGAGAAAAATTCAACCTCATTTATCAAACATGAGGGACAATTAAGAGTAAAGACGGAGTGGGAGATGGCAGATATCTGAGTTTGATGAATATCAGCAACAATTTAGCTGACATTATGTGTGCACACGGAAACCTTCATTTAAGTTGATTTATTGTGTGAAAAGAACGTGTCATGCCCTAATCATGCAAATCACATCACACTTGCAGATGTGGAAACAAGGAATTAGTGTTAAGACACTCTCAGCAGGAGGCAGAAAGGTGTAGAATAAAAAACATCTGGAGATGTAAAATCATATGTAGCTTCAAATATTAAGTCAACACAGTACTCTGCATTGTTATGAATATTTATCTAATGCATATTGAGGTTAACTTGATATTCAGAATTACCTAACATATTACTCAAAACTTTTAAATCTTTAACCTAAAAGATTAAAATAGTCTTGCATCAAAATAAATTATTTAGCTGGGCATTATTAGGACTTCAAAACCCAGAAATCTGTAGAGTAAGACGGATGTCAGGATGCAGAAACCTGCTAGAGGGAAACTAATCATCTACTGACAGATACAAACTTCTTCTTCTACGACTGAGTGATGAGGATGAACTGCGTCCAGGAGGAAAATCCCTGAAGACGAGGTAAAAATAACATAAACAACAAAATGTTCACAGCTTATAAGAGGTGAGAAAGAAAAACTCTCTCCAAAATCATTTCAGATGTGGCCCATCGTCACCTCACCTGAATCAAATGAATCGTTCACCAGCAGACCTGAACATGAAGAAGTGATTCAGTCGTCTAAATCTGAAGCTGGACACTCTGACCTAGTTCATATCTGTTCCTCTTGGCCGTAAGTCACCAAAGCCACTGAGTTCCTGAAAATTAATCAAATATATTCCTTCAGCTGAGGTTCAAGTTGCTGCCGAACGCTTTGTTATCTTGCCAATGAAGTCGGACTAAATAAAAACCTGCTTTAAGTGGGTCTAGACATGAAAAGGGTTTATGAAGTCCTTCCAGATCCATAAGCTTGTTGCTTTTAGTGGATGAGCAATGAGCAACATACAGACAAAAAACAACAAAAAGAAAACATTTCTGCCTCTCTAACTAATTTATCCAGAGCTTCAAAATCTGAATAACCTTAAAAAATAAATGTTATAGTTTTATGTCCCTATAATATGTAGAATTTGAATATATTTAGGTTTTACACTCAAAAGTGTGACAATTATTTATTTTTAAATATGGCAACAAACCAATGATTATTATAATCGGCCATATCATAAAAACATAAAAACTGTTGATTTTTGTTTAAATCGATTCAAATCTTGTAGTTCTTAATGGGTAGAACTTATCGTTTATTTAATATTATTGAATTAAATGTGGGCTGAAAATTATAATTAAATTCTACTTAGTAATTTAGAGTTGATAGTATTTATGCAGGAATAAGTAAACTGTGGTTCATAAAAATTACAAACTTTACAAAGTCGACATAGTAATATAGCAAACCACACAGTCATTTTTAATGTTGCCAAACCACGAAGACGACAGGAAGTGGTTTTATGATGGCGCAGCGTGTTTGTTAATGACTTATCATATAAACAAACTTATTCCGTTGTGATTTTAAATGTCTTTCTTGTTTAATAGAGACAACAAAATTGTTTTTTTTCGACAGTTGCGTAATATTAATAGATGTTCTGCTGCCAACTGCGTCCCAATTTTTGGGAACATTTGTAATGGAGATTCTGTAGAGTGACAGTGGATATTAAATACAAAATCTTTTTTTAAACGAAGGATTTCAAACAAAATACATCTTTTAACTGTAGAACACTTATTTCATAATAAATGAGAAAATATAAATTTATTCACAGAGTTCTCCTTTTACTTCCCACAGGTTTAAAGTCTGGTAGAATAACACACCTGCTTTTATTGTACCTTGCAGTGTTTGTCAGATTGATTGCCATAAACCTTTTAGCATTTCTTTTATTCCCTCAAAATGGACGGCATAGCGCTCTCTGTTCTGCTGCCCACTGAGTCCCAACCCGGTCCTGCTGTCTACAGTTTCTTTCCATCATGGTCCAATCAGCGCCGGGCCACACCGGAGGCCCAGGATGAATCCAATCAGCTCTGATTAACTAGACAACAGCTGCAGAGCAAAAAACAGAACTGCAAAACCAAAGCCTGAAACAACAGCACCACACTTTGATTCTGCTTTTCATATCTGTCTTTATTTATTATGTTTTTACGTATGTGATAGAGCAACACAAAGCAGCAACATTATCAATTCACAAGAAAAAGACACATTTACAGCAGTATTGACACCCCTGTACTCTGACACTCCTAAATGAAATTCAGTGCAACTGGTTGCCATCAGGAGTCAAATGTGTGTTTTAAAGTGGTGGCATTGTGTATTTTCCAGCTATGTAGACATTTTATAGCACAATGAAGTAACTGTGTTACCTTGAGTTGTTGTACAGAAATATGATATACAACTAGGAACCTTCTGCACTGAACCCCATTGAAAACCTCCTGGTTCTTCCAACAAATATTGATTTCTGAACTGAGTTAAAACATCAGTTTTGTTGTTTCTAAATTCTTTGCATTACTTGAGGTCTGAAAGCTCTGCATCTTTTTCGTTATTTTGACCATTTCTCATTTTCTGCAAATACAATATTTTTGCTTGTAATTTCAGAGACCATGGAGATTAAAGGATCGATCAAACATGGATGAAAGAATCAAGACAACACTCCATGTATGTTTTTGATGAGGGAATAACATTATAACACAATATAAAGCTACAAAATAGCCCAATTTAAAATCCATCTGTTCTGTTAAGACCTCAGTGGTTTGCTAGGGAACAATGAGGAACAAAATAAGAATATGCAGTAAATCCAGATGTAGATGTAAGATAAAATATACAAATGAGATCAAACCTCCTGCTTAATATGACATTTTCAAGCTCATTCCCATTGAAACAAAGACAAACAGGAGTAGAAATCGCATGCTGGGCTGGCGACAGAGGTGCTGCAGAAGCAGGTAAAACCCAAATGAACTGAGAGTGTTCTCCTGAATGATCAACGTCTCAGGCAGCAAACACTCTAACACTGAAGATGGCTGTTTTCTCAGTTTTCTGGCCCCATACTGATGTAACCAGATCAATAACGCTCCCCGCCAACAACATAATGACTTAGAAAAACTTTGTCTCAAATGTTTCACTGAAAATGTGGGTTCAGTTCTTTCTCCAGTTGATTCTCTTTTAATCAAAGCTTTAATAATGCAGAAAATCTGTTTGTTAATGATTATCTGAGGGTTTTCAGTCATTTGTTTACAGAGAGAAACCTGAAGTCAATGCATTGACCATGCAGAGTATCAAAGCAACGCAGATGTGTTCACATTAAATGGGCTCTAATACAAACAGTTTTTCTAAATAAAGAGATTCAGATGCAGAGAGACGTGGTTAGAGTAGCCAAAGATTATAATCAAGTAAGAGTAGCCTTACTTTACTCAAAACATTTAAAAAGTATTTGATAAAAAAAGCTATACTGTGCGATCGGAACATGTGTTTTAATTTGTAAAAATTATGTAATCAGGCACACATAAATAGAATTTCAATATATCTTTTCATATTTTGGCTGAATGTAGCTTCAAACTATTTACAGAGCACTTTTCATATAGTCAGGAAGTCAATATATTAACCTGAAATGGCACAACAGACTCAGCAGAAATTAAATTACATTAAAAGCTTTTAAAGATATAAATCTTCTCCACGATCCCAAGCCTGCAATCTTCCCCACCTTCCTCGATCAAAACTAAGAACTATGGGTGATCGAGCCTTTGCTGTGGCGGCTCCTCGTCTATGGATTCTCTCCCTGACTATTTGAGAGCCCCGCAATTATTGTCTGATTTTAAAACTGGCTTGAAAACTTTCCTTTTTAGACAAGCCTACCACACTTTTAAATGACAGTTGTTTGTTTTTGTTTTTTAAATTGTTTTTGATAGCTGATTTTATGTTTTTAGATGCACCATGTAGCACTTTGAGATTTTTATTAATGAAAAGTGCATTATAAATTAAATTGATTATTATTATTATTAAAAAGACTTATTATATGCATTTCTGCCTGCACTGCAAAAACACAAAATCTTTTGCTTTCTAGTGCAAATACATGAGTACACTTGAAATAAAACAAAACTAGCTTACAAGTAACTTTTCAGTGCAATATTGTTTTAAGTAAATAATGCCTTATTATTGATTTAAAGTTAGTTATAAGTTAAATAATCTGTGATTATGCGATTCTGAAAGGCAAAAAAAAAGAAGAGACAAATATTAAAGTGTCAGGATCTTTGGGGCGTGTAATATCTGTCTGCAGCAGATCTCTTCTGCTTTGAGAGCAGGAATGTGCAAACATGCCCTGATGTGAATCTAAACAAAGAGCCGCTCTGAAAAGCTTCAGCTTCTCCAGAGCGCCGTCACAAAAACCGCGACACGTCCAACATGGAGGCGCTTAGACCTGCCGGTGCGTTTTCAACACGTTTCAAGGATCATCCTGGAAGCACATACTGCCATCTAGTGGTTGAAATGTGCAACTAGGCCTAATTTAACTCAGACGCGTTTTAAAACCTCCTGATGTTTTGTCCTAATCTGGTTTAAATCTGTATTTGAAGGTCCTTGTTTGAAAACAAAATGTATTATAATGTTATTATAAATTGGTCTCTATTGAATGTTCTGTTTGAAATCCAACCAGTTTATGATTTTATAAAATTGGGTAATAAAGTCTCAGTTATGTTGAACACATCAGTTATTTTGTGCAAGCAGCAACAATATAGTAATTTATACAACTAAACCAACAAACTCACTACAGGCTTCAGCTGAATATAAGGTAGATTTTTAAGATAGTTTAATGTTTTAGATTGTAAAAGTGTGGAAACAAAGCAGTCTGCACAATGCACAACACAAAGTACTACCAAGTATTTTTGTCTAGTTTCTGGTCCAAGTATCTTAGTACATTTGAAATAATACAAAACTAACTTTCAATTATCATTGCAGCAAGAAATAAGATTTTAAAAAGTCTTAATATTTATTACTTTTTAATTAATATTAAGGAATTATTAACTTAAAATAAGCTCCTACGATTTGCAGAAAAGTGAATAGCTGAAGATATTTGAAGCAGAAACTAACTATACTTGTTAATATTTTTGAGTTTTTGCAGTGTAACAACATTTTATGAGTGATACTTTATTATGATTCAATACCAATATTTTCTGATTAGATTAAATTGGATTCAGTAATTCAAGAAACAAACTGACAGACTTACTAAATACCAGCCTTTGAGCAGCTTTACTCACATCTCTAACCTTTTCCTGCTACATTACTCCAAATTAAAATCATGACTCAATCAGTCTTAATCTTCCCCAGCCAAACAACATGCTGGTTACCTGATCACTCAGCCTCATGATTTCTGCAGTTATCAATACTCAGGTTCATTACTGGAGTCCAAATGGTTCAGTTGTCTGAAGAACCGTTAGATAAGAAAAGATATTCTCTTTACTGAGCCCAGGAGGAGAATTCAGTTGTTACAGCAGCACAAAAACAAGCAAACTGCATAAAGTGATAAAATACCTTAGAGAGGACAAAATACTCCACAGTGGGATATAGGAATTATTTAAACTGTTTATAAGAAGAAATATTCACACATTCCATACTTATACATGATTTATGCAACTAAAATAAGACTTTATTCATCCTGTGGGAAATTCAAGTATCCTCTGGCATCCATGATAGTTGCATATACCAAAATACAAGTTGTAAAAATATAACTTGGCTGCAAGATATAAAATTACTGCATAATAATGAAAAGTAAAAACCATATATTATGACACATGAAGGCGTGTAAAAACACAAAATCTTACCACAAGAGTAAAAATATTTTAGTACACTTCAAATAATAAAACTTTCCAATATAATATGGGAGATTAAGTCAATGATTTATTAATATCGAATTACATTGGCAGATTATTTCTCTTTTAACAAGGGAAAATGTCTCTGTTTCAAAGTCAATATGAAGAAATTATTGACTTAAAACAAGCTCCTATATTTTGCTGAAAAGTTACCTGTAGGTTAATTTGTTTTATTTCAAGTATACTAAGATGTTTTGCTCTAGAAACGGGATCAACATGCTCAGTAACATTTTATGATTTTGCAGTGCATAGTTTTGTTTGTTGTCCTTTGTCTAGCAGAAATGTTTCCCACCTCTGCGATCAGCCTGATTTGTCCTGAGGCTGCAACTTTCTCACTGAGGACGAAATTAGTGTCCATGAAAAGCCGCAGCTGATTCTCTTTTTCTTTTTTCTTAGTTGCTTTGCAGCAACATAGCAGATGGGAAACAGGCTCGTAATGAGACGGCAGCGCAGCACTAGAAATGGATTTTAATTTTCTGAAGCTAGGAAGAGGAGGAGCAGTGATGAAGGTAATGAGAGAGAAGATGGAGAAGAGGAGGACGATGTCAGGCAGCAGGAACCTTTTTGTCCTTTCAGGCGGGGGGTAATGAGAGGCGGTTTGAGAATGACACAATACCAGAAGCACTCTGGAAAACAGAAGAAGGCAACTCATTTTCAAGGTTTAGATTTTATAAAACATTATTTCAAGAAACTATAAGGTTGAATGTAAAAGACATATATTCTATGTAACACCAACAAACTCACCAGATAAACAGTTCCTCTGGTTTATTTTGATATTTTGTCACATAAATGTTAAAGCTCTATTGTATGTTTGCATTCAGCCTCTTTGCGTAGATGCTTCATAAAACCACTTTTAGCTCCAAAAACAGCTGCAAGTGTCGGCCAGCGGTGGTCTTGTTTTTTTAACCACTTCATTGTTTGTGATAAAATCTGTCCTTTAAAAACTTTCTGGGTGTTCTGTTAAAAACACAACAGCTGCAAGTGAACCAATGAGAGTGTTTCTAATGTGTTATTGTAGTTTTCTCCAGCGCTGGCCCTCATGGCCCTCACTGTCCTGCAGGTTTTAGCTCAGTTTTTCTCAACCCTGGACCTCACCGCCCCCCTGTCCAGCATGCTTTAGGTATTTCCCTTCTGCCACACACCTGAATTGTATCTCTGGGTGAGTAACAGGCTTCTGCAGCACTTGATGGCCTGCAGAGGAGGTAACGGTCATTTCAATCAGCTGTGGTGGAGAAGAGCCTCATACAAAACATGCAGGACATCAAGCTTTAGGACCAGAACTGGGAGTGTTCTTCTTTGTTTCTGGAAAATCAGAACATTGGAAATTACCCAGCAGTGCTTTTCATTATAATTGTTCAGTCTCTGTTGAAGGTAATTTGGCGACAAAATGACCAACTGAATCTTCATCAGATGTCGAAAATCTGCAATATATGGCAAACTGTTAAAAGAAGGAGAAAACAAATGTCTGGAAAACTTTAGAGTGTGTAAAGAAATTGTCCCTCTCTTTTTTGACAACAAGAAACAAGATAATGAGAGCAAGAAGCATGTGAGGGACAGGCGGCTGTACAAGGACACACAGTACAAAGAAAAGTAGAAAAAAGCCTGCAATTTTCTGTTGTGGGTAAGTAAGGGCACAAGAGTAAAAGTAGAAAATGGAGTCAGAGAACAATGACACACAGGACTGGTTGTCTTTACAAGGGTGCTTCAGGGAGCAGCTCCTGGAAAAGAGGGAGAGAGAAGAAAAATCATTATATCTGGGTTTTACTGCCTGTAAATGTGTTTTCCTTTCCTCTATTGTTTTAGAGCAACGACACAATCAGTTTAGAGCTGAGCCACCAGATTCACGATGAAATGAGAGGGACGAAAAGCAAAGGGAATTTTGTCCTCCATGTGTTTGGAGGCCATTTTGTAAAGCAAAGTCTCTTCAACCTATAAACGATTTAGTCCTGCTCATTATGTCCAGCAGCAAGAAAGAAAGCATATTTACTTGAAAAGTCCTGTTCTTTTAAAACTTTGTGGGAGACAATCTGACATAAACAGGATTTCAGATGTTGGACTTCTTCTGTATATATGCAGATTTAATCCTGCACCAGCTTAGCATCCAACACTTAACTCACACTGTCACATTTTAATAATTTAACAACACAAAACCCACATGTTGTGTGTTTTTATATTTCTATTTGGGCCTCGATTTCTATTTCCACTGAAGTTTATATTTTTGAACTAAAATATAAATGTAAGTGGAAATTTTGATATAATTTTTAAATATTAAATGATTGATAATCTGATCAGTTGCTCAGTACTGCTTGAGTAGACTTTACCAAATACTTTAGTATTCTTACTTGAGTAAAACGTTTGGATGCTCTACCCACTGAATGACAATGAAAAAACAACAAAAAAACCCTAAAAAGACACACCTGGAGTTTTCTTTAAAGTTTCATGAGTTTTTTGTTGAAACTAATGTAGAAACATTTTCTTTTGACTGATTTAGTTATTTTTTGTTACTTGCACATCCTTACAAGACCAAATTTTCCACTTAACTTTATACTTCAATTTGTCTGATTTTATTTTAAATATTAAATGATTTGATCAGAGATCTTTTTAATACAAACTTTTTTTCTCTTACTTACTCGTAATTTCTTGGGCGGCTGCTTTTTACTTTTGAGTAAAAGTATAGAAGTATCATTACTCTTAGCTGAGTAATATATTTGATGCTCTGCCCGCCTGTGACTGTCCGTCTGTCTGTGAATTTTCCCCCCAGTGGGTTCAGTCCTCCTCACTGAGTGAGGCAGGTTTCCTCTCATTAAGCCTCTGAGCACATGCAGCCGCTGTGTGATTCTGGGCGCAGCTATTATGAATTAAATCCCCTGTTTGGTGTGTGAGTCCAGGATCTCTCCTGTTTTAACAGAGATGATGAGTCTGGGTGGGGGGATAATTGGCAGCAGAGGAAGGAGGATAATCAGCCCAGTGCTGCCTATTTCTCTTTCTATTTGTCTGCCTATTTGTCCTCCTTCAAACAGACGACAAACTCAAAGCAACGCGGTTTCTGCTGATTGAACATGAAGAAGTGGTTGAGGTGTGTTTGGTTCAGATTGAGCGACGCTGTGGCGAACATGAAAGGGCTGTGAGGTCAGCGAGTCGGACCTTTAATTGATTTTTTTCTCTCTTCAGAGGTTAAAAAGCACCTTGTGGCTCCCCTGCTGATAAATTACAAATGTGACGTTATAAAGCAGTGAGACTCTTTGAGATCCACCAAATCACAATAAAAAGCTGTGGCCTCAATCATGAGTTGCACAACCATAAAAAGTGGCTAAAAACAAACTGAATCTGTGTCTTAGATTTGTTTTATCTATTTGTAAGTACAGCTTTTAGCCTTTCTTAACATTTAAATGATCATTTTAATAATTTAGTTTATTTTTTTAGACTTTTGATTCTTGACTGCAGCAGAGTCACTAAGAGAAACTGCAGAAATCAAGTTAAGTTTATTTGTACGGCACATTTCAGCAACACTGCAGTTCAAAGTGCTTCATGAAAACAAAAATACAAAGTCAAACATTGTTACATATCAGATTGATGATTAATTTTTAATTTATTGTTTCAAGAGCAACAGGTGGGTTTTAGACTTGGTTTAAAGAGACTCAGTGTTTCGGATGCTTTGCAGTTTTCTGTAAGTTTGTAGAAACTGAATGCTGCTTCTCCATGTTTGGTTCTGGTTCTGGATGCAGAGCAGAACCAGAAGACCTGAGAGGTCCAGAAGGTTGCTATGACAACAGCAGCAACAACGTTTCTCTAAAGTACTTTAGTGCTAAACTATTCAGTGATTTATTAACTAACCAACGTATTTGTATGTCTTTTCTCTGTAAGGGTTTTGAAACTGGGCTAAAATGAAAATCTGGTTTACAGGAAGTTGAAGTTTCTTCCAAACCTGAATTTTAAAAAATATATTTCAGTTCCTAACACACAGCTGCACGTGGTATATAAACTATATTTGATCATTTGTAGAGGATTGAAAATAACTTATTTTTCTTCTTTGCCCTAATTATTGTTGAAATTAAAATAATTTAAATGAATTTGTTTGAATTTCTGCCACTTGGAGACTGCTTCCCATCCTGCAGAGTTGCTGATTTTTCATAATCTGTAAAATGTTAATTCAACATGATCTTAATGAAAACATTCCAGTGTAAAGTCAATGGTTCTATTAGATCTAATTCAGATTGAAATGTTTTCATTTTAATAAAATTATTATATCACTTTGACCTGCTTTAGTCTTACAGTAGACCATGCAGAGAAGATAGAAACATATTTTAACTCATCGCTTGTCAAAACAGGACAAAATGTTTAGACAACCAGCTTTATTCCGTTGCTTTCTGTAATTCACTTACAGAAAATATTTCACTGCATGTTTATAGAACCGTATGCTCGTTTGTATGCTTAAGACATCCAGTAAATATTTCAAAAATGACTGGTTATCTTTGTAGGCATCAGAATAAATGTTATTTATTGATTGTTTGAAATTCACACTTCAGAACAAGCAGCTTACCTGAAATGTTTGGGCAAAACCTTGTGATATTTAATTAAAGTGGTCCTGAAACCTCAACGGTTTATTTTTTCAATTTGTCTGCTGTGATCTTTGGAGCAGGTTTTGTAAATATATCAGTGTCTTTTATCAGGCAGCAGAGAACTGAGAGAAATTTCACAAAACTGAACAATTTTCTTTCTTCCTGCAATTAACTGCAGCGTCTTTTCTTCGGAAAGGCTTTTGTTCTGTTTGCTGCAGAAGTCTGATGAAAGAAACGGACCAAACTGATTGATGTAGAACATGATTTTTTTTTTCTCTCAGAGCTATAAATTATACGTAATCGTTTTTTTCCCCTCTAATAATGTAATTATCTGAACATAAAACCTCTATTGTATCAGAGACAAATCAGTACGGATCGTTGTGAAATTACAGCAATGGAAATGAGGTTGTAATTTTGTCTGGAAGCTTTAAAATGTCCATATTTTCTGCAGCTTTTGAAACGAAAGCTAGTTCAAGAAAATCTAAACTTTCATTAATATTCTCTTAGTCCAGATACCTGCAGCCTGCAGCTCTTTGGACATTTGGTTCCTAATAACTTTAATTAACGATTAAAACCAACAAGTTACTGTTTTTAAATATAGATATATTAGCATGCACGTTTTTAAATGTCTGTCTTTTTTTCCTGCAATATTATCACTGAATTTCCCCAAAGAATGACATGAAAAGTAACAGTAATATGTTTTTAGTGCTGTTTTCTTTGTCATAGTTTGGAATCCATGTGCTTTTAAAAATATCTTTATTTTGAATCCTACAAATAAAAATAAAATGCTGCTTCTGCTCTACTCTGAGAAAACACAAAAAAGGAGTTCTGAATAAGCATCCAGCTAATTTGTAGTGTCGATACAAAGCTAAGAAAAACAGTCAATTGATCCGATTCAAACGTATGAGAAAACTGGGCTTCTTTATGTTTAGGCATTATGTGTAAATCTAGTCTGCGATGTGAAGTTTTGACCAGTTCAAGTTCATTCTCAAAGACATTGTGGGTCCAGACATTTGCAAGCAAAGCAAAGAATGATGGAGCTGAGAGGAAAACATGAAAGCACATAAAATCTGTTTTCATTCCCAGTGACGCTCTGAAGTAACTTGATTCGATTCACTGATTCATGGAACATTTTCTAACTGTGACAAATACAAACCTCATTGTGTCCCAGCAAGCAGTGTTTCATGATCATATGGCTCGAATTTGGTGCTGTCTGGGTTTTCTGTTCTGAGTTATTATGTTTTTCTTCTTTTTCTGCTGTAGATATGTGATTTTTATTTAGTTATCAGCCTTTTAGTTTCTTTGACTTCACTCCAGGTTTTTCTTTTAGCCAGACACCAGCTCTGCTCCCAGACGTCCTGGAAAACTTACAGGGGTCTCTGCATTTTTGTAAGTTTTCTCCTTGATTTCATAAATTCTTCATTTAGTCCTCCATCAACTCCAAAACCATTACACAGTTTGGTTACAGCTGCTGGTTTGGTTAAAACTAAACAAATATGAGTCACAAACACACACTGCTCAGCAGCTGTCTGGGTTTGATGGCAACATGTAAATTAAAAGCTTTACATAAATGTCACTTGACCAAATAACATTAAATCACTGTAAAGTTAAATTCTCATTCTTCTGATTGTTATTGTTCTTCTTAATAATATATTGTATTTTCAGACCAGTTGTTTGTTTCAGATCTGCTCTGGATTTTCTTTCCCATGTTCTGCATCTGACCTAATTTCCAAGTGCTTAACATCGTTTGCAACAGCAGAGACACAAATGATTATCATTTCCCTCTTGACAAAAAAATCAATTTCGGTTTTTCTGTCCACCTCAGTGAAGCAGGCCAGACCAGCCTGGAGTCACACGCTGAACATTAACTCAGAACCAGCATCAGAGTCAAGGATCTACAAGCTGCTGCTGCTGCTGACGATGATGATGATGATGTTATTATTTATGTTCAGAATGGGTTTGAGTGGAAATGGCTGCTGCCAGTCCTGGTGAGAGCCAGGATGCATCCCAGACAGTTCACCAGGTTAACACACACACACACACCCCACACACACACACAAACACACACACACACACACACAACACTCATAGTTGTCATACAACCTCACATCCAAGAGAAAACATTTATGCATGAGAATTAAAACCAGGAGTTTCTTTCTGAGAGGCGGCAGCAGGAATCACAGATTCTCCTCACATCTTATTCGATTCATTTTGACTTAATTATATGTCAACAATTAAAATAAAACTTTATCTTAAATTAGTCAGCAGAAGAAATAAATCTAGTTTACGGCACAAAACATAATATGGGTTATAATTCACTTGGAGACCTCAAAGTTTCTCACTTGACAAGTTTGGAAAACAGACTAATGGTAGGAAAAAGTAATTTCCAAATTCCTAAAGCATTAAAAATAAAAAGCACTAGTTAATGCAGCTAATCACTAGACTGTAGTGTAAACAGATGGCACAGTGACATAATAAGGCATTAAATTATAGTCACTAATCTGAAAATTACAAAGCAACATTAACTTTGATTAACATCGTCCAACAAATCCAGATCAAAGCCTTATTATGCTATCAGATGTCTGTTTTTTGACAGGCTGTTTGGACGTCCATCCCGGCGAAGCGGACCGACTTCTGAAGAGCGTGACGTCACGTGCAAAGGGTTAATCTAAATCAGCTTCATCTCAGCACATTCGCCTCATTTTAGCATCTTTTTTTTTATATTTTCATTGTAAAAATGTTTTTAAAAAACTGTCACAGAGTGAGAAAACAGATGAATGTGAAAAAAGAAAATGAGGCATATTACTTTCAATTCTCAACAACCTCACATTATACCGCTGAAAGCTGACAATCAGGACATTTATCTCATTTCTTCAGCTCATCACCATCCAGCGAGCACAAAGCTGAAAATGCATCTGGAAATGATGGGAAAGTGAAAATGATTTTTCATGACAATCCATCAACTGCATGACAAGTCGAGATGATTCGCCGGGTGAATGAAATGCAACGCCTCAGCAGTGATCATCATTTCAGCGCTTGACTGGCCACATCAGCCTTTATGGCTCTTTTTGAAGAGAAAAACACTGAAATAAATTGGGATCCTGCATTGAGGCTCAGTTCTCTGTTAAATGTATTTTGAGTCGCTCAGAGTTACAAACACTGAGTCGCTCTGCTGTTTGTGCATCTTTCAGTGCTGAACTTCAATAATTTATCTGATTAGAAGATTCTCCTGGAGTTGGTTGATTGAAGTAGTTCTGTTACTTTCTAACATTGTTTTTTTAACCATTTATTGTTTATGAACTGTGTCCACCCACATGTATGCACGTCTGTCCTGAGAAAAACATCAAACATCATGAAACTGACCAGAAAAAAGCCACAACAAAGCAGAGACAGATGGAGAAACTTCCTGTTTTTACAGATGGATGGAAGGTCAGAATATGTTTATTTTTTAATTGAGAACCCTGAACTGAAACACTGAACACAGAACCACAATGAGCCTCTGCATCCTTCCAACAATAAAATTATGTGTTTCAATAAAGAGCAGAATAAAACTGCTTTGGCCTTTTCATTAGAATAAACATTCATCCAAAGCATTGAATTACTTTAAAAAAAGAGCTGAATGGAAACCAATCAACTTTTAAATTGATGCTGGAACGTGAAAGGAGAGGAACTGTTTATATGTAAAACATAGTTAGGAACATAGATAGCAGGGATGTAAAAATAAGAAAATAAATGTTCACACAATAAAATAACAAAAAATGTAATTCATTAAAACTGATCAGCTTTTAAAATCAAACTGTTACTTTTATAATGAGGACTGAATGTATTTCCTACAGTTTGACTGGAAATGAAAATGGGCTTTACATTTGGTCAATACTTATTGAGATATTGTTCTCTTTGTCATCAAGATGTGACTTTAGTCCTAATATCTACAGTCAGTCATGTTTTCAATTCAGTGAATTCCTGTCATAATCCCTTTTTTGTTTGTTATTTATGTTCCTCATGTCTCCACATTCTGTTCATTTCTCTGTTTATTCTTGTTTCTATCCATATTAGTTAACTCCTTAAAGTTTAGTAAATCATTCTTGTGTTCTGCATTTCATTTTGTTGTCAGATATTTTCCCTTATCTCCTCTCGACTCTTTGGGTCCCGGTTCTTTCTGCATTAATTGATCTCTCCTATAATTCTCCTCCTGCCGCAGCTGCTCCACATTTCCTCTGATTAGTTTGTCTGTAATGTTCACGTCTCTCTATTTCAGCTCCATTGCTCTTCACTGTTTCATTACCTGTCTGTTTATGTAAGACCTGTAAGTTTTCCATTTTAAAATAAACTTTCAAAATGCCAGGAAATCACCCGTTACTCATTTACCTTCAAAGTTTATATCAACAACTGAGCAACTTTACCAATTAACTCTGACTCTTTAAATTTTACTTCCAACTTTCTAGCTTTACATTTGTTAATGAATGTATGCAGCTAAAACCACCATCTGTTGTTAAAACTTATTCTCCCCCATACTTCTTGTTTTTGTCAACATTTTCTAAAATAAAACTGTGTTGTGCTTGCTGAAGGAGGCAAATAACAACCAATTTTCAAAAATTACACTCTTTCCATTTGGGATTTAAAGTGGATTCTGCTTGTATTTTTTTCAGACAATCCAGCAACAATAAAAACGTTAATCAAAAGAAATACTTCAGATGTTGATTTTAATATTTGTTGATTTTAATATTTGTGTAGGAGCTGCTGCAGTAAACTCAGAAACAATCCTGTTTTCTAATAAATCACACAATCACTTAATTTCTGATGTAAACAGTGTTCACTATGTAATTTTTCAGACAGCAGGATGAAAAAGTGCTTTTCTAGTGAATGAATAGAGCAATATGTCCTAAAGAATAGCGCTGTCTGACCCGCCATAAGTAATGAGCAGCATTCTGGAAGTCTGTGAACATAAACGCATTTCTTTCTGCCGCATGTTGTTACTGTGTAGAAAGGAAGACAGTATTTTGGACTTTAAAATAATTTAAACTCTGAAAGCTGCAGTCAGGCATGACAATGTGAGTCTCTTAGGTCAAAAGTGTGAAAAGAGAAGAAGAGGAACTGAACAAACTGAAGCTTAAGCACCTAAAAAACAGGAAAACCAGAGAATTTGATGTAAAGTTCAGAAAACAAACAGGCTTGTAAATGGTGGGACGAGATCAGTGGAATGGAAACCGGTGAGTCTGAATGACAAAATGATTTAACAAGTAGTTTGTGTTGCTGCAGACTCAATAGGAACTGCAATTCATCACTGATAATAGACTGTGCTTAATTCATAAATGACAAATAGCAGAGGATTTATTTATTTACAGGTTTATATTTGAATTTTCTACTGAGTTCTTTTTATATGATCTTTTTGTAGAAATGGGACTAAATTAAGCTATTAGGAGGCAGCCTGTGGTTCAGACTTTTTTTAAGCACATGGAAAATAGGAACTGATTTTGTTTCCTTTAATGCTTTACATATGAACATGCAGCCATTAAAACATCAGTGCTCAGAAGTTTTACTGCTAATTATTGATCAACTGACTAGTTATTTTAATTAAATAGTGGGATTTATGACTTTACCTTTGGATAGAGCTCTTTTCTACGACAGCATATTTGGGCCGTTGTGAACAGGGGGAAAAGGAATAAATTTCCACCAAAAACTTTTACATTTTTAGATTAATTAAAAAAAAACATTTCTCAAAAAAACAAGAACTTCGCTAAACTTGAAAAGTCAAAAATTTGCAAGAAAAAACAAAAGATTTTGAGATTAATCTTAAAAGCTTGTTAATTTCTGAGTTTCGAAAATCAAACAATTTCAACTTTTGGAAATTTTCAGAGTTTCAAAAGTTGACAAATTTAGACTTTTGAAACTTAGAAATTTCATTTTTTTCTACAAAATTTCTGAGTCTTAATGTGGGTTGGGTGGGGGCGGAAATTAACTCCTTTTTTCTATCTACAATGGCTCTAATACACCGTCTTCATTTGTTATAGCGTCAAATTAATTCATAATAAAGCACATCTAAAAACACCCCAAATTTACTCTACATGTACAAACACTGCAGAAAAATATGAAAAATAAAAACAAATAGAAACAAAATATTTTTTTAAACAGAACTAATATTCAAAATAATATAACCACTGACACTAAGTGAAAACAAGGTGCTTATTTAGAGCCGAAAACTATTCTAATCACTGTCAGATTGTTTACTCTGGAAATTGAACATTTTATTGTCCTCTGTCACTCTTTCTTCCCACCCAACTCCTCACTCTGCGCGCACCAACCCTGAGCCTGGCCCGTCACACCCAGGCCTTCCCACCCAGTCCCACCCAGTCCAGCAGCCTCCCTCGGTACCGCGCCCTGGAGAGCGGCTGCAGGAGAAGAAGGAGCCGGAACTTCCTCAGCAGCCCGCAGAAAACCGCCGCCGCCAAAACCACGAGGGGCGACATCATCACGAAGCCCAGGATGATGAGGGCGGAGCAGCTGTTGTCGTCGAGGTATCGGCAGACAGCTGCAGGGGCGTCGAGGACCTGGAGGGACAAAACGGAGACGGGACAGAGAGAAGTCCTGGACTTTAACATACAGAGTTACAAACCAGCCTCTTCTTCTGCACTTTGCTTCATACAGAGGGTTTCCGGCCATGGAAAAATGTTTGCTTCCTCCAAGTGCTAATGAGGAATAACATTAGAGGAAGCTAATGCTAAAGCACTATACCAACATGGAGTTTAGTGGAAGCTAAAGCACTATACCAACATGGAGTTTAGTGGAAGCTAAAGCACTACCAACATGGAGTTTAGTGGAAGCTAAAGCACTATACCAACATGGAGTTTAGTGGAAGCTAAAGCACTATACCAACATGGAGTTTAGTGGAAGCTAAAGCACTACCAACATGGAGTTTAGTGGAAGCTAAAGCACTATACCAACATGGAGTTTAGTGGAAGCTAAAGCACTATACCAACATGGAGTTTAGTGGGAGCTAAATCACTACCAACATGGAGTTTAGTGGAAGCTAAATCACTACCAACATGGAGTTTAGTGGAAGCTAAAGCACTATACCAACATGGAGTTTAGTGGAAGCTAAAGCACTATACCAACATGGAGTTAAGTGGAAGCTAAATCACTACCAACATGGAGTTAGTGGGAGCTAAAGCACTATACCAACATGGAGTATAGTGGGAGCTAAATCACTACCAACATGGAGTATAGTGGGAGCTAAATCACTACCAACATGGAGTTTAGTGGGAGCTAAAGCACTATACCAACATGGAGTATAGTGGGAGCTAAATCACTACCAACATGGAGTATAGTGGGAGCTAAATCACTACCAACATGGAGTTTAGTGGGAGCTAAAGCACTATACCAACATGGAGTATTAGTGGGAGCTAAAGCACTACCAACATGGAGTTTAGTGGGAGCTAAAGCACTATACCAACATGGAGTATAGTGGGAGCTAAAGCACTACCAACATGGAGTTAGTGGGAGCTAAAGCACTACCAACATGGAGTATAGTGGGAGCTAAATCACTACCAACATGGAGTATAGTGGGAGCTAAATCACTACCAACATGGAGTTTAGTGGAAGCTAAAGCACTATACCAACATGGAGTTTAGTGGAAGCTAAATCACTACCAACATGGAGTTTAGTGGAAGCTAAAGCACTATACCAACATGGAGTTTAGTGGAAGCTAAATCACTATACCAACATGGAGTTTAGTGGGAGCTAAACACTACCAACATGGAGTTTAGTGGAAGCTAAAGCACTATACCAACATGGAGTTTAGTGGAAGCTAAAGCACTATACCAACATGGAGTTTAGTGGAAGCTAAATCACTATACCAACATGGAGTATAGTGGGAGCTAAAGCACTACCAACATGGAGTTTAGTGGGAGCTAAAGCACTATACCAACATGGAGTTTAGTGGGAGCTAAATCACTACCAACATGGAGTTTAGTGGAAGCTAAAGCACTACCAACATGGAGTATAGTGGGAGCTAATGCTAAAGCATTATACCAACATGGAGTTTAGTAGAAGCTAACTTTTGAAGCACTATGCAAACATAGAGTTTATTGGAAGCTAACATTAAAGCGATACCAACATGGAGTTTAGCGGAAGCTAACGCTAAAGTAAATCTGTGTAGTTAGAACTGTATTCTTGTATTACTGGTTACAAACAGAACAGAAACAGGCAGGAAAAAGAAAAACTAGAGAAAATATGGATGAATGAAGAAAATGGTTTAAAGAAAGTTTTTAGTGGTAACTGGTTGATATTTTTGCACGATTTTACCGAAGCACAGACGCAATCAAACATGTCAAGCCTACGCACACAGAGTTATCTACCTGCTGCTTGATCATTTCCTTTTCTAAGTCGTTTTATCCAAATGCAGCTTTGCCTCAAGTAAACACACTGGCAAACAGTTGTGGCTTACATTTAGTGTTCTCTGAAATGCGCTCTGTGCTTTTGGTAGCACGCTGCCCACCTGTCTGAGCTCAGCTGCTGCTGGCACCAAATCAGAGAGCTTTGTCTTCTTACCGACTCTCTGTCAACAGAACAAAAAGCCTGCAGACTGATGCTGTCTGCAAATGTTTGCTTCAGTTTAAGCTGACATTCTTGTACATCTTAATGATGAATACTGTGCCTTTGCGTGCCTAAACTTTTAAAGTCCTGAAAGAGTACAGCCTCACAAACCAAAGTGCATATAGTCATCTGTAGAGTATTGTAATACCCCCAAAACCTTTCCATACTGTGCGACAAATGTCAATTTATTCAAAGCAGATTCGGATTATAAAATGATAACCCAAGGTTTCATATCAGAAAAAGGAAAGCTTATCCTATCTGAAAATAAGAAAATGCAGCTGGAACTTAAAAGAAAAGGTCACAGAATGAAGTTTCTCAAACTTACTTTATTTACATTTATTTAATTTGACAAATTAATCAACATATTACAGTAGTATTACGTGTTTCCCAGGTGCATAATGCCAATTTATAATAGTCAAGTAATTATTCAGTTGTTATAAAAATGCTAAATACAGCTCTGGAAAAAAATTAAAAAGACCAGCCCCTTATTTTTATTCCAGAGCTGTATATCAAATATGACTTGGACATTTATTGCCTTGAAATTGGGCCTCTGTCTCTTTAAGAAATTCCCACTCTTTCTCCGCCTACAGGAAGTCATCACAACCTGCTCCTCTGTTGACCCTTTAACGTTTTACCAGTGCTGCACTGAGAAGTAGCTCCTTAATGAGCTCAGCAGATGCACAGTCCCACCAGGTGTTTGCTAATTGCTGCTGACTAGTCTGAAGGAGCTGAACAGAGTGAATCAAGTCAACATTCCAGGTATCTTTTTGTTGAGATAATAACATTATAACATGATGTAAAGATCAAAAAATGTATTTTACATGATACTCCCCCTCCAACAAACTAACTTTGGTCAACTTAATTTGATTATTAGTGACCAATTAACACAATATACGTAAGTTGGATCAGTTGTTCTCTTTTTACAGTGTACTGCAAACACACCCACACAGTGTTGTTCACCTACACTGAGAAAGATCAGGCTGGAGGCTTTGGTGGAGCTGCAGAGACCTCAATAAAACTATTTATTTCTATCCTAATTGTTAAACTTCTAACAAAGATCATGTTGTAGATCCTACAAGCATTTACTTTAAAACTTTTAACAGCAAATCTCAAACTTTATGTTCTTAAGTTGCATTTTGAGACTTTCAGGGAAACAGTCTTCAGTCAGAAGCTCCTTCAATTTCACTGTAATACAGACTGCTACAGGAAATATGTCCTCCAAACTATCAACAAAAACTCTTTGAAGTCTGAATTGAGTTTCATTTAATTTCCCTTTGGAATCAGTAAAGTATTTTTGATTGATTTGATCGATTATTACATAATGAGGTTTTGACTATGTTTTATTACATTGTTATTACACACTGGGGCGTTATAATCCACATTATGTAATAATAATGTAACATTGTGAAGTATGGTGGTGGCAGCATCATGCTGGGAATCCGTTGAGTTGTTGGGATGAGCTAAAAACAGGTCAGTCCTGAAATTACAGCTGACTTTAGATATTCAGCATTTTTGTTTTGGAAATCTTGTAGTTGACGTCCTGAAAAGCTTGCAGCTCTAGCTAAAATAAAAAACTATTAACTCAGGAAAGGAGAATAAACTTGTTTTTAAATATTTTGTACTGCTTTGTGTTGGCATAGCCATAAAATCCTACCTGCATACATTGAAGTTTGTGATTTTTTTGTTTGCACATTATTGCTCATGCTTAAATCCAGAAAGTCTCTTTAATGGTTTCCTTCATGCTGAAAGTGTCATGAGGTTCATATTTCTGACAAAAACCCTGACGGCTGGTCGTCTGCTAGCAGAACGTCTTCTCTATGGGCCTACATGCCTGAACTTCCAGCTGGGGTAAACAAGTCGGAGTGTGCATGAACAGAGCAGATTCCTCTTCGTAAATGATTTGTGAACATTTTTCTGCAGCTGCATGCAAATATTTGGACAATTTGGAGAAGACATGTTGTTGATTTTGGAAGCGAAGACGAGTAGCTGTAACCTAGGAAGTAGAAAATAAGGGCAGCCTTTTGTCAGATGGCAGGGAGTTTGTGCTAATTATCTTTGCTCCTCATTAAAAAATACATGAAACAGTTATTTAATATGTAAAAGTAAGGTAAGTAAGTATTTAGATTGTGCAGTCAGCTGAGTGCTTTTCCTCTCTTCTGCAATGGAGGCATAATTTGCCCAGCATACCTCCAGATTTTTCCGTAAAGATCATCTGAGAGGACATTAATGTGCTTGTTTTTTCTGACTGCGTGTGTTTTTATTTCATAATGTCTGCCATTAATCACTGTGGCATAGAGAGGATATTTTCAGAGTTGGTTTCTGGACATTTTCACGTTGTTTTCATTCAGTTCTCTCTCTAAACATGCTTCATGATTTGACAAAAGGTTCCAGCTCCAGATCTCCTCCAATGTTGACCTGAGTGGTAGGGTTACAGTTAAAGGGATAGTTCGTATTTTTTGAAGGTGTTATCAGTAACAGCTCAGATAAATGTCATATTACAGTGACTTTGTAGAAATATTAATGAACCAGGTTTAACTATTGTTGAGTTTATGTGTGTGAACGATGACTGTTATTACACTGAAGCGACGCATAAAGCCTCAGATCTATTCCCTGGCAGATTTTAAATTTAATGTAATTTGACTTAAAGCTGATTAGGGTTATGGTTAGGAGTCTCTCCAGACTTAAAAACTTGGAGCTCATTGTAAAAAATGGTCAAAAATACCAGTGGAAACATATGAAAAGCTGTTCAGTGGTTTATTACTTGGTTCCATTTGTTGTTAAAATATAAAAGTAGAAACTTATTTAATTAGTTATTTATTCATTGAGATCCTTTGAATGTTGTCTTCTTAATATTTCTGAAAATACTTCTTGCATTTTCAACCATAAACTGCATTCTTGCTTGAATAACAATGATTTAACATTTAAATCTGCCAGAGGTTCAAATATTAAGTGTTTGAATATGTTTGAATATTAACATTTCACAGTTTGAGTGGACTTAAACAACACTATGTCGTGACATTATTCTGTGTCTGCGCTGTGACACATGATCAGTAATAACCTTTAAAAATATAAATCGTCCGTTTAAGTTTGTTTCTGACTCCGGTCTGCAGAGCGCCTGAACCTTTCAGTTTTATTTTGAATTTCTGCCCAGAAAGTATTTTATATCTGAAAGATTTCCTGTTTTTTTTTTAAATTAACTTCATACATCTCTTGCTCCAACCATAAACGACCAAAGTGAATGTTGAAATTTAAATCCAAACGCTCCCGGATGTTTTTCTATGTATTATAAATACATTATTTCAAAGACATTAGAAGACATGTTGCTGTAAAAAGTGGCTCAACATGCATGAAGTTAAAAGTTTGAGGCTTATAAACGTGTGAATTGATTTTTCTGTTGGGTTTATTTGTGTGCGTGTTTCTGCAGAGCTGATTTCATCTCCACACAGATTCCTGCGCGCGTCGCTTCCTGTGAAGCATGACCCGGCTCCCCAGGAAGCGGGTAATGAGTGCAGACACCCTGCTGGGCCCGTTTTAATGTGGATGGCGACGCTGGTCGGGTCCAGACGTGTGAGGTGTTGCCCGTTCTCTCTGATGATGTCAAATTAGATTTAAATGAAAGTTTTGGTTCTTCCAGAACCTCTGTCCTGCTAAGAGTCAGACATTTAGGTGGAAAATGGTTTAATTAAAATATTTCAGCATCTTTTAGGCTTATGATTGTATAATTATTCATTTTATGGATGGAAGCTGCAATATTCCCTTTGAAAGTTTGGCAATTGTGTTTTTATAATGACTTAATGCTGAGTTACAAGTGTAGTCATGTATAAAATGTAAAACACCCCAGTAAATATTCTCTTCTTTAAGAAGAAAATGTCACTAATTTAATCCAGTTTTTTATATATCTGGAAAATACATTAATTTATTTCTTCTTCAGCAAAATAAACCAGGTTTTGCTAAATGTCTAAAACAGATTGAAACATTTCGAAATGAGGAAAAATGTAGGACACCCTCCACCCTATTTCAGCTTAAAATCCCCCCACAGGACTTTAATGGGATCAAAATCTGGGCTTTGACTAGGCCAATGCCTTCCATATCAACCACGTCTTGATGGATTTACTGGTTTGTTCTGGTTTTTCCTCTCATATTTTATCAAGTCGCATCTAAAACTTGATTTAAATCACTGTCAAGTGCTGCTTCAGCAAGCAACCCAAACCATGACACTTCCACCACCGTGCCTTGCAGCTGGAATGAGGTTCCTGTCTGATTGTATTTGACCATTTTTACCATTACCAGACAGAAAAGTTGCTACTGTCTTATTTCTGATGGTTTTAGACAAATGAACCAAACAGTCATGCTTTATGTAAAATATCTAAAAATGTTAGAAAACACAGGCTTTCAAACAGTGTCCCAGGTTTTCACATAAAGACATAGATTGAGGAAGAGAAACTAAAATAAACAATTTTAGCAAAGTGTAATTTCCCACTTTTGCCATAATTAGATACATTATTATAAATTAATTCAGCAGAAAGACTTAAAACAAAGCAAAGTATTATTAGAAAGAAGAATGGATCTTCACCTGATATTTAACGATGTTCAGAAGCAGGAATCATGAAAAATGACTGCAGTGCAGAAACAGAATAAAAATAAACCACTGAGGGCGATTTAATTTAATTTAATGTTCGTCCACAACGTTGTGTATTAGCAGCATCGTATTGATTCTGAAAAATCAAAGGCCAGTAAAATATTCAATTAAGTAGTAAAATATTTAATTTTCACAGCAGCAGCAAAACAATTTTGATGGGGCAAATATTTATGATATTTTAAACTTTCCTTATTTCTCTACAGCTAATAAGCGCGCCAACATTTTGACTGCAACTGAAATAAAAAATGAATAATGGTTGTTTCAAAGTGAAGATATGATGCAGTTTGATTCATAATCAAATAGCTGCTTGTTTCTGCTCAGGCTGGTTGTTTTCTGAGGTTTTACAAAGTTTTAAACATACAAAATATTTCTTAAATGTAGCATTTTCATGTCTAGATTAGATAACAGAGGAAATCCTGGAGCAACAGGAATTTCAGATGAGTTTGGGTCAGAGTGTTTTGGTTCTCTGAACAGGTGAGTTTGGGTCAGCCTGGTCGTTGTCTGAACAGGTGAGTTTGGGTCAAGTGGTCGTTCTCTGAACAGGTGAGTTTGGGTCAGCCTGGTCGTTCTCTGAACAGGTGAGTTTGGGTCAAGTGGTCGTTCTCTGAACAGGTGAGTTTGGGTCAGCCTGGTCGTTCTCTGAACAGGTGAGTTTGGGTCAAGTGGTCGTTCTCTGAACAGGTGAGTTTGGGTCAGCCTGGTCGTTCTCTGAACAGGTGAGTTTGGGTCAGCCTGGTCGTTCTCTGAACAGGTGAGTTTGGGTCAAGTGGTCGTTCTCTGAACAGGTGAGTTTGGGTCAAGTGGTCGTTCTCTGAACAGGTGAGTTTGGGTCAAGTGGTCGTTCTCTGAACAGGTGAGTTTGGGTCAGAGTGTTTTGGTTCTCTGAACAGGTGAGTTTGGGTCAGAGTGTTTTGGTTCTCTGAACAGGTGAGTTTGGGTCAGAGTGTTTTGGTTCTCTGAACAGGTGAGTTTGGGTCAGCCTGGTCGTTCTCTTCCCTCCTGCAGAGAATCAACAGGAAGTGAACACTTTGGTCAGGACTCACTCTGGAGTGGCAGAGGAAGCCGGCGTACAGCAGCAGCGCCGCAGGCAGAAGCACCACACAGAAGACCAGCGCCAGCAGCAGAGCGCCGACCGACACCACGCACAGGTTCCAGAGGACCAGAACCGCCCAGCAGGCCGCCGAGCCGCACGCACCCCTGCGGCCGCCCCACGCGCTGCCGTCGCTGTGCGCCACCGGGGGGGGCAGCATCTTCACGGCGTCCCCCACCCAGAACTCCTCCTCCTTCTCCTCGTCCGCTGAGCCGCCGTCGTCCAGGTCCACATCCACACCACACATCCTGGGAGGCAGAACCGACCCTTACTGAGCATGTTGTTCACCATGGAGACCGAAACAAAGGACTGCTATGAAAAATCTTTCAGGACAGTCAGATGTTTATATCAGGGGTGTCCAAAGTGTGGCCTAGGGGCCGTTTGTGGCCCCCGACCCGAAGTCCAGCATTTGGCCAACAAAACAGAAAACAGGTGATGAAATTGTCTGTTTTTCTTTTAAAAAGGTGACAGTCTGAAGCTCTTTTTATGTTTTGAATCTTTGACAATATTCAGATTTCGTAGAAATGACGTCTTCTGTTGAGCAGGTAACACTAAAATTGCTTTTTTAAAAAAAAAGTTTACATTTTGATTTAATGAATGTTGAAGCTCACCAATAGTTTAAGTTTGTCAGTTTTGACACCCAGTGCAAAATGTTTGGACACCACTGACTTTGATTAAAGTGTATTCATGTGCTGGAATGGCCTAGTCAAAGTCCAGAGCTTAAAAAGGTCTCCTTACAACTACTATCCATTTAATCAGTCTCCAGGTGTGGAAAGCTGCAGTGGAAGTATTGACTCAGGACTAGACATGTCACAATAAATCATTTGATAAATGAAGTTAGTTTCAATTTTTCTCTCTTTCTAAAAGCAGGATGATAAAAGTCTTCAGTCTGGTGTTTGGTCTCAACCCGGCCTGTTTTAGAAGAACATAATTAATTCAATTTGTTGCTTCTGTTGTGTTTGTTTTAGATATTTAAAGTTTCTACCAGCTCCAGTGTTAAATGTTCATTATAATTTAAAGTTTATTGATCTTTTTACAATGTGTTCTTGCATTATGGTGCCATTACCATTATATTACTTCAAAATGTCCTCAAAATAACAATATTCCTGCTAAATTTGTTATTGAGACAGGCCTATTCGAGACTGAATACAAAAGTCAATTTTATGCTAATTTGTTTTTTTCTATTACATAAATACTCACAAAAAAAAAATAAGTGGGAAAGAAGGGAATTAACACATTTAGTAACCTCTATAGCTGCTATCTTTCAACATAATTAGCTTTAAATATAAAATTTGTATATTTCTCCAAAATATTATTTTTCATTTACCTCGTATTCTAATACAGATTCCATATTTAATCAGAAATATTTCTATAGTTTTAATCAACTCTAAAGCAGAACCCTCCGTTTTGGCCAGACACACATGGCAAAGTGTAAAATCTAGATGGCATAAAGTCACGCATATTTAATTAATTAATTTTTTAAAATCAGTTTTCTTTTCCAGCCGAATCATTATAACACCTGGCGGTTAAATGTCGCTCACCTCGCTCAGTAAATCCCGCCGCGCTCTGTTTGTTTCTGTCTCTCCTCCGCTGATCGTCGCGCAGCTTTTATTTTTTTATTCCTGTTTAAAATAAACTCTTGTTGTTTCTGGCTCGGCTTTGAACAAACTGCAGCGCCTGTGACTTGAACCCTGCGCTGCTGGAGAGATGCTGCTGCTGTGATGATGCTGATGCTGCTGCTGCTCGCTTCCGCTGCGCGTCCCCGGGAGCGATGCTCAGGAGCGCGCACAGGTGCGTGCGTGCGCGCTCCTCGGTGTTCAGGCTGCGTGTTTAAAGCAGCACGTGCCTTTTTGTTATGATTTAGTCGCACGTTTTCGGAGGATTTTTTTTCAGTTTCTTTGGAAAATCATCGAGAAACACAGAACAATGTTTAAAGTAGGGGAGATCAAACTGAGGCTCCCGGGCCTTTTGCAGCACTTGGAAAGATCTTATGTGGCCCATGTCCTGAATGGTACAAGTTAAAACAAACTTGTACCATTCAGGACAAGATTTAGTTAGTTAAAGGGGTAGTATTGTTTAATTGTCTGGCTTATGGAGTCATTTTATAGCTTCAGTTGTTATAAAAACACTATATATGTCAAAAATAACTTAAAATATTTTTACTGTCTTTGAAATTGATTTCTGTCTCTTTAAGAAGCTCCTGCTCTTGATGAGAGAATAACATTATGACGCATGTGTCAAACTTAAGGCTCGGGGGCCAAATCCGGCTCTCCATAGCTTTTTTATTTTGGCCCTCACATTAATAGAAGCTTTAAAATAATAGTTTTGGGCTTAAAAAATGACTGCATCAGTTAAATAAAAGCCGTTTTTTATCCATATAATACCAAATGACATCAGTATGTTCAATATTATTTGATTTCAGAAGTAATCAATGACAGCTATTTATGTTTTTGTAGATTGTTGATGAGTTTTATCAGTATGTGCTGGAACAACCAGTTATTTGAGAACCTTTAAGAAAAATGAGTTTGACACACCTGCAAGAAAACATGATATAAGTGTGTTTTACTTGCTGCACCCCCTTTAAAGCTTTAAAGTAATACAAGAACATTCGAATGATGCCGTCTGGTCAAATTATAACAAGTTAACCTTCATAAACATAAAATCTTCTGTAAACAAGCAGCTATAACAGCAATATGACCTCATACTGCAGGGCCATAAATGCAGAAATCTGTGTGTTTTGTCTAATCCAATTATTAAAATTAATAAATTTAAAAGTCTAGACATCTTTCTCAGAAACATAGTTGCAGTTTAAAGGGCAACAATGAATTCAGCCGTCTAAAAACCATACAAAATGCAACAAAAGCTGCAATATGTTGAGAAATGTCCTTCTTAATTCCTCTCTCGGCACGCTGGGCCTCATGGTCCTGAAAACATTGTCAACATGTGCTGGGGTGTGATAACGGCATGATTGATTTGCTTTCCAGTGCAGTCAGACAGCCAACCTTTTGCTGATAAAATTTAATTACACAGAAGAAGAGACAGACGTGAGAGGACACGGGAGCAGAGTGAGCAAAAGAGAGAGACAGGAACAACAGATCGTAAGATAAGGAACAAGAGAAGATGTTGTAGATGAGGTGACTGAAGATAAGTTATAAAAACCTGTAGACACTCTCACCAGAGACATCTGCTGGACCAATTGGGAACTTTTTAAAGGGAAGAATTTGGTTTTTGGGAGTTTTTTTTAACTAATGGTCTTTTGTCTTTTCCTTACTGATGTGAATTTTGAGTGATCAAAATGTTCAGCTTAAGAAAGCTGAACATGTTGCCCTTGCTGCTCTGAGACCTTGTGTTTATCTGCCTTCGACTCTGTCACTCTGCCTTCAGACATGCATTAGGCCACTCACCATCCATTAGCTTCACAACATCCCGTTACCGTGGTAATTCATCTTACGCCAGTGACAAGGAGCACACAAAGTACAGAGTGGTTTAAAGGAAACCATCCATCGAACTTGAAACACACATTAAAACATTTTGCCTTCAGTGTTGAACAGAAGAGGTGGACATTCAGGAAAATGATTCTTGATGGAGAAAGAAAATCATTGTACAAACATAAATAATATAGAAAATATTGTACCAATTACAGTGTTTAATTTATAACACCAACAAATTCATTGCTTCACCTCTGGAAACCCTCCTCATCTCTACTTGAAGAGGCAGTAATGTGTAAATTAAATTTTTTCTTAGCTTTACGTCATATATCATTCTCTCAGCTCCTTCAGACGAGCCAGCAGCAATTAGCAAACACCTGGTGGAACTGCGCATCTGCCGAGTTTATCATATGATCTACTTCTCAGAACGTTTGTAAACTTAACAGAGAAACATTGCTCTGCCAGACAAAGTGGTAGCTTCTTAAAGATACAGAGACCAATTTCAAATAATTACATTATAAAGTAAAATTTCTTTTATGCAACATTTTTATAACAATTAAAGGTCACATAGTTACTTGATTATGCTCTTACATTTACATATTCTTCTGCTTTAAAGAAAGCAACTCCACAGCTACCACCATATCATAAAGAAAGGATGAAGTGTTTCGGCTGATGCCCAGTGTTCACTCAAAAAGTGGGTGAAAAATCAATTTAATATCAAAAACACTCCGGTGCAAAATAAATTAAATGACATTTAACATGGTTTTGGGCCCAACTCAATTGTAGTTAACTGAACTCAGACAAAAATTGACCTGCAGACGAGTTTAAATAGTGGTGTAGTAACCAAAACCTGCCACACGAGGGAGACACAACATAAAAAAGGAACAAAAAAGTACAAAATTAGCAAACGTAACATATAAAACCATAAATCAAAAACTATATTTAACTTGGCACAATAAGTGAATATTAATGTAAGAAAATAAATAAGGTAATCTTTAACAAAATAAAGTTTTCCCACTTGTCCTTTGTAAACTTATGTTCCTGACTTAAAACGGCTTCATGAAGTGTCATTTGAGAAATTACATTTCTAATGCAAAGTTGACACTTTTAATGAACTTTAATGCAACTTTCCGTTAAAAGTGTTATTTACCGAATGTCACTTCATGAAGAATCTTTCGCGTTCATGACGGTGTGATGTGAGATCTATGCTCACATTCCTCATGTGTCATGTCATATTTTGAGTTGGCCCGTCACACAAACCTCCAGTAAAAATCACTACAGTTTGTTTTTCATAACAAGACAAAAGCTGAACAATTCCTAACCATACTGATCATCAACAAAAGTTGCTCAGATCGTTCTTTTACACAAAACACAACATACCTGAAGGGACTTTGGACTCTTTAAAATCAGTTGCCTAAATTAAAATGGATAAACAAGCAAACACAGGGCAAAAGCTTTCATCTCGGCCTCAAAACATGAGATTTACCTTTGAGGCAGACGGATCGGATTCAAACGAACGAAGCCGTAAACAGCCTGCTGCTTTCCCATCATGCAGCTCTTCTGTGCATCTATAAAATGTTTGCCTGTAGCTGGAGGTTTGTTGATCAAAGGGACTAAGACTTTGTGCCAAACAGAAACACAGCTTTGTTTTAGAAGGGGAGTCGAGGGTAAACCTTACACAGCCAGGAAGTGTTTGTGCTCATTCACATTTAGCCTTAACGTAATCATTTACCTTTAATAACATGTTTTTAATGGCTAATTGTAACATTAATGTTTTGAAGAGCCACATCCAGAGTCCAAACTGGAAGTTGGAGAGCTAAAGATTAGGGTGATGGCAAGGAGACCTTCCAACCTATAAGATTTGGGGACTCATAAAATAAAACATTGTTCAAATGGAAAAAAGCAAAAGACACAAGGTAGAGAGGAATGAGTGAGAGTAAGGAAGAACAGAGGACACAAGAGGACAAATGGAGTCAAGGAAGGTAGGATACAAGAAAGAACGGACAGAAACAAGAGAGGTGGTGTAAGGATAAAAGGAGGGAAAGACTAGAGGGTAAAGAAGCAAGAGAACAAGAAAGAAAGGAAGGAAAGAATGATACAAAGAAAGAAAGCAGGACACTAAGAAAGGACAGACAGATACAAGGTAAAGAAGGAAAGGATGTGAAGATGGACATAAAGGAGGTAAAAGTAAGAAAGCAAGACTGACAGATACAAGGCAAACAGAAAAAATGGAAGGAAATATGGAAGTAGGAATAAGGAAAAAATAAGAATACAGAGTAGAGAGCAGAACAGATGGAAGAAAGGACACAATGTTTGAACAGGATTGGAATAAAGTATAAAAATACAAAATATCTTCAAATTTCTTATTTTCTTCTTCAATACTTAAACAAATGTGTAAATCCCAGAAATCAGGCATGTAGAGTTTCCCAGGCTGGAGACGAACTCTGATTAATTTATATGAACAGAAGACAGGAGACGGTTACCACAAACAGAGCATTTATTACATTCAAAGCAGAATAAAAGCCCTACAGTATATCAACAGGCTATAGTCATCAGGCCTCTGCGTGTATTACTGAAAACAGAGAAGTGCGTAGAGTTTATGTGAGCTCATTCTGATAACGCGGCTCTGTGGGTTTATGCCTTCAAAGAAAGATTGAAAGTGCCATAAGGATACTACAGAGGAAGCAGCGTGGAGGAGGAGCAAAGGCGAGCAGAGAGTCATTACAGCTGTGGCTCTAGCCTCCGTCTGAGACGTGGGGCAGCGTGAGATGGTGTTGCGCGTGAGGGTGGGCCTGCTTGTCAGACAGGCTGTCTGCGTGGGGCAGAGAGTGGGCCGGGTCTCCGATCAGGGGGTCGGATAGAGACGGAGCTGAATCCAGGGTGTTGTCTGCTGGATAGAGCTGCATCACCGCCCCCTCCTGGACGCTTTCCTTACTGCAGGACTGGCAGCTGCAGTGCAGGATCCGCTCCACCAGCTTGTCCACGCGTGGAGAATCCTCGCTGCCGGGGCACTCCAGAGTCACCTGCACACAAACGCATTAACGCAAATTAGCACACCTGTGGAAGTTCAGAGTTTATTTCTATGTTGTTTAACAGTGGCTGCCATTTTTTTTTATAACTCACTGTTACTTGAAATTAGGGCTGCAAGCAGCGATTATTTTAGTAATGATCAATAAAATAAAACAATAGGTGCATTCTGCTGATTTATCATAAGAGCCTTTTGTATGAAATACATTAAAAGACGCAAATAAACAATTAAATCCTCTTTTAAAAAAAAAAAATAAACATTTCCTAAAATGCAACAACATAGTATTCCTTTGATCAGTTGTAGCAAAAGGTGCATCTTTGAAAAAAAAAAACCTGCAAAGATCAGCCCATTCTGCTTGACTTAACATGAACACAGTGCTGGACTGATCCGTTTAGTTTTTCAATTAACTGGTTAATAAATGGGCAGCAGAAGTTGCTTAGTAACAGATTTTAAAAAAAAATTCTACAGAATTTGAACCAGGTGAAGCTAAAACTGCAACTTGAGGAGTTTTGGTTAAAACATATTTACAAACAAAGAGTTTTACATTTTAAATGGAAAAATATATATTTTTGTACAGCTTTGGCTTAATTGCAGATGTGAATATGTTGTTATTTTAGCTTTTTTGTTTGAGTCTGTGTACTTTAGGTAATGATTAATCAGTTACCAGACTATTATTATAATAATCGATTGGTGCGTTCAGGTGCACCACCAAATAAGGAAACCAGAGCGACTGGTTTTAGAGTTAACCTAATCACAAAACAGAGCCCTCCTGTGTAATTTAACCTCAGTGTAAATCATCTTCACTTCTGTGGAGGCTTCAGAGGTTTTTTAGTAAACAAACAGCATCAGAAAGACCAAGGAAAACAGCAGAAGGTCAAAGAAGTTTAAAGCAGCATTAGGTTAAAAACAATAACCTGAAGCAATGTTCAATCTATTACTCAAAACTGTAAAGAGTGTCAAATGAGCCCAAACCGAAAGGCAAGGCAACACTAAAATAGGGATACCCAAAAACAAAAATTAGTATAAGCAAACTACTGTATATATATATATATGTATATATATATATATATATCTTTTAATCTGTAAAACCTCAACATACCAGAGTTCTCAGATCATTAGTTTCACACTAAAATATGAAATACTGAAGTTCTGTATGACTTTATGGCGGATTTGTCTACAGCTGGGAAACATGAAATTCAGTATCTGGAAAAAAAAAAGTAACGTGAAGGACACTGAAACAAGAGAGGAGAAATGGAGTCTAAAGGACGAATGTAGGAAATGAGGAAGGAAGGACAGAAAGACTAGCGAGGAAAGAAAATAAGCAAGAAAACAAGGACAGAATGTATGAAGAAAGGAAGCAAGTAAATTAAGAAGAAATTATGGAAGGAATGAAAGAAAGACTAAAAAGGGACAATATTTATGTAATACTTTAGGGTTTAAAATCTGGAAATGCATTTTTTAATTATTATTTTCATAATTTCCTTTTTCCACTCTTATCCACACTTGGAAAATAAATAAATCCAATTCAAGTTTTTTTAAACAAAACTACTAAAAGCACTAATGCTACAGCATAAGGTTACCATGCTGTGAGAATTTCATTCCGCCCCACGCCTATCTGACACTCAGTGAAACAGAGATAAAGTTGGTCAGCTTTTAACATGAAGTACAAATATTCAAATTTAGACCTGCTGAGGAGCTTTACACAAACTCAGCCGGCTCTCCAGACCTCACACAACTCACCTCCCTCCCTCTCTGTTTCTATTACCCCCTGAAAATTAGCATTCAGCCATTTCAACGAGAGCCGGAGCATCAGGCAGCAGTGTCTTCTTTCGTGAGAACCGACTCTGCTTTCCTTCAAACTCAATTAGATTAAAAGTCCTGAAACAACAATCATTTCCACAAAGGCATCCATTTCCACATAAACAGGAAGAAAGTGATTGAAAATGCATTTTTTTCTTCTTCTTGCCTGTGTTCTCCTCCAGGAGCGTTAGTACCTCACCTGTCATGTCTACCTGCCAGCTCTCCAAACTACACCTCCCACAAAGCCTTTGTTTCACGAGGATTTCCTTCTGGATTCAAATAGCTACATTGAAACGTGACGTCACACGCGCAAGATCCCGCCCCCGGCCAACTCCATGATGACTACCACTGGTAGTCATCGTGGACTACCACTGGTAGTCATCCACGTCATCCACATCCAGTCGTCAGCATAACGCGCTAAATCTTAAATATAAGCGTAACATACAACAGGAAAAGGGATGCAATGTTACTAACCTTGCTCCCTTATCAACTGAAGGTAAAATGAAGTTCCTTTTTTATCATTTATTTCTGTTTGGCTGTCAGCTTTTTCTATGTGATGGTTAACCATCCCATTCTGTTACCATAGTTACGCTCACTCAAAAGTTACCAAAATAAGAGCATATAGGTAGCTCCAAAGGCGTTTTTACACAGTTTACCTTTACACTACTAACTTTCAACACTAGAACAACTAGGAAATAAGGTCCAAGGATATCACATTTCCCAGGTCAGTAAAAAGATTTAATTAAAAAAAAAAAACAGGGAGGGAAAGTAGGTCAGTTATGCTAGCTTGACTTGACATGACCAGCATTTCTACACTGAAGCGACCCAGATCATCAGCAGACCAGGTGTTTAAATAATTAACCACCACTGTTGTGTCCTGAAAACCACTTATTAATAATTGTAAAATAAACATCAACAAGCCTGAAAAGATAAATGTGCCATAGACTGAATGTTCTGAACTCTGTGTGGGAAATGTTTGCGGTTTTTTTGGTTTGTTTGTTTTTGGTGTTGAATCCTGATACACTTGAAAGTAATTTCTGCTTTGCCAGCTAGAGGAGCTGGTGTCAGTCGGTTGCTATGGCAACGGGTCTGTGTGTACCGTAAAGCCGACACAGAGAGTGAGAATAAAAAAGGAGAAGAATGCAAGTTGTTTTGAGTTGCCTTAGCAGAACATAAAACACTACACTCTGGTTCATCTACTGAGACTGTTTTCATGGTTTTTCTCTTACGGTTGTTTAAAGAAGCAAACACATCTCATCCCACATCCACAGGTCAGTGTTGGTGTGCATTTACGCTCCAAAATCACAAAATGTTACCAGGTATCTTTGGTCTAGTTTCTTGTGTAAATATTTTAGTACACTTGAAATAAGGCAAACTTACAAGTAGCTTTTCAGCAGGAAAAGCTTGTTTTAAGTCAATTCCTTCATATTCATGAAAAAGTACCATTTCTTACTCACAAAATGGAGATTATTTTATGTATGGAAAAAATTAGTCTTATTATAAGTGAAATAACCTTCCAGTGGAATTTTTTTATAGACCAAAAACTTTACTAGACCAAAATACTTGGTAAGATTTTGTGTTTTTGCACACAACAACTCTTACCACTTCCCACTGTGTCTGGGCAGGCGTGCAGGAGTCACAGTGCGCCAGGGACTCGGTGGACTGTGGGAACGTGTTTGGGACGCTGTAGCTGAAGCACTGGCCCAGACAGGCTCTGTACAACAAAGAGGAGAGAGTGCATGAACGTGCCTGCCCCACGGACATGATGTGCTGGAGTCGACCGAAGCTCTCGCGCCTGTGTAAGCAAGAGCTGCAGGGGGAAAAAAAACAGAGCGCCTGAAATCTGAACTGATTTACAAAGCCTGAGGATTCTCAGAGGCCTCGGGGAAAACACACACTCACAAAATGGATTCTTGTTTTTCACAAATGGTGGTCATTCGAGAGTTTTTGGATGGTAAAATTGATATCAGGTTTCAGATGAATGAAGTGAGTATTTCCTATAAATGAAGGAGATACGTTTTGCTTTTGAACTTTTAACACATTGATTTTTATCCTCAGGATATCCAACATACAAAATCATTTATTTAACAAGAAACATTCAAAAGTAGGACAAATCTGAAACAGAAACTTATCTAACTTGGGCTATTTAAAGGTTAAATAAGTCAACCTAAGAAATCCAAAATGTATTTTTCAACATTTATTGTTCCATTGTCCATTAAACATTAACTAAACTTTATTAAAGGAAAATGTTCCACAGATATCTATAAGAAAGTTTTACTACACTAATATCTGTTCTCTTGCTGTTTTGCAGTCTGCATGACTTCATTGGAGAAGATTGCTTACCATAAATAGAGGCTGCACTCAAATCTAGAGAGAAAAGTATAACATGATTTGCACATGGAAGGCTCTTAACAGAACTTTCTTAATCCAATAAATTTGCACAGTCTTTCTTTTAAAGGCTATCAATTTTTTGTTCGATCTTTATGCAAATATGTAGAAATGTTAGCAATGAAAATATTAAAACTAATAAAACAGAAAAATAAAATGCCCTGATGCCAATAAAAACCTGTGGTGAAATTATAAAGGTAATGAAATAAAGCAAGTTAAGAGCAAACCTAAAATAAAAATCAAGCTTAAGAAAACGTAAGAAAAAATAAGATGATTAAAATAATATGAAGTTCAACTAAAGATAACCCCAAGAAATGAATACAAACATTAAAATCTAAAATAAAACAAAAAATTAATGAAAATAAACAATTAAGAATAAAATAAAAATGATAGTAAGAAAAATATTATAAAAACTTAGGAATAAAATTGTCTATGTCAAATTAAAGCCGAAACAAACTGAACAATCCAAAACAAGCTGTGCTGTTGTCATTCAGCCTGTTGGTTGGACAAACAGAGAGGCCTTCATCCTGACCTGTTTTGGATAGAGCGCGGCTGACATCCTGTGTGTCCGACGATCTGAGTGATGTTCTTGGCTTCGCACCAGGCGCTCTTGTCGGGGAACAGCGCCAGGCGGTTGATGTGTGCAGGCGCTGCTGCTGAATGCAGCGCAAACAGCGCGCAGCAAATCTGAATCCTCTGCCACATGGCTGCACCTGTAAGGCAGGAAGACCACAGCATGTCACTGATAACTGCATTACTTCAACTGGTCCGACTACCGTAAAGGTTTTACATGGATTTGCTTTTCTTGATGTTGACTGACAGCTTCTGGGTGATTATCAGATAAATCCCCACTGATCAGCTTTTATCTAGAAACAGTCGGCTCAGCAGCGTCACCGATTCAGACGAGCTTTTAAATATGTCAGCGAGATGAAGATCTTGTTCCCGCAGACGGAAAGCAATGAAGCCAGGAGGCAAATATGTGCTCTTCCTGTCTACAACTGTCCGCCGCTCGCTTTCACTCTCCTCCTTAAAAATGCCTCAGCTAGTAACGTCATTTCAATCCTTTTCTCCTGCTGCTTATAAAAAGTTCCTCAATGTCATCAACATCCAGTCCTTTGTGCTCACTTTAGCACCTCCATATGGCATTCATATTTTCCTGCAGCTATAATGTTCCCAGATTAAAGAGCTGAAGTATAGACATGGATTTCATTCACAAAGAGCAATTAGAAATATGTCAAGGTCCAGATGAAGCGCCCTGGACCTTGCTAAAGTGAATGCTTCCTCACATTTAAGGGTTAAAGTGTATTTCTGAGCTACAACTAAAACACAATAAATCAAATCACAATATCTGTCCACAGTTTAAATGTATGAATACTTTGATGAAAGATTGGATTTTGTTTTGTAGCCGTTTTACTTTATATAAACTATTTTCATTTTAAAATACCAACATTTCCACATAACTTTATACTTTAGTTTGCCTGATTATGTAGGTTTTTTATGTAGGTTTTAAATATTAAATGATTAATGTTTTGATCAGTTATTCAGTACTTGAGTAGTGTTTTTACCAAATACTTCTTGAATGGCTACTTTTTACTTTTACTTTGTAAAAATATGTTGAAGCAGTGTTACTCTTAATTTACCTTTTATCAAAAAATGTTTTTTAATTGACGTGTGTTCATGAAACAAATGTACTTTGGTAAGTTCAATTTGTGCAATTTTATGGTCAATGGAATGATGGTCACTGTAACACACTGATCTTGTTGTCCTTACGCCACTTTGTAACTCATTTATTTTCAGACATTATTCAATTGAAAGACCTGTTTGTGCACAAGCTTCAACTTCCTTGGTTTTAGATGTTCTTGCCTCATGATCGTAGCTGTCATGATTTAGTAATAATCCTTCCTGCAGAAAAAACAGCCCCACCACATGATGCTGCCTCCCCCGTACTTCAGAGAGGTGTACACTCTCAACATTCAAAGCATGTCAGGTTTTTGTCCAGATGCCCTCAAAAACTAAAGTCTTTTTCCCTCAGTGCATCTGCAAACTGGAGTTTTTCCATTTCCTTCAAAGTTGTGACTTTTAATCACTTCACTACTAAGACACAAAGATACATATTGCTCTAATGACTTTACATTAAAAATAATTGATATTAAAACGTATTTTAGCATCAATCAACAGATTTACAAACAGCAATTAGCTGAAAAGTAATGTTTAGATAATTGATTAAAATGCTACATGTTTTTTTTGTTTTGTGCCTATTTCTTAAAGATGTTCTTTTTTTAAACACTTGCTGCACAGCAGAAGCGCTTCTGTGGCCGGACACAGAACTAAACATGAAACTAGAGAAAATTAAACAAATAAAAAAACTGCAAATGAAAACTTCAAACGACCTCGAAAACATCTGAAGAGCCGTTGAAGGTATGAAGAAAGTCTGACAGAAAAGTGACTTGAAGAAATCAGCCAGTGACTGAAACAGAAGATTTATTTATGTTTTACATTAAGATAAAAACCATAGTGATCTGCAACTGAATGTTCATTAAAAAAAAACCCAGACAGTCCTCACAGTTACCAGATCATTACATGCAATCATCACTAATACAGTCTATTAAATTATTCCACACGTCCCAGTGCAAATATAATCAGTGATATTTTTGCTTAACACATATCCTTATGGAATCAAACTAATAAAAACATTTACCTTTTTCATATTTTGTCCTGTTCACATTTTCTTTTCTTTTTACAATCTTGTGATCTTTATTGGACAGTAAACAGGCAGGAAAGAGAAAGGAAGACATGCAGGAAAAGAAGTGAAAATCAAAGCCAGGACAACTGAGCTGAGGCCTGCAGCCTCTGCACATGGCGCACTGAGCCTCTCAGTGCCATCAAAGTACTTTTACAAAGCTTTTTTATGACATAAACATCATCAAGAAATGGATAATTGCACAGTGGACTCAAATGAGCACATCGTTTTCAAAATATGTTGCAAATAAAAATGCAAAAGGGCTGTTGTGCATGTGCAACACACCTTTATTACTCTCATAACCCAGAGTTTTCAGAAGAGACTCAGATTCAAATTTGTTTGTCAAAGCCAGCAAGGCCATGAAATAGTACTAAGAGAATTCAACAGAAGTAAAAATAAATATTTACAAAGTACAAAAGAAATCTAGCAAATATAGTAAAAAAAATAATGGTAATAGTAATAGTAATAATAGTAACCTAGTTGTGTGTGATGTAATCTCAGTGTAAATTCAGGAGCTCTGTGAAACTATCTGAGGTTTGTTAGAGAATAAACAGCATCAGTAATAACAAGGATCACAGCAGAAGTGAAAGAACTGGTCTACAGGGCATGTGTGGCAGAAATCACTGTCATAAAACATAATGGTGGTACCATTATGCTGTGGGAATGGGTTTTTTAGTAATGACAGGGAAGCACTAAAGATGTTACAGTCGGGAGAAACTTATTAGAGGCAGCAAAAGAGGCTCATATTCCAGGACAACAACCCTAAAATACAGCCAGAGCTACTAGTGTAATTACAGTATAGACAACAGAATTCATTGAGATAATCAATGATCAAATCAATTAATTTGAAAATAGAATTAAATGCTAAAAAAGTTACTGTAAACGTAGTGATAAGAACCACACTTCTTTATGTGACTGGTGTCTTAAAGCAGCGTTACAAGAGCATTTTTTGTGTTTGTGTGGCTATGATTGCTTTGTACACTAAAAAAAAAACAATGGAGGTCCAACTTTTAAAAAAATTGATTTCATTTGTTTCATGTAATCAAGTTAAGTTTGTCAAACTTACTTTAAGTTTGTGTAGCATGACAACTTAATATATTTACTTGAATAAACTTAATTGTACTTGTTAGTTGTTACAAATTAACACATTTTTAAAACACTTTCCAACCTGTTTATTTTTTTCAGTTTAGTCACAGCCAGTTACCTAAAAATGAAGTAATAAATAAAGCTCACAAACTACACAAACTATGGTGATAAAAGTTGAAGTCCATATTGCCTATGGTGGTAATGTGAGAAAATAGGTTAAAAAAAAACTTTTAGAAGTGTGAATACTTCAGCAATCACTGACCTATTTTCTCTTCTTCTAAAAAGAAAAATAAGAACAAAAAACTATTCATATCACTTTGGTTGGTGTAGTTTATTAGCTAATGATCTTAAAAGCGCATATTGGTCCTGTTTGCCACTTAAATTATTAAAAAAATAAACTGAAAAAGTTTAACAGGACACTGAAAAAAGAAAAGGGATGTCCAACAAATTAACAAAAAATATTTTGTTACATGTAATAGAATTAAGTTTGTCAAACTTACTTGTTTATTCTGACAACTTAATATATTTACCCGAAAAAAAACTTAATTTGATTACTTGTAACCAATTAACTCAATTTTTTAAGTTGATCACCTGTTATTTTTTTCAGTGTACAGTCACAACTAGTTTAAAAAACTGTAGTTTTCATCATTACTTTTATCGTGATAAACTTGAAGTCCATATCGTCTTATGGTTGTAATGTGGAAAAAAACGAATATCGGTGTAAATACTGCTGCAAAGCACCGATTCCCCCTAGCCCCCCCCTTTTTTTTTCTTCTAAAAAACACAAACTTTTCATCTGTCAATTTGACTGGTGTATTTTGTATATTAAAACATAAGGAAACTTTTTCAGTTTAGTATTTTTAAAATAAATAAATAACTTTAAAGGTACTGAAACACCTCCAGAGGTGAGCGGTTAGTCCGGGCACCTACCGGCGCTCATCACCGCCTCCTCCGGATCAACTCCGCGCAAAGTCCCGCTGATCCTCAATCCAGCGGAAATGTGAGGATGCGGGCAGCCTTAGTACCGACAACAACAACAAAAAAAAAAAAAAAAAAAAAAAAAAAGTCGGTAATGATGATCCGAGCTCAGCCGGTCACACAACAGTTACATCATCCGGTTAAAGAAGCGGCACCGAGCGTCGCCGTCCGAGCCGGGAGAAGGAAGGAGGAGGATGGGGGATAGATAGAGAGGCAGAAGGCTATCTCATCTCAGAGTCTTCTCTCTCCCTTCGGTGTTCAGTCTCTCTGTAATTCCTCTGGGAAACGCTTTCCAAGTTGATGTCTTTCGTTGTAAAATTCTCATGCGAGGGGTTGAGGCGCGGCTGAGCCCTCAGTCAGGCGTCCTGCTGCGCCGTTTCTGGGAGAAACTAAACGAGGAGGAGGAGGAAGAGGAGGGGGCCAAACTGCTGGAAAGGTTTCAAATGTTTCCCTAAAGTGGAGCCATCATATTTACTCTCCAAATGTGCAAATGCAACGAGATTAAACACACAAGGCGTGTTTACAGACATCCGCACACATCTGGCATTGCTTTGATAACATGTGCTTTCAGGTTTTGTAATTGAACATTAATAACAGCGTATAATAATGATGTATGGCTGGAAAACAGATGTGGATTCTGTTCCGTTTCTCCAGCTCTGGAACATTAAAAGAAAGTTTGAGATGCTGAAATTGTTGAAATAGCTGGTTACTAAACAGAAGCTCATGACAAATTGATTTATTTGAGGTCTGCAGTGAAACCGCAGAGAGACTCGTGAGCATGTGATATGCTGAGAGGCATTATGTTCCCTGGTTTGGCTGACCTGAGGGTGAGCCCTCCTTCAAATCTGATTTAAAAGGGCATGCTGGAAATAATATGCTAACCTTTGGAGGAAATAAAAATCTGTGTCCTTCCTGGGTCAAAAACTCTGGTAAGTCAAAGCTGAAATAGTCACAAATAACTAATTAAAGGTACAGTTCATGCAAAATTATAACAATAATGACCTAAAATGTGATGCTGTTCTGTAAACAGCTCAGTAAAATATAGAAATGGAATAAATAAGATGAATTATACAGTATATTCAGATTTAGATAGCAATGTTTTCAGCCTCATATTGTGTTTTGAATGTTGGCCAATTCTTCTTGCCCTTTATTATGTCTGTGTAATTTCTGGCTAAGAAAGACTTGAAGGTAAAATCTGAAATCTGAAAAATAACCTCAGTAAGATTATCAGCTTAGCAACATGAAACCTGGTGCAAATCTTTACACAGTACATCACAAATTGTTTTTATTTTTCGTAATACTACAACATAAAATACAACCAATCCATAAAAACTCATACAATCATTCCCACAACATAATGCTGCCACCACCGTGTCTAATTCTTACCATCTAGTTGCTCTGTCTGAACATGGTTAATACATTATTTAACTATAAAATAATGTTTGAATGATCAGCTTTTGCATTTTTGAGCCAAGTTTCAACTTGACTAATGTCTTATATATTTATGTATTCATAAATTTTTTAAGTTAAACATTATTTTACCAGGAAGTCCCTTAAGATAAAATCTCCTTTATGAGGGTGACCTCAAAATAAATTAGAAAAAGTGAGTACAGACAAATAAAACATCATAAGATTATCCTATATGAACAAGAATAGAGCTTAAGATTGAGACTTATTTAAACAATTTAAAAGGGGTTAAAGAACAGAAGAGTTTTAAAATTGTTCATGGGAATAAATTGTTGGAGCTGAATGAGGATACCAACAAAAACACACATCTAAAAATACTTACTTTCTATTAAACAAACCACAGTCAGGATTTTCCCCAGAAAACTTGTCAAGCTCGGTGGTTGAGTGCTAGGGCAGTCCTCCAGAGGCAGCCATGTTTTAGAGTTAAAAAAATGTTTACAGTTGACAGGAAATTTTAAAATATCACCTGATGCGTTACTGGAAGACTGAAAGATTAATACCTAAACAACAACTATAGTCTTAAAAAAAGTCAATAATTAAAAAAAATCTAAAATAAATAAGCAATGCTAAGCCTGGTGCACACGTAAAGCCTGGTGGCCTGCCAGGCTTATTATAACTCATGGGAAACCCTGATTTTAAGAGTATCTTGTCTCTAATGCTTCCCAACACCAGACTCCTTTTGAGTCTGTTTTATTTAAAAGTGTCAACACTGTTAAGTATTCCCAGCTGAAGTTCAGTTGTCTGTTTTCTCTCCGTTTGTTTCACTGCCTTTACAGAGCAATTCACTGCAAGTAAGATGACTACTATTCAGAATTTCTCAGCTGAACCAAACTGTTTAATTTCAGCGCTATCGCTTTAATTTAAATGTTAAATGCTACCTCGACTGAAGGTTACATTAAAAGTTAAGTAGTGTATAAAAATAAAATTCCTTAAAATATGTAAAAAGACTTTTAGCTTTGTGGTCTCAGGCTTTAATAAACTTAATCTCTAGACTCCAGTAATGTAGCTTCTGCTCACATAGTTCAATTAAATTTCACATTTTAGTGAAATGTCACAGTAAAAGTGATTGATTTTCCTCAGGGGAGAATCAGCTGAGAAACTATTTGCAGCTGAGAGATCCTGATCTCTGCAGCTGGCCCCACCTCCTGGGGTGATGAGTTCACTGCCTCTAATGTGTGCTCGAAATTAAATTTCTCTTTGGTCTTGTGGGGGGATCACAGATACAGATGGGTTCAATGCAGAAGTCAGATTCCTGTGTCTCTTAAAGACATGTTTGGGAAATAAAGGAATCGTTCTTTGGGCACTCCAGCGCTACAAAAAGCCACAAAATTCAATTTGAGTAAACTCTTGGAGACAGTAACATCTGATAATCTTCATAACCCAGAAGTGAACTGAAAAAGTGGGATTTGACCTATAATGCTTCATTGAACCAGTTAGGATAAGTTTATGAGATATACAAACATATTGATTACATTTTTTTGCACAAAAGCATCCTCAGGTAAGATTTTAACTTGATCCGTTCTGCCTGTTTTCAGCTCCTTTCAGAATGAGCTGTTTTAGGGCCTCTTGTCACTTTAAATCCTAATATGTTTCTGCTGGCCACGCTCCCTCAACTCAACAGTTACACTCCCATGTGAAAACGGCTACAAAGAGACGCACCATGATACGACCGTACATCTTTGAAAAGCAGAAGTGGAGCCTCCAGCACAACGAACAAGTATGCAGCACATGGTTTCTGGACGGTAAGTGAACAACAAAACACTTGTCTTTCCCAGCAGCCATTGTACAGCAGTAAAACCAGCTGAGCAAACGTGCTGGAGCTGTGCTTGGGTTGCTAGGTAACGGCACATTTCCTGTCAATTGTGAGTCATTTTGAAATGGCTCGTTTTTAGAAGCAATTGAAACTCAAACGGATGTATAAAGACATACAAAAAAGTAATTTTTCCCCATTAAGACCAGCTTATCATTCTGGGTTTAAAATCTCAAAGAGCTACATCCCTCTCGTTCACTCACACCCAGCACACCTTCTGCTCCCGGGTGTTCTCGTCCACACTCGCGCCCCTATCGGCTTCACGCTTCACCTGCCAACAGCTATTTTAATGGATGGGGGATGAGTGACACGGTCTAATTTCTGACAGGGTTACTCTGTGCCAGATGCATCTCTGCACAAGAAGCGGGCCTTTGAGCGCGGTCCCTGGACCAGGCCCTGCTCCCATTGTGCAAAGGAATGTATGTGCTTACATTACTGACAAAACTGTTGCTGTGATGAAAAAGGAAATATGAGTGTCTGTGTAATGGAGAGGGTGCAGGCAGCGGTGTTTGCTTTGATGTGAAAGTGTTCAACATGTGTTACACTCCGACGTGAAAAGTGCAGAACTCACCTGTTAGTAATAAGGCCCGGGTTCCAGTCCAGAAAGGGCATTTCGCTGCATTCCTCAGATTCTGCTCCACCAGGGTGGCTGGATGGATGTGTGCACAGTCTCACACACACACACACAGAAACGTTTTCCTGTCACTTTCCAAACCCATGCAACAGCTCATTAGTGAGGAGACACACTCCAGATTGTTCTGCAAAGTTGGTGGATGCACAGGACAAAAGATGCGGTGTGCAGATAAATCCTTTTTCAGCTTACACAGATAAAAAGCGGTTTTGGTAATTACAAACTCTTCTCTGCAATAATTACAACGTAAAACAGGACAATGCATGTTGAATCATGTTTGGTCTACTTTTACAAAAGTGGAAAACAAAAAAAATTGATGTGTCTTCTCTTGATATCTGAAAGAAATCTATCCGTCTGTCCGTATTAAAGCAGCAACTACGACCAAAGAATGTTGGTGGTGAAACAAAAACATAATAAACTTTAATATTACGAGATAAACACAAACTTCTAAATTAAAAGGATACATTTCTCAATTAAAAACCTGAAAAGGGCAGCATGCATTTGAATTCAGTCCCTTTATTTTAATACTCTTCAATAAAATTTGAAGCAACCAAAAGCCTTCAGAAATCTGATTAGTGAAGAATCCATTTGTAATTTAATCCCATATAAATCCATCGGTTCTTTGAGGTTTGTTAGCGAACAAACTGGGTCATGAAGCCCAAACACAGCAGACAGGTCAGGGAGAAAACTTTGGAGACGTTTAAAGCAGAATGATGAGATAAAATAATATTCTAAACATTGAAAATCTTACAGAGCTCTCTCTGTTCAATCCATCACCTGAACTGCAAATCCTCCAAAGACACATCAGTCCACCCTGACTGACAAGGAGAGTATGAATGTGGTAGCTGTCAGGGAGCTGCATTAGAAAATGAGAGATACAGAGGGAAATTTAAGCTAAATATTTAGTTTGAAAAATCCTTATTTGGAACTAAATATTTAGTTCGCAAAATAAGTATTTAATTTGAAAACTACATATTTAGATTGTTAAATATTTAGTTTGGAGGTCTGACATTTATAAATGTATTAACAACATGGTGGAAACATGACTTTGAAAAATTAACAGTCACATTTTTTTCTTTTTGACAAGCTAAATAAACCAAATTATTGCTGTTGATTTTTTACTCTACAAACACCAGCCCATACATAACTTATTAAAATAAAAAAGCAACAACGTGGAGTGAAAGGAGACAATGAGTAAAACACCTAGAGGAAACTATTGATAAAACAAGAAGATGAAGATACTACCAGTTTGGTAGTATTTCAGATATTTAAAAATGAATTAATAATGATTAACATTGACTGACATAAAAGCCTTATTTCATGATGTTTTTCAGCCATACTTACTTTTTTCTACAGGGAAAATGGAAGCTGGTCACAGTTGATTAGATGATGAATGCGCTAAAAACAGAACAATCATGGGGAAAAAACGCACAAAACTCCACATGCTATGGTTAAAACAAGATTAGTTGTGATTTTCTTAAGTTGTGTGACGTTATCAGTCATCGTTCCTTTATCTGTAACAGAAAGACGTTAAATTAGACATACTTTGTCTGAGTTGAGCAATTTAAAACAAGTCAAACAGAAAATACTTAATATGTCAGCGGCAAAAAACAAACACACAAGTGGTCTACAGTTTCACAGCAGATTATTGTTGAGAGGCGTTTTGTTCGGCAGAATCATATGGAGTTAGCTTGTTCAGAGAACCAGCTGCTTCAGCTGATGGAGAGTCCGCTGTAATCATTTTAAAACCACCATAATACGAGCTTGAAAGCACAGAAACGCTGACCAAGAGTGACATTCTGGTCCAAAAACCTAAACATTTGCTGCAGAGGTGCAGCTGGTCTGGAGGACATACAAGTCCCAGTCCGCATATAGAAACACTGACATTCTTCCAATGAATAAAACCACACCATTTTTTTAACAATGCTCTGTCGAAAAACGTAATAATTCCTAACAAATGCTGCGACCTGGGAAGTGGGAACTCGAAGCTGTGAAACCGGAGATAACAAGGTTCCAGTTGAGAAGTCGGAGTTTCAACATGGCGACGCCCGCATTGTTTGCCAACTCTCTTACACGCATAATTTTAAGCTTTACCTTCCATAGGTAAACACTGTTTTTAATTTGTTCAGTTTACAGTTACAGGCGTTACACGCAACACTGATTTCAGACACTTTTTTGTGTGTCTTGTAAAATAAATGTGTTTCCACCGCAGCTCATTGTAGATGCAAAGAGCGGCCATCTTGAAACGCAAAGTCCGCGCTGGAGGCAGTCGGAGTTGATCCCAGTTCCAGACTTGGGAAGGCGTTACTGTCGATATTTCCGACTGTTCCGAATACAACTGGAACGCAGTAATAGTATTGTACTTACCCTGCTATATTTATTTATTTATTTTTTTGCTAACATGAAGTGAGTACTTACTATAGTGTATTCAGGTCAGTATAGACAGAAAAAAGGAGCACATTTTCGCCAAAAAACTCTGAAATTTTTAGATTTCAGACATTTGTGAGAAAGAAACCCTCAAATTTTAAGATCTCATTAATTTTCTAAAAAAAAAAAAAAGAAAAAAACTTGAAAATGTGAGTTTCAAAAAGTCAAACATTTTCAAAACTTGGGAAAAGTAAAAAAAATCTAAGTTTTTTTTCCAGAAAATTTGTTTTTTTATATAAATATACTCCTTTTTTGTGTACAATGGCTATAATACGCTCTTGCAAGGATATATGGAATTAACATTTTCAACAAGGTCAAGGCGATACAACTTCTTTGTACTAAAGGCATGGGAACCATCACTAAAAACTTAACAAAAACCTATTCTAAAAAACCTGAACCAAATCCTTAATGTGTTGAAATGGCCCAACTCTGTTTCTTTCTTTCTTACCTGTCAACATTTGGCTTTGTTCCCCTGCCAAACGCACGTCTTTATTCAATCATTCAGTACAACTATTCATCCTCCCACTCTGTACGGGCTGCAGATGCTGAACCTGGCTCTCATTCCAAAACAGCAGGAGTCTGAGTCTCCCCGCTCATTAACACAGAGCATTACCTTCCACCCCCAGAACACATTTCATTCTTCTCACACTTTCACACAGCAATGGAAAAAACAGACAGAGAGAAAGCTTTATGCAATAATTTTATTAAATATACATGTACTATATTACAAGATACACATAGTGGGCATCTTTGGAAGTTAGTGCCAAAAAGATTATTCAATTAAAACAGATGAGATTCTCATGTTCTTCTTCAGGTTTTCATCACTGGTCCTGAAAAGTGAGAGGAGTTATAAAACCGACGTTCTGGTGTAAGAAGCAACACATTTTCCACTGCGTACTCACCTTAACCACGCGGCCATGAATCAGATATGGTGACCTGAAGTCATGCTGGCAGTTGCTGTATCCCATTCCCAACCCCAGGCCCGATCCGAACGACACAGGCCACGTTCGACCTGGTGGGAGGAGAGAAAGGAAGAACAAAATCACATCTGCTTGTTTTCACAGAGATACAAAGAAATAAAACTTACGTTTAAAGAAGAGGACGGAGAACACGATGCCGATACCGACGCCAGTCGCTGCAAAGGGAAGAAGAGAAATATAAAGAAACTGATAAAAAGACAACATGGAATCAGGTTACTATAAACGACAGGCAGTTGGGTGCAAATAAGAAAAATAATCAAATCATTCAACATCTCTGCACAGGGACAATGAGAATACATTTTATTTAGCATAAATATATGCAGAATAAAAACAGAATAAACCCACTAAATGTTTTCACATTGTGTCACATTACAAAATCTGTATGTTGCATAAATAGTAAAGTGAAAGGAATCAGTTTCTTTTTTTAATAAATATAAATATGGAAAGTGTGGAAATATGGAAAGGTCGGCTGCGATGAGCAACAAATCTATTAACTGCATGATAACATAAAAGAAGCTCAAAAATATCCATTTGCATGACTTATTGTTTTTCTCTTTTCTCTCTTTCTACTAAAAACCAGATGATAAAAGTCTCCTGGTGCTTTGGCCTCACAAAGCCCTATTTTGTTCATAGAGACTTCATAATTCATTTTATTTGTCGTTTCTGTTTTGGATATTTAAAATGTTTTCCAGTTCCAGTTAAATGTTATTTTACAATTTAAATTGTATCTATCTTTACGAGTGTGTTATTGCAGTATTATGACTTTACAATTATATTACTTGAAATTGGTCTCAAAGCAAATTAAATTTTCAGCAGGGAAGCTGCTCTGGGTTTAAGGATTCAGCCAAATATGGCAATCCTGGGAGAAAACTAGTCAAATGTTGTAAAAGACACAGGACTGGGACAAATGTTCATCTATCAGCAGGACACAGGCACTAAACAATCAGCTGGTGCTACAATTAAATCACAGCATATACCTAAAGTATCCCCCAACACGATAATGCCAGCATCACATTTCATTGACTCGAGTGAGATGATTAGAAATAAATGCTCATGTTTGTCAGTTTAAGTCTAAAAATTGTGATCATCATGTTCTTTTTACTTTTCCATACACAAGTAAAAAAAGAATAAATTAATTAATTAAAATACACTACACTAAAACAAACTAAATTAAACTACTACATAAATAGACAAATAATAGTTACATTTCTACCAAAGGCAAAAACACAAAGTCTCTCCAATAATCACTTGATAATTAGAAAATATTTCAAAGGAAAAAATGGTGTGCCTTTTTTATTTGCTGCATAAATACTGTTATGCATTTACTCAAAATACATAAAAGTATTTGTGATTGTAAAATGTAAAAATATTTTTTAATGCTGCATAAATAATGTTATGCAATTTACTCTAAAATACATAAAAGATTTGTGATGTAAAATGTAAAAAATATTTAAAGGGGTCATAAAATATGATCAGTTTGTTGCTAAATTTTGCTCCTAGAGACTAAAAAACCCCAAGACAGATAAGTCAGGGGGATCGAGACGAGTGGGTCTGAAAGCATCCGTGGCAGGTTGGTCTGTGGAAACCAGGGAGGGTCATTAGTAAGAATGCATCTGTGCGCTGAGTTTCACCTCGCTGCAGGCCACACCACACCCAACAGCAGGCCGGCCAAAACACAAAACACATAAAAAAAGCCATTTGGGCCCATGCGGCTCCTAATTAGATACAGAGAACTATGCAGCATGTGCCTCAACCAGAACCCTCAGACTATTTCTTATTACACAGTTTACACATGTCAAACAAGACCACAAAACCCTCAGCTCATCTTTATTATCAGTACACATCAACAATAACTTTCCTTCCATTTCAAGCGACGACTTTGTTAAAATCGGAGACTTTCCGTCTGCTGGAGCCCGAGTCTTTCTTTGCTCTCCAGCCAGAATGTTTCTGAAGCCTCTGATTTTCCACTGTCAGGGATAAAATGAAAGCTTTTGGGGGAAAATGAGAGGGTAGATCAATATCTCATTCCCTTTTCTTTTGTCTGGATTCCTCCTCGGGGACTGGATTATAACAAAAACATTTGTACATGAATCGAGTGAAAAAAAACCTCAGTGGGCTTTTCCAGCAAATGAAGTCCAGAGCTGTTTAATTGCACTGTTATTCACTGTTTGAATTATTTTTTGCAAATGACTTCAAAAAGCCAGTCATATTCAATCAGCGTGATTGAATACTGCACCTCGAACCCTAACCCCGACTGTTTTACTCTGGCAAATGTTTCTGCTCCACACTGTTGTTTTTAACCAATACCATGACTTCAAATTCCTTTTGTGTTTCAATCACAAGTTATATTTGGAGACCACACTTGCAGCAGGGCAAAAAAGAAAATTATGTTTATGGAGCGTTACAGCTAAAATAAAAAGTGGACGTCTCCCTGGAAGGACTAAAACGGCTCCACAGATGACGAAGCTAATCAAAAAACGGCTTAAACAATTAAACAGTCTTACAAGGATTTTAACACTAAATGCGGTTTTTAATGACTATTAGATTACTATTAACCTGGTAGATTTAGGATTACATTTTAATTTTACCAAAATGTTTTCATTAATGTTTTGGAATCATGACTAGTTAAAGATCATGAAAAGTTAGGATGATGACACAGAGGCTCTTCAACTCAAACATGGATCCACAAATAAATCATCAAAATATCAGAGGAAACAACAAAAAGCTGGCCAGCAATTGTGAAAGGTGTGAATTCTTTAGTGTTAGTTATTTTCCTGTGATCACAGAGTCATGTTTTTTAAAAATGTTGTAAACTCTAAAAAATGTATATTTTTAAGTAATTTTTTTATAATGACAATTCCAATTGGAAAGAAACTTCTTGGTTAAACAAAATCATTTTAAATTTAAAGTGACAGTATAATTTAGAGTTTAACTGTACACTTTTTTTTGTCTTTTGTGCATCATTTTAGAAGACATTTTTTATTTCTTCTCCAGTTGTAGTAATTCGTATTTATTAACGTTTTTGACTGTCAACACGTACATGTTTACATTTATTTATCACATGAACGTTAACTAAGACTCTCTTCATGAGCCAAGCTGCATACATTTTTAACAAAATCATAAATTTTCCATTTAAGATGCGTGATAATGACATCTTTGATCCAATAAAACTTGTGTTTATAAGTGAAAACAACCCAGCTGCTTTGTGGCATTTCTTTGAGCTCCCTGCTCAAAGCTGTCAGCCGTGCCAAGGTGTCTGGTTGCCAGAGAAAATCTTCAGCATATGTTCGGCTCAAGGAGGTGCACAACAAAGCTCTGTAACTTTCCATAACCAAGCCGTCATGCAGCCCTGGCAGCCTTTTCTCTAGCATTATGTAAATGTGTTCACAGCTCATATCTTTTCATTGTTCTGAATGATTTAGAAGCATTCTTCTGAGCATGAAATCAGATCCATCGTCAAGAGTTAAATGATGAGTTGGATCTGCACCGTGATTCACAGTGAAAAGAAGGGAGCTGGACCTGTTTTACTTGTCTCTAGAGGTCAGAAATAAACATGGAATCGGGAATGAGAAACCAGTTTTACAGGCTGCAAACCTATTAGCTCGTTCTGGTTGTAGCAATTAGCAACACCCCCCTTTTTAACAGGAAACTACTGGGTTTATTTGAGCTGTGATGTTAAATCTGATGGCTGCCAAACTTTGCCTCTGAGACGATCTCACGCAAGTCTTACAAGAAAAGCATGGCAGTGATTCAACGGGCAGCGATTGCAGCTTTTTGGTTGATCACTGACTGACATTTAAAAAGCCTGACTTTCCAATTCACATTTTTTTGTTTAAAAAGTCGCCAATGTTGTGACAATTTCACTAAGTTAGCTCCGCTGGGGAAACTATTGTTAACCGTGAATGTGCAGATGTGGCCAGATGGGCGTATAGGTCAGATTTCTCTCGAAGCAGATTAAAACGGGACAGTGCCTGAATTCTAAACCTTTACCAAGGTAGAAAAGATCGGTTTCATACTGAAGTATTGGACGATCGAAAACCTCCAAAGATTATGGCAATCAGGGTCAATTTATTGTGGAACTGTAATTTTTTGTCCCTTAATGAAGTAGTCCTTCATGACAGTCATATTTAGTACTTTTTGAAGGATTATTTTTCTCTCATGACCTTCTGCTAATCTGACTCCAGATCTCAACAATAGCTGGTAAACCGTGTTGTGATGACGTACTGTTTACCAAAAATGTCTCCATAAATTTGTCAATCATCATCTGTGTTGTCACCTGTCCAAAGGGCATTATTCCACAAGTCTTGTGATTTTTAAAATTTCACATTTACAAGCCTAAATTCTTTTACACATTTTTATTACTGCCCTGGACATTAGCATTCAGCATAGTGATGTTTAGCACAAAGATACATCTTCTGTTTTATTTATCAGTAAAAAAAATTTAGCATGGCACATTCTAACCACAAGGTAATGTTGCTATGAGGCCTTTTATTGAGAAAATATGCAAATGTCTTTAATGGTTCAACCAGTCAATCAGGTAGCCATCGATGTTTCATTGAATTTGTGATTCCTTGTGTCACATTTTCCTGTTTGCCTTGTGTTAAGACTAACACAGATATGCCACAGGAGCAAAATGCTAAAACTTCTCCCAGGAAATCCCAGGAATGACAGTCTAATATTTCACATGTTATTACTCTGATTCTGTATTTTATTCATTTTAAAATCCAATATGAATCAACTCATTACCAACATGTTTTGATGCGTGAAATATTGGAACTGATGGAGAGTTTATCTTATTTTTACCAGGACTGTGTAGGTAACAAAAATGTATGTGAAGAGATAGAAATAATTTCAATCAACAGAAGTGTTTCTCAAGATTTTGGCTGCACCACAGTTAAAATAAGGGTCCAATGAATCCGAACATATTAATTATAACCAAACATTTTCTTAAAAAAGATGCTCTCTACTAAGTCAGAATAATGCATCTATATCATAAGTATTCTAATAACAATGCATCTTCGGACATTTTCTTTAATAATGTTCATTTAAAGTGCATCTCTTCAAATCTTAGGTATAGTTTTGAACATGTAATAAATAAGAGCTATGAAATTATGGTAAATCTGGAAACGGTGTAATTCGTCTAAAAAATAAGAGACCAGATTGCAAATCAATTGGATGTTAATAAAACGGGTACATTTCTCCCACACAACCGTAAGTTAACATATTTCCCACTTAATCGATCACAGATCTTCTTAAATAAAACAGCTATTCTCATTCATTCAGCTTTGACCTTAGCAACAGCTGGTTACAATAGCCATGGTTAATACCCAGCTCAAAAAGTTCTCCTTTAAACCGTCTGCGGCTTTCTAAATGCCAAAACGCACAATGAAACTATTTAGACCAGTAAAGAAACATTAAACCACATGAAAGGAGATATATTTACCTGTTTTTAAGGCTGTGTCAGCAAGACAGCGGTCCCATTTTCGCCCGAGCTCGTCTGCCATGTTTCCGGATGTGTCGGAGATCCACGGGAGTATCGCGAGATCGACATGAAGTCACGCGAATCCTCTGAGTTCTATTTGACTTGTTGACTTGATCTTTAAAAAAAAAAGATACAGTACGTACGAAAAGGTACCGGTTACATAGGTAAGCAAGTAAAGAAGGTGGAATGAAAGTCTTATAATAATAATAATAATAATAATAATAATAATAATAATAATAATAATAATAATAATAATAATAATAATAATAATAATAATAATAACAATAATAATAATAATCTAAAGAAACTCGTAAGATTAATCTTATTTCATCAACAGGAGTAGAAAATTATTTACAAACTTGATTTCACTCCCCTTAACACTCATTTATTCTAAAACTGTAGAACAGTTCTAAACTATAGAACTATGATGTCAAAAAAGGAAAGTTTATTCAAATTGACCTGAAAAAGGGTCTGTTTTGCATTTTTCTTTAGATAATTCTTGGAAAAGAAAATGAAAAAAATAAAAGGAAAAGAAAAGAGAAGAAAGGATAATAAACTGAAAGAAAAGAAGAGAGGCAAAAAGAAAAGGAAAGAAACAAAAGAAATGAATCAAAAGATGGAAGAAAGGAAAGAAAAGATAAGTAATGTTTGTAGTTATACTGATATATTCTGTGCTTGATTGCTCCAACAAAGCACACATGGGAGTTAGATAATTGCTTCTAACACATCATCGACAAAACACAAAACTTGTTTTTGTTTACAAGCAGGTTTTTAGGGGAATGCATATTTTAGCAGTGTTGTTATGCTTTGATTTTGATAGAAAACACCTGGAATACAGCTGGGTTACAGCTTTTTTTTTTTTTTTTTTACCAAATTCTTTGATAAATGACTTTTTTTTTTTTTTAGAAACAACCACTAAGGAGGCAGAATAGAAAATCAAAAACTCTCAACTTTTGCACCTGGAAAACATTTATGCCACTTTCTCAAATATTGATTTCTTTAAACAGATCAGTCAGAAAAATGGTTTTAAATGGTTCAGTTTTATTTTCACATCAGGTATCTTCAAGATAATAGCTCTAAAAAAGATATTTGTTTCAAATATCAAGATGTTTGTTTCCAATTGTCTCATTCAGAGATCCAAGACACTGCTTCAGACTTCGCTTTTAAATGTTTCACACTAACATATCAGCAATTAAATTCATCTTTTATAAATTAAATTCTGAGAGGGTAAAATATACAGGTCTATAATCTCTATATTCTTTATATGCTAGGTGTTTGTTTTCTTTAGCTAAAATTAATTTTGATCATTTTGAAGTCAGCTTTTAACATTTTTGTGACTATTTTTGGGGGAGGTAACCCATTGATTTCAACTTTGGAGCTACCTGTAGATCTCACTTAGATATCCATCAATGTTAAGTTGATCACTGGTTTAGACCAGTATGTTTTATCTAGATTAGACCAAAGCAAAACTGCCTTTGCTAAGAGTGGACTAAGCTTTTTAGGTTTCTCAATAATCTGCTCCAAAAGGTCAGAAAGGACACTGACATTTTTCCTCTTGTAAAACATAGAAGAAAAATGTCAGCTGGTTTGCATGAATTGTAATTTCCAACCAGAACAGCTGGTTCCATTTGTATCAAAAATAAGTAGAAGTCAATTTAAGTGTTTGTACTACTGATCATTCAGCACCAAAAATCATTTCTCTGAAGTAGATAAATTACTTTGTCCTCAATTATTAGGCTTTTAAATTAAATGTCAGAGCTAATTTAATTAGAAACAAATAGTAAGAATAGCAAAGAAAGAAGAAGAAAAAATTTGATTACAGTGAGATTGTGTTGTTTTCATTAGCAGCAGCCATATTGGATTTTAGGGATGTGGTGGAGAAGAAGCCACCTCTGATTTCTCAGTAAACAGAGACCACCACTGCTCTAGATAAACTATCACGTCTTTCATCAGTTCTGCTTGTTTGTTTCGTTTCCTTACATGTACAGACCCGTGACATTGCCATTCCAGCAGAAATGCTCATGGTACTTTAGCCCTTGTAGTACTTTCAGAACAGACTTTTTAAAAAAAGTTTCCTGATTCTGTCAGGAAACGTGTGTATTGAAAAGCATCCTGCCTGCCTGCCACCGTTTTTTTTTGTTCCCAAACATACTCCGGGAACTGTTTTGTCATAATTTTGTGTAACCGTCGTTCTGCCGCCCTCTGCGTCCGCATATTTGTCGCTCAGCGGCTCTCTTTCCATACTTGGCAATGCCGTTCTTGCTCCTTCGCTATTGGTTGCAAAGCGAGCCGCGCTCCGAGTGACCCGGAGGTAGAAGCGAGGCCTGCCGTTCTCTCACCGCAGCCTCCTTCCTGTAGCCCGGTTGAGGAAGTGAATTTCGCTGACAGGGCTGGGTTCGGTGAGGGAGAGGCGAATAAAACATCTTCCACCTGGGGGGGGGAACTAAAACAAATAAAACGAAAAGAATAAAAGTCGTGAGGAGTCACAGGTGTATAACCGCAGCGAAGCTAAGGTGCACAGCCGTTGGTGAAGCCGCTCCCCGCAGAGACCGTCGCAGACATGGTAAGGGCCGTGCTAACGCTACTGGGAAGCGGGTGAGAGGCTTTTCTGGTTGGGGGGTGTCGAAGCTCTCCGGCCAGCTGGATGTGCCGGCTGGTGACCCGAGAGGACCGGAGAGCATAACTCAAGGAGGCAGCGTAACTGTGACCGATAAGGAGCAGTTAACTTTGTGGTTAATCTAGCTTCTGTTTCTTCCCGCTAGTTAGCCACCTGCTAACAGCCAAGCTACATGCCCCGTAGGCACAGAGTTAGCACAGGATGTTTTGGATTTGACACAAGTTTGTTAACGGCAGCGGAGGAGATTCCTAATATAGCTCTCATACAATCCCTCCAGCCTTTAACGCAGACTTAAATAGCCGAGCGTCGGTTTGCCTGCTGCTAAAATTAAACTGCTGGCTCTTCCTTTTCTTAACCATGACTAGCTGGCAGCTTCTCTCTCTTGGTCTCTGCTAGGTTTCCCTGGCTTCAGAGTTTCACCGTAACTTTGTTTCTCTGTAGCAATGCCGCTCATTTTAAAACATGTCACCAGTCGATCGACTCTTTTTTGTGAGTGGGTACTAGGGCTGTAGTGAGACAATAATCTCACGACACGATTTGATTCACAGTGCGATATATATTGCGATATTCAGCAAACGATACAATTCGATACACTTTTCAATTTTCTGAAAGATTTCTGAGGGACAGAGTGATTTTGGTTACATTTTGTAACTGTTATAGAGTTGGATTGAATTAATTAAACTGAAAACTGATTAAAAGCACCAACTACACAATACCTGGCTCTGGTTGGACACAGACTTAAAGTCGACAGCTGGACAAAATTAATCACAGAAGTGGTGAGAAAACATATTTATTTTAATTGAAACAGTACAAACTGTAGCTTACATGCATTTGTAAAATAAAGTGAACCAAGTACCTGCTCTGAATAGTTTGATACCTTTTTAACCTTGACACTTAACATCTGAAGGAATCACTCTTAGCCTGATGATCTATCCGGGCGAAGCAATCAGTGAGTGAGCAGTTGGATGTTACGATACTTGCGGATGAATATAGATTTTTTCGAGGCAATAAAATATCGATATCGCAAAATCGATATTATTACACAGCCCTAGTGGGTACATTGATGTTCCTTCAAATTTTACAAAAGATAATATTCAGGGTTAACCAGGAAAGCGTAAAATGACAGCTTAGGTCAGAGCAAGGCGCAATGTTTGGAGAGTCTGATTGTATACAAATATTAGATCAGAATTTAAACCATGATTTTCAAAAAAGCAGGCCTGTAAATATGATTTTGTGCTGACATGAATGATAATTCAAACAGACTTATGATGACAGACATTACCAGCAACATCTGGTTGTACTACAGCAGGATTGTTTTTTACAATAACAAATCTGTTGGCCTGTTGCAAATAAACACCATTAGTAATTTTAGGTTACATTATTTAAGTTAATACCCTTAAACCGATTAAAAGCCAACCCTGAACAACGAATTCTAGACTTTCCCATTGAATATTGTGAGTTATATTTGAAAAAAGAAACAAGTGGTCTCATGGAGTTGTTCAGAATCTGATCAAAGATGAATCGAAATTCAGCTATATTTATAAAGATAATCAAGAATTATATTTATTAATTTACTTGATGACTTCTAAGCAAATGGAACATCAAGTAAAGACTAATAAACCAATTACAGACTAATTTTAATGGGAAATTTAAGTTATTCACAGTTTTCCTCTTGTAAACATGTAAACACTGCATCAGTCATTCTACTAGACATTAGAGTTAGTCAGTCTTCCCTGGACTGTTTCACATGAAGCCAATTAAAAGCTTAAAAGTCAGATTATATTTATGTGTGTGTGTATGTATCCATTAAATGAACTCGCACAATTTTCTGTCTATATGTACAACTCTGTCAGTGACTTTTACTTTTAGATGTTTTTTCTTTAACACAAATTAAAGAAGGTTTAGGACCTATACATCTATTAATGTCCTGCAGTACATGCAGTCTATTTCTCTTTATGTATAAAAAGCTTTGCAGGCAATTAACAAATAATTTATTACTTAATATGGATGTATCTGTTTATACTCATTTTATGACCATTAAGTCATATAAAATACTCTTAGGTTCTACATTTAATTTAATAGTATAATTTTTCAAATGCATTTGATGCTATAACTATTGTCTATTGATTTGTTTCAAACTACACAAAGAGAAAGTTGGTCCATCTTGTATTTCCAGCAGTGCTCTGTCTTTCTATATAAGACAATAACTAAAAACTCACTCTTTATCAGAATTCCAGCTAATCCTTTCATTTCCAGCCAGTCACATCGGACTTTAAATAGACCACATTCATCCACAGTACCGTGGTGTGTTTCACATCAGCGATATGTAAAATAAAAGGTTTTCCATATGCGAGTTAACATACCGGCTTTTTTATTATTATTTAGTATAATTTAATTCAGTTTGGTTTCCTTTAAAAACCTCAATGAAAGAAGTGTTGGTAGTTGTAAAACTCTAATCTGCTGTAATCCATCTTTTTTTTTTTTTGTCCGTCATGTTAAACCCACTTGGTTTATGTAGAAGTAGCCGATCTCTTGTACATCCATGCTAACTAAACACTACTGTGTGTAAGAGGAGAGCAGCAGCTGGAGTTTCTCTGGTGTCGCCCTCTCTCCTTGGTCTCACCTCATCCATCCTGCTCCGCCCTGACCTCAGGGGGTTGTCTGCTAGTCTGAGAGGTGTTTACACCAGGAAAGCACTGCTGAGGAATGCAGCTGCCGTCTCATCAGGTGAAAGAGATTTTGGAGAAGATGTGCTGCAGGTGATCGTAGAGAAGAGGCATTGCGTGGGAACCTGTTGAACTCAGGGTTTGGCTTAAGGGAGTGTTTATATACTCCATCATGAATTCCTTCCTTGGATTATATTAATAGTGCTGGATTATGTTAGTTTTACAACTTTTACAAGTACAGAAGGTGAAATAGACACATGTAGTGGTGATTGTTGCAAAATTTCATAAATGGATCTTGTTCCTCACATGTAACTATTTCTCTTGCCTCAAGACCAGAGGCACAATTTTTCTAAAGTCGAATTTTAATCCAATATTAATTTTGAGACCTGAGGAACATGTTTGTCCCACAAAGTGTAAACCCGTAAGTCATAATGAAAACCAAGTTTAGTCTGTCTGCTGTTCCAGTTTGGAGTGCATCGTCCCACAGTTTCATGCCCTGGCCGGGCCGGGCGGACCGGCCAGGGCATGACCTGCTGTTCGCTGTGTGTTTGGGGAGAGAAAGCTCCCTGGGGTTTAGCTCAGTCCTGCATCTGCTCTGTGCTTTGTAGCAGTCACTAAGGTCTTCATTCAGCTGTAGCTTATTTGCTTGCCCTTTTACATTTCTCATTTCATAAAACTGCTGCTGCGGGAGATAAAGGCCGTTACTGTAGATGCAGAAGCTGCTGATGTACAGAAGGTAAAAAGGTTTAGTATGGCTGCTTTAAGCTGTTTTATGATTAACTTAGATGTTTAGAAAAGCAAATTTTACTGACAAGTTTCACACGGATACAAAAGTCACCTCTGATTTCTTTGTATTTCACTGTCAGGCTGCCAGAACTTGCTGGTTTTTGCACCTGCAGGTTTTCTCAAGGTCTTCCTTGACCACTTTTTAAAAACTCATTTTCAGTCTGTCTTTTTAATTTAAGCTACTTGACTCTGCTCTACTAGTGATTCAGACAAATAAGGTTCTAAAATTAAAGATGTTCTTAAAGACATAACATTCATATGATGTTCATCAAGTTATTTTGACCTAAAGCATAATCTTTGCCTTGAGCCTAAACTGTGTGTACTGACATGGTTGGGTACAAGAGCTAGTTAAAAGTTTTAGCAAGAATTATATTCATTTTAAGATTTTTTTAATGTGTTTTTAATTCTCACACAAAACTACATAACTCTGTCACCTCATACAATTGTTTTATTTGTTTATTTTGTGCATTTCTATGCTGGCCCATTAGTTTTTAACCTCTATAAAATATTTGCATTATAGTTATCAGCATAAAAATCACAGTTAATGCACAGAATCTGCAGAAATAATCATTTTTAAGGATTAACATTGAACGACCTTCAGAAAGTCTGGAGAAATGTTAATCAAACCACTTTAAAGGATTCGAAGTAATCTGACTGCTGTCAAAGCAAACATGAAGAAATTAGAAGTAGTTTTAATGTTTTGGTTTCCGTTCATCGGATCGGTTGACATTTTTTCTTCTTCTTTTTTGTCTATGTATTATTGAGCGTTTGCTGCTTAACCTTCAGTTTTTTACTCCGTCTCTAGTTCAGAGGCCATTCCTGCCCACTACATTATCAATATCCAGACACTGTATAAAGCTGTCCTGTTTAAACACTTTTAGATTTGCCATTTGTCTTCCACATCTGTCAAAAGATAACAAGATGATTTACAATTAAACAAGCACTTTATCGGTGGGATTTTATAACTTCCTGCCTGTCTTATATGGACCAAACAGGTTATATTATCCTATTAGTTGCCTATCTCTGTGGGAAAAATGAATTAACTTAATAAGCAGAGGAAAGGCGATGAACCTCGAGTTGATATGTGCTTTTACACATGCAGAGCAGTTTGTTGAAAGTGCTAAACATGTTGTAGCCACACCCTGTCAGTGAGCTCTCAGCAGCTTAATTTACGTTTTGGCTCATGATAAACACTGGGCCAGCAGAGCAGCTAAGGTTTCCACGGCACACATCGCTCTTTCTCACCTAAACTAATGTCCTCTGGGAAAACACACACAATAAAACAAATCTCTCATCAAAAGGTTATTCTTCAAAAGTTAGATATAGCCTTTTGTTAAGCTATACATTATCATTCCAGATGATTAAATCAGTATCTTAGCCTTATAAATTGCTATACATTATCATTCCAGATGATTAAATCAGTATCTTAGCCTTATAAATTGGCAAACAGCAGTAACAAACCTGTTGGACTTTTTGTGAACTTCTTTTTGTGTTTGACCTCAGAACATTTTCCTCTTCCTCTGCTTGTTCATGCCTGAGCAGTGCAGGGGTCCCGGGCCGGGTCTTTGGGGCCTGCTGCCCTGTCTGCTTCAGTCCATCAGACTCAGATGATTGCATTGCCTCCTCTGCATCCTGTCAGGTTTTACAGGAGCCTGTTCACCATCCATTCATTTACATCATGTGGGTGGCAGCAGGGCAATGCCTAAAATATGCAGGACATGCCCTGAGGACCAGGGTAATGAGACGTCTAAAATGCTCCATGCAAACTAAGGAGTGCACAATTCAGAAGTTCCTGGGTGATTTCCCATCTTTTTTTTTTTGTAAAACGTTGACCTACACATAGAAAATGTGATTAATATAAGAACTGGTTTTACTAGCCTTCCTGCTGTGAGCAGTCATTAAATATTTACCTTAAGGATTGAGGCATCCTCGTCTCTCTGTGGGGGAACATTTGGTGTAGATATATGGACTTCCTTAATGGTCAAAATTATCCCAGAGTTGAGTTTTGAACAGTGTTGACAGTCTGAAACTACTTCCTCTGTGTGTCGTCTCCAGAATTCGGGTACTTATCTTGACTCTTAAGATTTCCGCAAATCGTGGCAACATTTCCTAAACCTACGTGCTCCATAATCGACGCAATGTTCAAAAGTATAAAAACGACAATCTTTCCTGTTACCTGTTGAAACTCTCCGAGTTACAGAGACATGTCTCAACATGTTGCAGAGATTTGCTTCCTTTTAAATGGTCTCTTGCATCTCTGTTCTTTCTTAGACTTCATTATAAAACTCCCTATAAAAAGATGGACGTCTGCCAGACTGGAAATTCTTCATGTCTGTGTTGGTGATGCTTGTCTGTGGTTCACTTACTGGAAAAATATTGGACTTTCAGTTAATGACTGACCAGTAAAGCTAAAAATTGACTCTGGTGAAGAACTAATTTTTCCCCTCACACATCCCTGTCAAACAGTGCAAAATATTAAACATTTAATGATGTATTTCTGATAGAATTTTGACATAAAAGCCTTGTTTTTATTTGTGTTTGTTTTGTAACTTAATATCTTTGACATGTTTGCAAACGCTCACATGAGAAGTCATGAGGCTCCTCAGGCTGAACTTGAGATGTGGAGTCTGTTACCCATCGCTGAGTACGAGACAGATTTCCTGCAGAGGCGTAAACATTTCCTGCACAGTCAGATTGTGCATTTAATGCACAGAATGTTGCAAGACTGGTCATTACGTGCTTTGTTTTTATTTGAGGAGCTGATGGATTATAGAGCTTTAAATACAAAGCAATGCAAAATATGCTAATGGATATGAAAGAGTCTGACTCATCCATCTGATGGCTTTTAATTACTGTGTATTGGATCTTTATGAAATTATTTAATTTTCTTGAAAAATAAAATGTCTACCATACCGATAGTGCCGTCTGTAATGCAGAACACATTTATCTGATTAATTTTTACATGTGACACAGTTTGATCTGTCAATGTTGTCCTTTAAAACAAAACTTTCTTAAACATGAATTATTCTTATTTAGAGGGAAAACATTATTTTTTTTCCACTAATACATAAAATTATTACATATGTCAAACAATAAATATAGAATAAAAATGTATCAGTATGACCTGATGTTTGAGAGTCACTTAAAAATATCAGTACAGCTCCTGAATCTCCAGAAGAAGTGGAGCTGCTGGACGACACAAGCTAACGCTATCTGGTTAAACTGGCTTTAGAGTCATGAAAAGTGACGGTGTTCTGTCGGTCTGAGATGCGCTTCCTACCTGTTAATATCCAAACCTAATTATCGATTAAGAAGTAGAAATATTGTAATTACATGCAAGTTTTGCTTTTAGCTAGAAAGAACCGTGATTCTTTAAAAATGTTGCAGCAGTCAGTGTTGGAAATACAGTATTTCTTTCCTAGTCTCGGCGTTGAGTTTAAGTTCTAGTATTGTGACAACCCTGGTGCACAGCAACAGGTGGTGGAGGGGAAGCAGCACTTATTTATTATAAGTGTCATGCTGCCAAAAAATGGTGGTAATTCTCTGTAATCAAAACTATAAGAGGTGTGACAGAACATCTGAGTACAGGAAAGCCATCAGTCACAACTTTTAATTTCAAAAAGGCGCTATTTATTTTATTTATTCATTTATTCTTACAACTACTATTTTTAGTAGGTAGTTTTTCCACTTACAGGAAGACAACATGATGGCTTTGTGAGCAGGAGAATCTGGGTGAGTGAGTTCATAGGTTAATGTGCTTATTGAAGGTGAAGTGGATGGAATTGATTTTTTAAAATAACTTTTTAAATATATTATGAATACTGTGCATAAATGGTAGGATAAATAAAAAAAAAACCTCTTGGTGCATTTTTGTGACATCAGCTATATAAACAACCGTGTTAAGTAACTAAACCTCCATGATTCAATATTAAATATTAGAAAATTGGGCTTTGCAGGTTTCTCAGCATATTTCCTACTGCCGTCATTCATGTAACAAAATCAATAAAGGCTACCTTTGTATCTTTTTAATCCATTAATGTAATGGCAGTCTGAATGACCTTATAAGTCATCTACTGTACATCTTTTGTCCAATCTTTTGTTTGAGTTGCAGTTAATATTTAAATTCATTTTAGTTGACAGACTTATTGACAGACTGCAACGTTAATCAGGTCTTGATGTGAAATGTTTAAATCTTCACTAAATGTGGAGCTTTGGATCAGGTCACCTCTTTGGTTTTGTCTGAATAAAATATCTCTGTGATTTTTTTTTTTTTTCTCTCAGCTTTCTTGTGCCTTTGTACTGTCGCTGAAACGATCCTAATCATTTGCCACACTGCATTCCTAGCGTTGGTGTCAACTTTCTGGGATGTCCACTCCTAAGAAGAAGATTCACCGACTGTTTTAATATTTCCCACTGATATTTCCTGCAGTGAAATATCGGATTTGATCTCTTTGTAAAGGACGATCGTAACCTTCCCAGTTTGATGTTTGTTTGGACTGGAACAACAGCTTCTGTGTGGTAACTGCTGCTACTGCGTTGCCGTATCGGCATCATGTTTCACACACACAAATCTTCCTGTTAAGCCTGAGCTCCTGACTTTATTGAAGTTCTCACATGCTGATGATGGGTTGTTGTGTGTATTAGGTTGGCAGTAGCTGGCTGCCATTTGGTGTTATTGCCTGTGGACTTTACTTCTGCATTTTGGCTCAGTTAAACACTTAACAATTTATGTGTTTATGATCTGAGTTTGTACGCATTAAACCCCTAAAGCAGAGGGGCACAACGTGATGTGGAAGTGATGCAGTGTTAAATGGCACATTCAGTGACATTTGTTGATATTGACAATCTGGCTCTCCACCTGGGGCAGATTGGTGTTTCAGGTTTTAGAAGCTTTATTTTGTGGGGTAACCTTAAAAGTAGATTTTCTGATGTCCAGAAACCCCATTTCTTTTTGTTTCTTTAAAGAAATGCCGTGTTGACTGTTCAATCAGGTTTGAGTTTGAAGTGTCTGACGTCTCTGTGTTTCAGAACGATCAACAGTTGGACTGTGCTCTGGACCTGATGAGGCGTCTGCCTCCTCAGCAGATCGAGAAGAACCTCAGTGACCTCATCGACCTGGTCAGTACTTTCCTTTGGTCTTTGCAGGGAGTCCTGTATGCCTTTAAATTCCCTGTGTTTTATTTATTCCATGCAGTGATGATCATTTCTGCTCATTAGCATAATTTATCCATGAATGGTTTTACTTTAGCAGCTAATAGAGCAGTAATTTAGATTTTCTTTGATTTTAACAGAAGTTACATCATAAATTACCTTAACTTAGACGTGAATCAAACAACACTTTTCCTCCAGGTTTTCCATCCGTTTCTTTTCAGCCGGTTCCCCCCCCCCTACCCTGTCACCCCATGAACACCTGCTCTTTTCATACCGAGCGACCACTATGTCCGGTTATTAGTGATCATTATCACAGCTGTCAATCACCTCCGCTGCCAACTTCTTCTTGGCTCTGCCCACTGCTGAAACTTTATCTTGCCAGCTAAAATCTCTTCTCCTGTTCCTGTTTTGTCCCACATCTCTCATCTTTTCCCCTCTGATCCTGCGTTCCTTTACCCTCCACTCTGTATTCCCAGTTCAGACTCGTTTCTGTGCTCTTGGCCAGTCTGGGCTGCCAGGTGCGTTTATGTGGGAGAGTGTCTGTTTGTGGGTATGGGGGCTTTTGCAGGATAACAGGGCTGCCTTTGTGTCTGTGCTCTGATGCAAGAGCGTGAAGGAGGGGGGGACTCCATGTCAGTCTGTGAGAACTAATTTGTACCCCTTTATCCTTTAGATATTATATTTCCCAATTATATTTTATTCTACCTCATCTGGGTGAAGCTGGAATGTGATTAGAGCTTAAAAGTATCAAATAACCCAAACTCCATCTTTTGCTTTTCTGTTTCTCGTCCTTGAGAAAATCCTGTAAAGCTGCCATCAGTTCCAGAGTCTCAAGTAAAGCATCACTGAGATATCTGAGGAGTCCAGCTGTTTATTTGAACTAAATACAGTTTTGATTAGAGTCGTTGTCTGTTTGGCTGTAGGTGCCCAGTCTGTGTGAGGACCTCCTCTCCTCAGTGGACCAGCCCCTGAAGATCGCCCGCGACAAAGTGGTGGGGAAAGACTACCTGCTCTGCGATTACAATCGAGACGGCGACTCCTACAGGTGCAGTACATCATTTAAGTTAATTACCTGAGACGGAAAATTTATCCAAATATTATCTGGTGTGGGCGTGACAATGCCGCCTCATATGAAACTCCACAATATTTCACGTCAGTTTGAATTTTGTCAGGCCTGATGATGTTAGAGCTGCGGTCCAGTTTCCTGGGAAGTGGGAGCTCGGAGCAGCCAGACTCGATAACAACGTTCTAGTTAAGAAGTCTGAATTTCAACATGACGACGCCCTTAAATATTGTTTGCAAAAACTCGTACAAACATAATTTGAAGCTCTGCTTTCCATAAGTAAACAACACTTTTAATTTGTTCAGTTTGGACCTGCAGGCGCTACATCAACATTCATTTTAGATGCTTCTACTTGTGTGTTTTGTAAAATAAACGTTTCCATCTCTGTTGATGCAAAGAGGAACCATATTGAAATGCAAAGTCTGTCTTACAAGTCATAACTGGGGGGAAGTCAGAGTTGATCCCAGTTTCCCAGTGGGAAAACCGGCTGGGGATGGCTGATTTTGCTGACTGGGAAGTCAGAATTTCCCAGTCCTGAGAGGAACTGGAAAGCAGCAATAGTTGTGCCAGCTTGGACCTTCATCTGGTAAAGTAGGTGCAAGAGATCAGTGTGCAATCGGAATATAAAGAAGAATTATAATGGGATTCATCAGCTGCAGGCTCCTCTCTCAGGTTGTCTTATGATCAACGGAGGGTAATCGTTCTAACCGTAGGAGAATTTGGAAAAGTTTTCCTTAGGTTTGTGCGATAGCCAGAAGAAATGTCTTCAACATTTTAAGATGGTAGTATTTTAGATGCTGTGTAGACAAAGAAACTTTGGTAAAATGCCACAGTGACTTGACACTCGTTTGCAAATAGTAGTTTGTAAAGACCTGTTATCTTAATAAGAGTAGAGCTCTTTCAGTTCCCACTCTACAACTGCAAATATTTTAGTTTTAATATATGTCTTAAATTCTAGTTTAGTCTGATCCTGAGTCAGTGTAATTATATTATGAATGTGTCCTGTATTCTGTCTCTGAATGGAGATGAAGTGGATTTTATGTTCTACATCATCTCACAGCCCGATTGTAGCACTAGCATGTAGAGTGTGTCTTCAGGACTCTAGGAATATTTTAGCAAACAATTATTACATCAATTAGAATAGTTTATCATGTTAATACTTAAATATTTTTATTTTCTAAAACCCAAGCATGGCGATCACGAGCATGAGTATAACAAAGTGTTTAAGTGCAGGTGATTTTTGTTTTTTGCAGGGTAGAATGCACCTTATTTGTTATGACTTATAAAACTAACACAAAATAAATCCACTCCAAACCAAAAATGATCTCCAGCTAACTCTGTCTCTGTGCCTCCTTCAAATGGAACAGAACAAATGTCAGAAAGGAGTTCCCCTGTCATGACTCGTTTAATGATTAGCATTGTTAGCAACCAAGCTTAAAGGGGAACAGAGGTTTGGTGCAGCAGAGTGAACCGGCTCTGCAGGGTTGATGCAGCAGCCCAATGCATCATGTTCTTACGCCAAGTTTTGCTGTTATTCAGTAGTTCCTTTTCCTGTTGCAGCAGAGCAAAGCACAGCAGCAGCAGCTACATTAACATGGCTAAAAATAGCCTGGATTCCTCTTTGCGTAGCAGATTTTTGTTCGTGCTGCTCCTGCAGCAGCAATCGACTGACTGGAGATGTTTTATTTTCCCCTACGGTTCTACAAATTCACCCGCAGGCCTTTTTACGCGCCTGTAGTCTCACCTTTAATTTGGTATTTAGAGATTTGAAGTCTGTTTTGAGACTTGACACTGAATTAGTGTAATTTCTCAATCATCAGATCCCCGTGGAGTAATAAGTATGAACCTCCCATTGAAGACGGTGCGATGCCTTCAGCTCGGTTGAGGAAACTTGAAGTGGAAGCAAACAACGCCTTCGATCAGTACAGGGACCTGTGAGTGTGGGACTGGAGGTTTGTACGTACAGATCAGTGCTGCCCCCTTGTGACCACCGTGGCATTATCTACCCGTAATGTTCAGGTACTTTGAGGGTGGCGTGTCCTCTGTGTATCTCTGGGACTTGGATCATGGCTTCGCAGGAGTTATTCTCATCAAAAAGGCCGGCGATGGATCCAAGAAGATTAAAGGATGCTGGGACTCCATTCATGTGGTGGAGGTGCAGGTGAGATAACGCTGGCATCTTCAAACTTTGTCCATAGTTAACGCGGCTTCATTTTTCCCCATGAAATGAGGGTTTGGAGGTATATTTTTTACCAAAATCCAGGTATCTGCTAAAATTATTTGAACTCTTTTTCATGATCAGCTTAAAAGCAGTTAAATATATGTTGAACCTTTTAAAGAAACAAAAGGTTCTTGGAAGTTTTTGGGTGATTTCTAACCTTGGTTTCTGGCTCTACAGACTGAAATCAAGTTGTGCCATTGAGTTATTTATGTTCTCACACCTGATTTAAGTACTAATGGCTAAGACTGCTGCTTTGGCAGTTACATTACGGGCTGTTGCTAGGTAACCAAAGAATTAGTGAGTTGCTAAGTAACCAAAGAGCGCTTAGGCACTTTAACACTGCAGGAACGGGACGGGACAAAACGGTGTGTTCACATTACAACATGCCTTCCACCCGACCCCAAGCGTTCCAGCAGCTGATTGGCTGATATTGAGACGAAAATCAGCGTCTGACTCCATAACAACCAGCGACCAATCAGCTGCTGGTTCTAAGCAGAAACGCTTGGGGCCGGGTTAACAGTTACTACGACGACAACAATGGACGACACGGATCTAATTTGCTGCTCATCAACCTCATACAATTAATTAAATTCCGCCAACAAGCTGCCCTCAGAAGACAAAATGCTGAACGACGTCTACGTATTGCAAGGAGAAACATGGAAGAAAAATACCACTCGTTACAAAATACAGTGAGAGCCAGCTGTCAACGGGAAATCAACGTCGGACTCCATAACAACCAGCGGCCAATCAGCTGCTGAAACGCAAGTTGTAATGTGATCACACCCATTCCGTCCCGTTCAGTTCCTGCAGTGTGAAAGCGCCTATTGAGTCAGTTGATTCCACCAACTTTGCTTATGTGGCTCTAAGATAAGGCTGCGTTCACACTGCAGCCTGAAGTGACCCAATTCCGATATTTTTTTTTTTTTGACGTAATGCGTATCTGATCCTTTCGTGGCAGCGTGAACAGCACAGGTCGGATTCTTTTTTGAATGTGACCCATAACTGACACGTATCAGATTCAAATGTGACCATAACGTCCAGGTCTCATTCATCCGAACTGAACGTCACTGATTCTCAACAAATCTCATTATTCTGCGTCCTGATACGCGCAAGTGGGAAGAAAAACAACAACCATGATGGACTATATGAGGATGAAGTTGAAATATGCTACTGGACAACAACTTAAAATGTGTTAGCTAAGCTCCACCGTTAGCCTCCATGTTTACTTCCTCAAACACTGAGCTCTTCTTCTTTTATGGAAGTTGGCAGAACACTGAGAACTCTATTGCGCCCTCTAGTGCGCATGCAGGACACTTTCAGGTCGTTTGCCCGTTTACACTGCAGATCACATACAGGTCGCATTTACAGGCAACGTGAACAACCCTAGCAAAAAAATCAGAATTGAGTCACTTCAAACTGCAGTGTGAACAAACCCTAAGAGATTGAAGGGCTAAAGTCTTCCCACTTTTCCCAGAATGCAATGCGGTTCTACATCGGGTATTCAGTGAATATTTTATATATTGAAAATTCTATCAAATGTATTTATTAATATTGATCACGTATCTATATTCTTATTGATTTATTGTCCATCCCTGATTGCTATGATTATCTGGTTTCCTATTGAACTCTTCTTGGGATTTATTTTTACGTCCCCCAGCAGCAGTGAATGTTTGCAAAGTTGGTTGCTGTCATGTTTTCTAACGAGCTGCTGTTCATCCTGTGAGCAGGAGAAGTCTAGCGGTCGCACTGCTCACTACAAACTCACCTCCACCGTCATGCTGTGGCTCCAGACAACCAAGACCGGCTCTGGCACCATGAACCTGGGAGGCAGCCTTACAAGACAGGTACAGCGCTGCTCGGTGGAGGAGCACTGCTGACCGTTTATCCATCCTGACCAGGAATTAAGACACTCTTTAAATCTTTTTCACAGATGGAGAAAGATGAGACAGTCGGGGAGTCCTCACCTCATATCGCCAACATCGGCCGCCTTGTTGAAGTCAGTGCATTTATTTTTCTTTTAAGCTCCCTACTTAGAAATATCTACTCTCTACTTAGAAGATTTTCTAAACTTGCTTGAGAGAGAAGCAAAAATGTTTGTCAATATGAAACTAAAATAAGAAGAGGACACAGTCTTTATGTAATAAAAAGCCACTCCATGTGTTTGATCTAGTTGTGAACAATTTGGAGCTGCACAGCAAAATAACAAGGACTTAATCTAAACACTGAGCTTGTTCAGGGAAATACAGATTTATTACCAAAATGGCATAAAATACAGTTTTACAAGCTACGCACACAAAAATAGGACATCATTTTAAAAACTGAAATGACCTTTTGCAGAAAATCTTTGCCACTAGTAGATTTCTTGCGTTATGCTACACATTTGTCACACCTTCATCTAAAAATGTTGTCCAGTTAAAGTAAGCAAAGCATTTTTTAAAATGGCAATAATTATGTTGTTTCAGGACATGGAGAACAAGATTCGCTCCACACTGAATGAAATCTACTTTGGGAAGACCAAGGATATCGTTAACGGCTTAAGGTACGGCAACACCTCAGAGTGGTCCTCACAACGTTTATTTATACCGTTTTCACTCGGCAGCTTATTGAATCTCCCCCACAGTGAGTTAACCTCTAAGCTGCTGAACTCCCCCGTCTCTTTATTTCTCATATTTCTGTCTCTTCCCCCAGAGCTGTTTCTGTTTTCATGTCTCTCATGTGTCACCTCTCTCTCCTCCTGCCGCCTCTCCTCTGTGCTCCAGATCTATCGAGTCTTTGCCCGATAATCAAAAGTACCGGCAGCTCCAGAGGGAGCTGTCGCAGGTCCTCACTCAGCGTCAGATCTTCATTGACTAGGGTCAGAGGTACAGCTGGCATGGCCGAGTGTTTCTGTGTGAAAATAACCTGAAGCCTGAGCTGAAGTCACAGCGTTACCAACAACCAGTTAGAAAACTGACACACCTTTTCCCCAGGAAGGTGCAAGAATAAACATCAGAACAGAAACCAGACTTGCATTTACTTGAGTAATTTTCTTAAAAGTGTTTACTTTTAGGAGTATTTTTTACTACACTGTATTTGTAGTATTATGAAGTTATCGCTAAATACCACTGAATAAAAAACAAACATGTTTTAACCAAAACTTCACCGGACAAACGCATGCCTGCAGGTTTTGTTAGCTTCATACGTTTTATTTTGAAATAAACTGTTTTTTTTAAGTAACTACAATTACAAAAACTTTTTTTTAATTAACATACTTGCGTTTAGCCGTTTTTCTGATGTCCTGCACCCTGACTTTCCAGAGGACTCCGTCCTACAGGGAGTGTGTGAATCAATTCAATCCGGAATGTAAAGTTTTGGTCTCGTCTGAAGAAAATTCACAACAAATGCAATATTTTGAACCCCGTTTTGAGATTAAAAAACATAAACTTCAAGAGAACACTTTAGGAAATTAATTTCCACTTGGGAGGCAAATAAAAAATGTATTTTTGAATTGAATTTAAATTAACTTTATATTTTGGTCAGTCTGATTATTAATTTGAAAAGTTACTCAGTAATTGAGTAACAAATACTTTTTACTCTTGGATGGTTACTTTTTACTTTAGTAAAAATGTGTTGAAGTAGTTCTGCTCTTATTAGAGTAATATTTTTAGGACCTCTGCAAAGAACCGCCTATAAAATCGGACTTCATGTTCATCTGTGGAAGAAAACCTATTTAATTAAGCATCTAATTTTTAATTTCTTGCTTTAGGACAGACTTGCATGTCCAGCATTCAGAGTTAAAACATTTGTGAGGCATGTTGTGAAGGTTTGTTTACCTTTGTTTTAACACACTAACCAGGCTGATGATTTTAATCGATTGTCCTCTGTGGTTCATCAGCTTGTTGTCCTGTTGAGGTTGTTTGTTTTTTTAATCACAATGAACAAACCCGACCTATACGACCCGAAGTTTGTGACGCTGAAATTAAAGAATGGCAACAGCAAACTTTAAAATGTACAAATAATGAAAGTCAAATTTTACACACAGATTTGCCTGTAACAATATTTACTCTTAAGAGTCTTAAGTTTTCTCAGTATTGTTTGCTTGCAGTGTGAACTGTTGGTCACATGTTTACATACGCTCATGGATTTTAACGCATCTTTTTGCAGATATAACCAACATGTTTAAAAACAAGAATGTGATGGACAAGTTTGAATTTAATTTGGAGCTGCAGTTCACAGTCAACTGTATTTATTTGTGCAATATCACAATCTCAAAGGAATGTTCGAATGATTTAAGGCTGCAAATTATGTTTCAAGTACAAGCAAATTCTGCAGGCCTGTTGGGAATTTGATGTATATTTGTAGTTGTGATGTTAAAGCTCCTAAAAAGTGACGGTGTTATCATAAAACATAGTTTTAAAAAAGAAGGTATTTTTCTGTAATTGATATGGTTGCCAAGAAAAGTATTGTGTTTAGATGTTTTTCTGATGTCTTTCCAGAGGATTCTTGACTCCGTCCTACGGGTAGTGTGTGAATAAATTTGCCCCCGAACATAAAGTTTTCATTTCGTGTGAAGAAAATTCACAACAAATTAATTCTTCTGAATCCAATTCTCAGATCTAAAATGGAGATGCACCGATCCGATATTAATATCTGTATCAGTCCCAACATTTAAAATACATCTAGATCAAGTGTGAAGAATAAGGGCAGATCTATTCAGTCTAATTCTATTCTGAGCGACATCGTGCTTTATTATTTATTTTTATATTTATAGATCTTTGTGTACTTTCTGTTTGCAGTTTATTTTTACATGTTTGACCCAGGGAGCCACCTTTTGTTGTTATATTGGCTGTTTTTCTCCTAATTGCACAGACTGAAGAAATTAAAGCTGTTTTTACATGTTTGAGCTTCTGAAGCTATTGGTGAATTTCAGTGTGCTGCACTGATGCAGGGTTATCAAATAAATTAGTAATTCAGTACATTTATGCCTGTGTTTACGAACAATAAAGTCTCTGTTTCTCAGTATCGGATCGGTATCAACCGATACCAATCATCATTTATCTGAATCGGTATCAGAAGTGAAAGAAGCGGGTCGGTGCTTCCCTTGTTTGAAATTTGTGAACATGTGTTGTCATTCTTCTAAAATCTGTAAAGATTAAAGCAAAAACTTTGATATTCCTGCCTGTCAGAGATGCTCTGCATGTCCCAATCCTCTCTGGATGAGTAATTAATCATAATTAACCTGTTTTCTCCTCTGACCTGTCGGGATGAGCAAGTCCTTCTCATCTTCAGTCTCATATGTAGATGTGAAGTTTGAGCACTGATCCTCTCTTTCTCTCTCTCTCTCTCTCCACAGGAGTGTTCAGAGTCAGGCTGACAAGCAACAGAAGGAGGCTCTGAAGGCCGACTTAGTGAAGGCCCTCAAAAGCAAACATAACGGCTAGAGAAGCTTCTGTCGGTTCTCCTCTTCTCCCTCTCCATCTCTCCACCTCATCTCTGCCATCTTTTTTTTCTGTCTCTCCCTCTGTACCCGTTTCAGTGCTGCACTCTTTTTATTTGTTGAAAACAAAAAAGGAAAAAATGCTTTGCTTTGTATGTTTTTTTTTTTTTTTTTTTTTTTTTTTTTTTTTTTTTCCTCCGTCTTACGTTTCATCTGCCATTAAGCCATTCGGTCTCGCTCCGTTTCTCTCCGTCTCCCATGTTGTTGATAGTATTACCACGGTTAATGATAATCCTACAGTGTGTAGTAATTATCCCTGGTTCAAAGAAAACAGGAGCGACTCTGGACTCGGACACAGACTGAGCTGTAGTTGCTGTAGGCTTGGCGGCGGTTTCGTTTTACTCATCGGATTTATCTCCTGCACCTATTTTGTCTACAACTCCCTCCCCGATATATTTGTATAGAGTATAACTGTCCACATATATCTATCGGCCTTCCAAGGGATGTAAACACGAGGGCGTCCTTTCTTTCTGCACAACCAGGTTTTGACTTTGTTTTCCTCTTTCTGCATGCATGTGAGCCTGTGTGGGAGCATGGGGATGGACTGTTATAATCACCCTGGACACAACACCCCACCCCAAACATGCACACAGATAAACATCACAGTTACTTCCCCCTCTACTATTCTTCTCTCTCTTCATCTTCTGATTTTTGTTGGGGGGTCACAGTTTGTCTTTGTCTCAGAGGAAACATTTGTTTCCATTTTGGAGGGGAATCTTTTGTTCATTTTTTTTTTTTTTTTGGTTTTGTCTTTTGTAAAGCTTATGATTCATATTGTATTAGAGCCTCCAGCAACAATAAAAACTGTAAAAGCTACACTTTGCTCCTCTGTCTTCATTTGATCTCACACCTACAACAAGAAGTGGACGTTTAGACTCTTAATAGCAGGTATATGGACACTCTTCAAACTATTCTGCAACTAAAACATGTTGGAAACACATCTACACACTTTTAAATGTACTCTGAATTAATGCTGGGAAATGTTATATATTGTATAATTTTAATGCTTCTTTCTTTAAAAAAATGTTTTGGGAAAGTGCTTCTCTTCTCGCATATCTTATGTTTTTTTTTGTTTTTTTTTGGTCTGTGGAAAAAAATATAATTTCAACCTTTGGTAAATGCTAAATTAACTGCAAAAGCTGACTTCAATTTCACACCTAGGCCTCATTAGAATGAAGTTATTGGTTGAATGTACTATTTTTAATTTTCATGGAAGCTGCATTTGAGGATTCACTAAGTAATAATTATCATTATTGGTTAAAACTAACACTTCTCTGAAGTGGAAAAGTGACATAAAATTACTGATATAAATCTTTAACGTGTTAATATCAGTACACAAAGCAAACATCTGCATATAGAAGCAACTGTTTCCTGCTTCTATATGCACAAGTTTTATTTAAACTAGTGAAATAAAATTCACTAGTTTGTGGATTCCTCTTTCATCTGCTGCAAAGATTAAACCTGACATTCTGTATTGAATTTAGTACAGGCATACATTTTCTAATCTCTAAAATTATTCTTTATTTTATGCTCTTGGGTACCCTGAAAGATTTGATTAATCTTCAAGGATTCAGTTTAGTTAAATGGCGTCAGACTCGGAGTCAAATATTTAGAAGAATCACGATTTTCTGAGTTCCACAGGCAGAAAGAAGCTTGTGGTTTCTGGTTGTGCTGCTGCTGTTTGTCCTCTAGGCGTCAGTGTTGTCAAATATTTATGTCGGATCGGACATAAATATCTGACTGCGCTTGTTACTCTGCTTTACAAAGGCGTTTGTATGAAAGTCGCAAATGTCTCTAGTATGTAATTTATTTCAAAACATTTCCACCTTTTCCATCAGGACTAACGTGTAGAACAGTGAAAGGAAACGGTTTGAATTACTAGAATGGATAAATAAGCCATGAAATTACACCAGAAGTATACAGACGTATTCTTAGCTTAAAGGTTTTCACAGGTTATTCTAGATATTAAAACATCAAGTATGCAAACTTTTGGCCATTTGGGAGAACAATGGAATATTAAAACTTAATAATAAAAGTATTAGTATTGACAATAGTAAAATTGTAAATAAATTCCAACCCAAAAACAATTCTAGAAGTGACTATTTTACATACAGTATAAGCAAACCACATCTTGCTCGTGATCTCAGACATTTAGTTGTTTTTATGTTAATATTTTTCTTAGATGCTTTAACATCGTCTCCCATGATGCTCTAGTTTCATGTGGAAGTTTGAAAGCAAATAGCCTATCTTTTCTCTAGAGCTGATTAAACTTAATTCAAATGTAACTCTCCACCTGTCTAACAACATGCTGTGGTCATTTTTTATTTGTTTTTTTATTTTATTAAAAAACAGGATTTCTCCCAAAGCAAGCTCTCCAACACGTGTTCATTTTCATAAGGCAACAAATCTGAGTTATATTGTCAATCTCTTTTTAAAGAACTGATGTTATTTACTCCTTATTTTCAGACCTCTGCACTGTTTGTGGCTACATTGTATTTTTTTTAAAACAAGATAATTCCCATTGAGATTTGTATAGAAAAATGTTTTTCCAAGTCCTGATCAAGAGGCAAGAACAAAATAAACCCAAAAATGTTATATGTTTAAAAGAAAATGACGAGGATTGTGTTACTGAATCAAAACATTTTAGATTGGAGGTAAATCCAGTAGCTGGAGATGGGCACCAGCAACCCTTCCGACCCCACTAAGAGACAATGGTGTACAGAAAATGGATGGATGGATTGATGGATGGATTGATGGTAAATCCAGTTAATATCAAAGTTCTGTCTTTTTTACCCATTTCAGAGTGTTAATGTAACTCTTAAATGTTTTATTAGTCTGCTGAGATATCTAGTCTCCAGATTTGTCATTATATCAGTCATTTATATCTATATTTCTGTAAAAGTCATCTTTATGCTGATGACGCATTTGTGTACTTTTATGTAATTCAAAAAGACTTCCAGAGTTGTAAACCAGGAACAAATAAATGTCGTTCACAAAACCTACAAATATTAATAAGAAAAATATTGGAATCCTTTTTTATATGCAGCTGTTTTTTTGGGTAATCTGGTTTTCGTAAGAGCAATCCTCTCTCTTCTCAGTGTCTTGCACAAATGATGCATATATCTTGAATTTCTTTTTACTCTGTACATTTCTGTAAGCATGCATATTAGATTTTGAGGAACTACAACACTTTTTTATGTTAAGTTTTCCCATTGAAGCAAAATAAAGATTTATTTCTATTTCCATTCCATCTCTTTTAGGATTGCTGAGTTTGATTCTGCTGGAGATTTTCTACTATTCCTAAAGTGGATCTTTTAAGCATCTGACTGCTTTCCTGTTAAGCTAGTAACCAGTTTTTAACCAAGAAACAAACAACCTTTCTATGTTTGGGAATTAGACATAAAACTTAATGTTTGAATTTGTAAATTTGGGTAATCCTGAGTTACAACTATAATTATGCTGCTGCACTTCAAGACTTAACTGATATTTATCCTTACAGTCATTTTTTGTTCTTTGTTTTGGCCCAATGCTTCTTTGTCTCTACAGTCTTCCCACAAATTTCAGCTTGACTGAAGTTTGACTAGACCATTTTTGATGAATATGTTTTGATGTAAAGACAGTTTCACCCCAGTCTCAAGATTGGCAGAGCTTCAACGGGGTTTCTTCAAGGACAAAATGAGGAAAAGCTGGAGGGTATGAATACTTTTGCGATGCGCTGTTCGCTTTGTTCATATCTGGATACTAAAGTTTTCCACAAGATAATTGATGTTCGCTCATCTTTTATAACTGAATAAACAGTTTATGCTGTTATGGTGATAAACGGTATTTAAGGGTTTCCTGAAGCTTTCCGCTGAATGGCTGTCAAATTGCATTTACATGTTGAGCAAATTAATGACGCGATTGATTGTGATGTCAGGCGGAGTCGTTAATCTGAGCAGAAGTCTGGCTGTTTTTTTGTGTTAATGAAGCTTTTAGAAAGTTATCATTTATCTCTAATGGCAGAGACTCTCCCTCTCTCTCTTTCTCCTCTTAGACACACACACACACACACACACACCAACATGCACACACACGCAGGTTTATGTTAATGAGAAGTCTCAAGGCGCAGAGGGAGCAGAAGCCATTTTTCTATCATTCAAGCGAAGTTGTGCGGACTGAGCGGAGGTGCAGCTGCTTCTTGTCCCGACTCGACTGACTGTATTTGTCCCATGTGAGAGCAGCTCTGACCGGACAAGGTTACCGCGGGGTCTCCCTCTTCCAAACCTCCAGAGCGAGCGGAGAGAGCATGGCTCTTCCTCAACAAAGGGAAACTGGCGGCCGGTGGAAAGTTTAAAGAAGCGGGGAGCTGCAGAGTTGCGCGCTTGTCGGACTGGAAAACTGAGGAGCGATGCGCGTCGTTAGATGGGAGCTGCGGCTCATGCTGTGGTGTTATGAACTGGTTTCACTGGCGCGGGCTTACACCGTCCACATCGGAGAGGATGCCGGGGAGAGGACAGTCCTGGCCGGCGAGCAGCGCGGCGCACGGTGCGCCTTGGATCAGGTTCTCGCTCCTGGGTTCGCGCAGCGCTTTCTGGAGACGGACGCCGCGGCGGGCATCGTGCTCCTCTCGGGCTGGATACGGTGCCGCTCGCTGCCTTTAAACCCCTTCACTTTATACATAGTTGAGCACTGCTGGGACTCCGGACACAGACACCTCCTCACCAGTCAGTATGACGTTCATGTTCACGGTAGGAACTGTTCCCATAAGCGCAAGAGGAAATCTGATTGGGACTTGGAAGTCCTTAGTTTGTTCAGCCGCCGCAGCTCTGAGTGCCGCGGAGCAGACGGTGCTTTATTTCCAGTGGGGGGTCTGCTGCCTGGGCCCCCGCTCCGCTGCAAGGTTCCCAGCAGCCGGGAGTTTTACTTCTCAGAGGGGGGTCTGTTTGTGTCTGAGCCGCTGTGCTTGGTGCAGGACAGGCTCCTGGAGCTGGACATGCTCTGTGACGTGCTCACAGAGAAGGGAGCGGGTGTTAAAACCATCTCCATCCACTGGCGAGTGGGTCTAGGTCCATTCAGCCAGGCGCACTTACAGCAGCTCCTAGAGAGGGCAGCTCAGTCTGATTCAGGGATCGTGAGCAGGAAGAGGAGAAGCATCAACAGCAGCCCTCAGTTTAAGCCCCCAATGTACCAAGTGTCAGTGGCAGAGAACAAGCCGGCCGGGACGCCTGTGGTTGTCCTGAAGGCAGTGGATGTGGATGAGGGAGAGGCCGGCAGGCTGGAGTATTTCATCGAGGCTCTCTTCGACAGCCGCTCCAACAATCTTTTCGCCGTGGACCCGGCCAGTGGTGCTGTATCAACAATAGAGGTGCTGGACAGGGAAACAAAAGACACCCATGTGTTTCGTGTGACAGCGGTCGACCATGGCTCACCTCGTCGTACGGCCATGGCGACCCTCACTGTCTCCGTCAGTGACACCAATGACCACAATCCTGTGTTTGAGCAGCAGGACTACAAAGAAAGCATCAGGGAGAACCTGGAGATCGGCTACGAGGTGTTGACCGTGAGGGCCACAGATGGGGACGCACCTGTTAACGGGAACATCCTCTACAACATCCTCAACAGCAATGGGTCCAATGAGGTTTTTGAGATAGACTCCAGGTCCGGCGTCATCCGCACTAAAGGCCTAGTAGACAGAGAGGAGGTGGAGTCCTATATGCTGTTAGTGGAGGCAAACGACCAGGGTCGTGACCCCGGGCCGCGCAGCGCCACAGCCTCCGTTTACATTGTGGTGGAGGATGATAACGATAACGCCCCGCAGTTCAGCGAGAAGCGCTATGTAGTCCAGGTGCCAGAGGACATGACTCCAAACACAGAGATCCTGCAGGTCACCGCCACAGATCAGGACCGGGGGAGCAATGCTGTGGTCCACTTCAGCATCATGAGCGGAAACACACGGGGCCAGTTTTACATCGATGCTCAGACGGGTAAAATGGACCTGGTGAGTCACCTGGACTACGAAGCCAACAAAGAATACACCCTGAGGATCCGGGCGCAGGACGGAGGACGCCCTCCTCTGTCCAACATCAGCGGCCTGGTCACGGTGCAGGTGCTGGACATCAACGACAACGCCCCCATCTTTGTCAGCACCCCGTTCCAGGCCACCGTGCTGGAGAACGTTCCTCTGGGCTACTCCATCATTCACATCCAAGCTGTAGACGCCGACTCTGGAGAAAACTCCAGGTTGGAGTACCGCCTCACTGAAACCACACCCCACTTCCCCTTCGCCATCAACAACAGCACAGGGTGGATCATAGTGGCGGCAGAGCTGGACAGGGAGAGTGTTGATTTCTACAACTTTGGAGTGGAGGCCTGTGATCATGGCTACCCTGTCATGTCCTCGTCCGCCAGTATCAGCATGACCATTCTGGACGTCAATGACAACAACCCAGAGTTCACGCAGAAAGCATACTACATGCGTCTGAATGAGGATGCAGCTGTGGGGACCAGCGTAGTGACAGTGTCAGCTGTGGACCAGGACATCAACAGTGTGGTGACTTACCAAATATCCAGTGGAAACACTCGCAACCGATTCTCCATCACGAGTCAGAGTGGAGGGGGCCTCATCACGCTCGCTCTACCTTTGGACTACAAACTGGAACGCCAGTACATCCTTACGGTCACTGCAAGCGATGGCACTCTCTTTGACACAGCCAAGGTTTTCGTGAACGTCACAGATGCCAACACACACCGCCCTGTCTTCCAGAGCTCACACTACACCGTCAACATCAACGAGGACAGGCCTGTGGCTACGACCGTGGTTGTGATCAGCGCCACCGATGAAGACACGGGCGAGAATGCACGCATTACCTACGTAATGGACGACAGCATCCCTCAGTTTGACATCGACCCTGACACTGGAGCTGTCACCACCCAGATGGAGCTGGACTACGAGGACCAGGTCTCCTACACTCTGGCCATCACCGCTCGGGACAACGGCATCCCACAGAAATCCGACACAACCTACCTGGAGATCCTAGTGAACGACGTCAATGACAACTCGCCACGCTTCCTGAGAGACCACTATGTGGGGTCGGTGATGGAGGACGTGCCGGTGTTCACCAGCGTGGTGCAGGTCTCTGCCATTGACAGGGACTCTGGCCTCAACGGACGTGTTTTCTACACCTTTCAGGGCGGGGACGATGGAGATGGAGACTTCATAATTGAATCCACTTCTGGCATTGTTCGCACACTGCGCAGGTTAGACAGAGAAAACGTGCCTGTCTACAGCCTGCAGGCTTTTGCTGTAGATAAAGGTGTTCCTGCTCTGAAGACAGCTGTGAGCATTCAAGTGACGATCCTGGATGTGAACGACAACCCTCCTGTGTTTGAAAGAGACGAGTTTGACATCATGGTGGAAGAAAACAGCCCCATCGGCCTTGTGGTTGCACATATATCGGCTACAGACCCGGATGAAGGCAGCAATGCACAGATTATGTATCAGATCGTGGAGGGGAACATCCCAGAGGTGTTTCAGCTGGATATCTTCTCCGGGGAACTGACTGCACTCATAGACCTGGACTACGAGCTGAAGTCTGAGTATATCATCGTGGTCCAGGCCACCTCTGCCCCCCTGGTGAGCCGGGCCACAGTCCACATCAAACTCATAGACAAGAACGACAACGTCCCGGTGCTGAAGAACTTCCAGATCATCTTCAACAACTACGTGACGGACAAATCCAGCAGCTTCCCCACCGGAGTGATCGGACGCATCCCGGCCCACGACCCCGACGTCTCGGATCAGCTGCACTACAGCTTCGAGGTGGGGAACGAGCTGAACCTGGTGCTGCTGAACCAAAGCACCGGGGAGATCCAGCTGAGCCGGGCCCTGGATAACAACCGGCCCCTGGAGGCCTCCATGCGGATCTCCGTGTCAGGTGAGACGGCTGGATAATTGCAGCCTCCACCTTGTGAGTGGAGTGCACTGTCGTAATATGAGATGAAGCCAGTGAGGCATGCTATAGCACCTGTAGTATCCTGTCTCGTTTACATTTTCACTTGGCTTCACAGAGTAATGACAATTATTTTATACAGATTTAGGTTTGATGTATGCATGAGGGAAGATTATTACGTGTAATCCTTCCTGTCTTGGGGAAATCACATTCAATCATTTATTGTTATTCATTGTTAATCATGGACCATAATTAACAATTAATTAAGCACATCCTGGTTTTACCCAGCTCTGTTTTAGCGCTGTCTACTGATTTAAATAGCTGTTCATCCGAGCTCGTCTGTGTCCTGTGGGATCTACGCTCCACTGGCCAGACTGATCATCCTCCTTAATTTCTTATCAAAGCCTCATTCCTGCATACAATGAAGAGCCGAAGTCAATTATGATCTACTTACACAGATTCTGAAGAGTCAGAGGGGTCTGCAACAGTACTTTTGTTTGATTGGCTTCTTTTCACTTTACTAGATCTTTGGAAATCAATGTTTTATCACATTTCTGGAAGGATACAATGCAAAAACACAAACTCTTACCAAGTACTTTTGTTTTGTTTCTACTGCAAATATTTGAAGTAAGATGAAACTAACTTAAAAGTAACGCTTCAGCAAGACATAGGAGCTTGTTTTAAGTAAACAATATTACTTAATAATATTGAAAATATTGAAGATATTAATACTAATATTGAAACTTTTTTTTTTACAAGATCCACTGGCAGATTATATAGCAAGACATTGTACCCATTTTAAAAGTGAAATAATCTGGCAGTGGAAGTAGTACCTTTTCATCAATATTGACAAAATATTGCCATAAAACAAACTCCCATGTCTTGCTGAAAACTTACTTATAAGTTAGTTTTGTCTTATTGAAAATGTAGTAGGATATTTTCTCCACACTAGACCAACAATACTTGGTGAGATGTTTGTGTTTTTGCAGCGTAGTTCAATGTGAGGGTGAAAGGTTATAGACAGGTAATATCTCACCTGCTGTGGACAAGTGATTGGTTTGTTTTTATGCTAACAGCTAGCCAAAAAGAGACCGAGATGAAAGGGAAAACGACTCCAATCTCAATAATGTTTATGAACTTTTAAACAGTCGTCATGTTTGGATGATGATAAGAACTAAATTAAAATAAGTAATGTAAATTTTGAACTTTTGACAGCAATAGTAAACAATCCAGGTTAACTTTCTCTTAAACAGAGACTGAACTCACTCGTGTGTGTTTGTGTGTGTGCGTGTGTTTGTGCATGTGTGAGATGTTGGAGCTGATTGGACTCCTTGGCACAACCTGAAAAATAACTGTAAGCTGAAATTAAACATTGGACATTTAGAGGAAGAAGTGAGCATTTATCGCATCGTTTATCATTTATTGTGAAAAAGTTTGATTAATTGTTGTCACGATACTTTTTAGTTAATGTTAAAAAACTGACTAAAATGTAATTTTTACTATTTTATCGTGTTTTTTTTATGAGTGCATGAAAAAATATCAGTAAATTAAAAGATATGATTAATTGAAGTCTCTATGTGCAGCTTAAATGTAAATCACTGCTGTTTATGTGGCATCATGAAGAAATAGTTTTTCAAGAGCAGCGTTTGTATTTTTGGCACTATGGGTGATGTGTCATGCAGCTACCTATAAATATCATCGTCATTTTTATCGTTATCTCTATAGTAATACAAATATTGTGATAAATCCACAAACATCGTGACAAAATCCATAAATATCTCGATAAAATCCCGGAAACAAGAGAGGTGAGAGTGGCTGTCGGTGTTTGAAGGCTCTCCTGTTGGACGGTGCGTTGTCCCTGTGGGGCAGTTAGTGCGTGGTGGTTAGCGTGGGCAGTTGTTGGCGTACTTTGTGGCTCAGCGCTGCCCGTCTGGAGAACAATAGTGAGCTGTCGATGGAGCGACGGGGGCTGTGGCTCATACCAGGCTGAGGTTTGGGGCAACAGCTGTGACTCCGCTGAGGACCAATTAGAGGCCAGGTCTCCCTCGGCGCGTCCAGCACCTGCTGGGGTTTATGTGTCTGCTCCCCTGGCGGAGACAGAAGGACATGGAGGGGACAGGAGCAGGGAGGGAGGACCTGTTCTGTAAACAGGGCAGAGGAAGGAACATGTAGCTGTACTGTAAAAAGAGGAGAAGAAGAAACAGGAAGAGGAGCGTCTCTGATGCGGCTGACCCCAATTTTCCAGGGGCCTCAATCTTGCAGGGACCTCCCAGGTCCCGCCTTTCTTTTCTCCTCCATGTTCTCCTTTAGGAGGCCCCCCATGATAAATGATTTTTAATGGTCTCTTTGTACCATCATCCTTTCTAGGCTCAATTTTCAACGATGTTCTCATGAAACGGACAAGGTTGTTTCTGTTAGCTAAAATAAACGAAATATTGAAAATAAATATAAACAGTAACTAATGAGAGAAAAAACAAAAACTAGCTGGACATATATTGTGAGTTTATAAAACTAATTAAACATACTGAAATTAGTGATATATCACCCTTCGTTTCTGTGTTTATGAATCTACGATTTGTTTTATTTACAACAGTTTACATTAAGATGAGAATAGAGCAGGTTATTTTCACTATTCATTAGCCTTTTATGTATTTTTCCACACAAGCAGTTTACGTCAGCTGTCAGCACATTTCGTCTCTCCATGCTCCTCCTAGTGGGACTTAACGCAAAAAACAGAGTCAGCGGTTTGTTCAACAATAACTGAATTCATCTTTTGGGAACATTATCTTCTGTTAAGTATGCGCTACCTAATTGATGAACACAATCACAATACATGTTTTAAATTTGCACCTAAAAATTAACACAAGTATGAAAAAGCCAATATATTATAACTAATAAAAATTAAGGTGAAACTAAACTATATTTAATTAATAAATCACAATGAAATAAAACTATTAAAAAATCCCAAACTATTATGTCTGAAGTAACTTCATCTTGCTTTAGCTTATTGATGTTTTGCACGTATTTTACTGCTTAAAACATTAAAATGGTTGTATATTTATTTTTTCTTTTAATATATTTTTCTGTTTTCTGTTGTATGATAGTCTGCTGTCAGATGTTTTCTGAACAGGTCGTTTGTGAAAATGAGAATTTATTCTCGATTAATTTACCTGGTTAAACAAAAATTAAAGCTGCAGACTGTAACTTTTATAAAAAAATGTTTGTTGAAACTGTTATTATGTCGTGATACTTTGGTACGAGACAGATAATCTGAAAAAAATTGATCTCTGCTTTCGCCTAGTGTTGGCTAATCAACCAATCAGAGCCAGGAGGCGGGTTTTAATATCCTGAATGCTAAGGCTAGTTAGCATAGCCACTTGATGATGGAGGATAAACAGTTTTCCTGTAAATGTATATTATTTCTCTGCCATTAGCACATTTAGCAGCAAGTTCATGAGGTTTATTGAGAACATTAAGCCCCGCCTCCTGGCTCTGATTGGTTGTTTTGGTCAGGATGGGAGCATTTCTGCAGTAGCAGCTCAGGGAGGAGGTGGAGGAGAGTGATCTTTTCACAGATTATCTGTCTCATATCAAACTGTCACTACATGTTTAACAAATATGTGAAATATATCTGTTTCATGCTGCAGCTTTAAATAAAAAAGGTGACATATTTTTAAATTATACACTGCGACTCCTCTAAAACGTTACAAGAGAATAAGGAGAATATCAGGAAGTGGTGATGGATACCAACAATATTAACATCCAGGTTTTCATTTCTGCAGGTCACATGAACAGAAGCTGTTAAACGGATAATAAAAACAAACATTCGCTTCAAAACAAAGGTTCAGAAATAACTTTGACACGCAGCAGCAGACAAACGCCTGCTGAGCTTCATTCAGATGTTTTAACATGATACTGTAATGAAACACTGTAATCACACAGAGGCATAATCAGGCACATTGCAGCCACACAGCTGGGGGATTTGCTGCCAGTGGTGCATAAATATGTAATGTTGACGAATTAATTACACAAGCCGGTTAGGAAGCCAGATTTATGACACTAGTATTCAGACACTGACTACAAGATGAGACTCTTAATAAACTCGTCTCTCTTACGAGTGGAAGTGTTGAATCCTGAATTAATTTTTCCAGGGCAGAAGAGGGCTTGGCTGTGTTTTTTTTCTCCAGGTTGTTAGCAGAATGCTGGTCACACGGCAGGCGAGACGCAGGTCTTCATCTGCGGGATTAGATCCGTGCATCTGTATCCTGGATGTTTCAGTCTGGTGTTGACATACACAGGGGCTCATTCAGTGTTCCCAGGCAAGCGTGAGCCTGCATAAGTGCCTGTTTGCATTTGATTGCAGAGATTTCTTCCCCGGCGGAAAGCCCTGATCATTCTCATCCAGAGTGAGAAGCTAATTATTCCCCTCACTTCTCAGCAGCTTATTATCTTTGGTATTTGGAATATGGGCTCTATTTGTTGTGGAGTCAGTGGTTTTGTTTATGTCTCAATCTTTATGCATTCCTTGCATTAAAAAGTCACAATTTTGGGTCTGGCACAGGTACATTGAAATTCTCAGCTCTGCCAAAACATGCTCCAAACTTTTCCCCGACTGCAGAGACTCTTTGATGAAATTATGTCTCTGAAATTATATTTTCCATTTTTGCTCAGAGATTCAATGCACAGACAGGCGTCTGAGACTAATGGCTGCGGTTTGATTCAGATCACACCTCACTGCTGGTTGTACAAGCTCCGATCGGTGGACAGCGGGGATTTTATCTCTCAGCAGCCGGGTGTGAGTTCAAGGTGAAGCTCAAACTCCTTCACTGACAGAAATGTGTGAGCTGGCTGGCGACCCGAGCAAATAATAAAACCCGCACGACTGAGTCCATATTATCACTTTGTAATTGTTTTGCATATTTTAATTGTTTTGCTTGTTTTGTTTTGCTTTACAACTGAATCATCTAAGCTTCAATATGTGATATTCTGACAGAGGAATGAGAATAAATAAGCAAAAACACCAGATATTAATAGAAGTAAAGCTAAATAAAGAGCATAACCTTTTTCTATATTCAGATTGCATGTTTAGATAATCATCCTTGGGCATCAAAACTATTCACTCTTTCATTTGTATTTACTCAGATTAAAATAATTACTATCTAGTTTCTTAATGTACTCTGTCTCCAATCAGCTGTCACTATAAAGAGAAAAGAATCTTAATTCAGACTCAAAACTGGAATAAAAAATGGTGCAAAGTTGAAACTTTGTCAGCTAAATCATCAAGGAAGGTTTACAGAAAATAAATATAAAAATAGGCAGTGGTAGAAAACCAAAGTATAACATCTAAAGAACACAAGAAGTTACATACGGTTACTATTCTATAGCATAAACGTCACTGAACATCAGATTAATGTGTTCAGAGGCTAATTTAGCTTTAAAAAACAAACTGATGGAAGTTTGAATAAAACCAAAGTACTGTTTGTTTCTGAAACGGTGAATTATCCTGTCACAGAAGCACAAGCAGTTCTATATTAATGCTTGAAACAAAATTACTTCTTATAAACTTTCCAGAAAATGAAAATCTGGGAAACTGAGGAAATATTTTATCATCTTTTATCATCGCCCTTGTTGGTTGGCGTTAGTCGCACTTTGAATCTCTGATGCCACAAACTTTTCCTACCCTCAAAAACACAGAATCTCACCAAGTATTTTTTGTCCTGTTTCTATTGCAAATAATACCTTAGCACAGCAGAAATAAGACAAAACTAACTTACAAATAACTTTTCAATAAATATAGGATCTTGTTTTAAGTCAGTAATTCTAAAATGGATTTTTTTAGCTTTACATAATGTCATAATTCCTCCATCAAAAACACACCTGGTGTGTTGCCTTGATTCTTTCATGCATGTTTGAGAAATCCTTAAATCTCCATGGCAACCATTCAGCCGTCCTTGGGATGTCGTTTTCGAACTTCTGCCTCACAGAGCAGCTTCCACTCTGCTCCTACAGACTAGCCAGTAGTAATTAGCAAACATCTGGTGGAGCTGAGCATCAGCAGGGCTCTTTTTATGAGCTACTTCTCAGTGAAACTGGTAAAAACATCTTTAAAGGGTTAATAGAGGAGCCATGTTGTGTTGACTTCCTGAAGGTGGAGTTTCAGAAAGAGGAGTATTTAAAAAGACAGAGGCCTAATTTCAAGGCATTAAATCAGGAAGAACAATTTATTTTAAGTCATATATATAGGTAGGTAGATATGCTATAAAACTTAACTATGTGCCTGGAAAACACACAATACTGCCCCTTTAATACTGATTTTTTTTACTTTTTAAAATGAAATAATCTGCTGTCAGTGGATCTGGTACTTTCTCATCAATATTAATACATCAATTTACTTAAATCAGCTGCAACATCTTGCTGAAAAGTTACTTGTAAGTTAGTTTTGTCTTATTTAACTTATACTAAGTCATTTGGACTGAAAACCAGACCAGAAATACTCGGTAATTTTTTGTTTTTGCAGTGCATCACCTTGATCCTCTTTCTCTTTCCGTCTTTTTGTTTCCCCCTCTGTCAAATCTCTCCATTTTTCTTCTATCTATCCAAGACTCACCCCTGCAGCCTCCGCTGCTCCCTCCAATCATTTCGAGCTCCTCCGCCCTCCTCCCCCTTCCTCCCTGCTTTGACTGTTGTCCCCCCTGTGAAAGGAAGAATGCCTAAGAGAAATGGTTTATTAAGCACCCAGTTGTCATGGAGAGCCCAGCAATGCCTGAGAAATTCCTTGTGGGTGGGGACAACGGGTTAGGCCTCCTTTGTGGAGCGAATGAGGGGGAGGGGAGGCCCATAAACTTCTAAAGAGTAACTGTCCCCCTGTTCCCTGTTACCGATGAAGCATGTAAGACCTGTGGTGCAGACCTGTGGTGCTCCGGGACGCCCTGACCTGTCCTGCAGGACGTTTCCACTGGACATGCATCAGCGTCAGCCGCAAAAAGTTCCCACAAGATGTCTGCAAAAACACAAAATCTTAACAAGTATTTTTGGGCTGGTGGAAATACTTTCGTACACTTAGGAAAACTATTTCAGTCGCTCAGTTCAACACTCCGGTCCCTCACTTCTGACGTCCGTCACGGCGCCTTGAACGATCGAGTGACGTTGCTAAGGGTCAAGAAACGGCTACGTGTGCAGCGTTTTGGAGAAATTGTAGTGGGGGATTTTATAGAGGAGTTGTGGATTCAGCATGTTAGATTGACCCAAAACCTTTTATGAAGAGCTGGTGGGGCCAGCAGAACAACCTAAACAAACCGTGCGACCACTTCCTGTTGATCCTGTGTATGATGTGAAAACAGTGCTTCCTAATGCAAAAACTTTTTATCTAAAATGTCCAAATTGCCGTGTTTCCAATGAGGTAATTAATTTTCAGAAGTTCAAGTTGTGCAGTTCTACCTTTAATGGAAATGCAGCTAATCTTACTGATGTTCTATTTTAATATAGTTTTGGCTATAAGCTTGATTTTCTTTATTTAAAATCTTGGTGCTTTATCCTTGAAAATAAACAAGCAAATAAACTGACTGAGGAGGACGTTTCTTGTCTCGCCCCTGTTTGTAAAATGTGTTTGTATGCATCATATTGTAGCTTGATTAAGTCAATAACTCCTTAATATTGATGAAAAAGTCCTGGTTTGACTGGAATTAGTTGTTTTTCATCAGCATTAAGGAATTATTGACATGCACACGCAGTGTTTACGTTTCAATTTCTTTCTCTTGCTTTTGCAACTTTTTAAATTTGTGCAAAAAGTTGTGTTTTTGTTTTTTGGTGTTTGCTGTTGCCATTGCTTACAATTAAATATATTTAAAATAAAAGGCAAATGATGGAAGAAATGTTGGAATATTTTGACGTACAAAAAGCAACAGATGTGAATAAACAAGAACTGTAAAATAATTGGCTTTTTATCACAGCTGGACAGCCTTGAGCCCAACATGATAAAAACACCACCAATCAGATAATTAAGATTATACAAACCAAGGACAGAACTGAAAAATAGCTGCTACATCTTGCTGCAAAGTTGTTTGTAAGTTATTTTTGTCTCGTTTAAAGTGAACTAAGGTATTTGCAGTAGGTATTTGGTTGGACTTTGTGTTTTTGCAGGAGTAAAGTCAGGCCTTGCCACACTCCAGAGGCCCTCTGTGCCTTAAAAGCTCGGCGCCACATGACACCGTAGTCATTACCCTTTGATTCGGGACACAGATGCGCTGAGAGAGTATTCGGTTTCCTGCTGCCGCCTTGTTTCTCAGCGGCAGAACCTCCTGATGGTCTGGATGGGTCCGGATGGTTCCGGTCAGGTGCGGCAATGACATCATTCGAGGGTTAGGAGGGGAAACGGTGTCAGGGATTAGGGCCGGCACATTGCTGGGGTGAGGTCTTGCGGAGCTTGCATATATCTTGGTGTTGTCCTGCTTTGTCCTCCGTGTCCCAGCAGACAATGGGACAGGGTCCTGTCTGCAGCCGCCCCCCCCGTGTCTTTGTGTCCACTCGTTTCCCCTGGTGACGCTGGCCTTTTTAACCAGGCCGTTTATTTATCCCTGATTTAACCCATTTTCTGTTTAGGGTGATGATGTTTTAGGAAATTAATGATTGGACACATATCACACCCCAAGTCCCTGTTGTCCTAATTTAAAGGGGCTGCAGGGTCTCGGTTTATTAAAAAAGTGGAAATTGTGTTTTTCATATACACCCATTACGTTCCAGCAGTGATAAATCATCCTTTATTACTTTATATTAATATCCAGAATTTATTATAATTCTTACAAATCAGATTTTCTAAAGGTTGTTTAAAGTTTTCCTTTTATGGAAATGAGGGAATTGTTTTCTTTTTGCATTACCTTGAAAGAGTTTTGCATTCATTCACAGTAAATGAACAAATACATCCTGGTCTATTTTGCATGCACAATGATAAGATTTCAATTCAATTTAAAGTTTAAAACGTTTTTATACATTTTTAACTCTCTGGTGCAGAAAACCGGTTGAAAATGGACTTATTAACTTTGTGTTCATGTTTGTGTAATATCTTTTGGTGGAAATACTGGTCAGATTAAAGGACAAAACCAAAACTAAAATGGCGACAATATCTGATAAAAATAACTCAGAAATAATCCATATAGCATACTTGGATTTTTTCTTTCTATCTTTCCTTCTTATGGAACGTTTCTGTTTATTTATTTTTGCATTTTGTACACAAGTTTGTGGTGGATTTGCATCCTAAAGAAAAAAGATATAAAACTTCAGATAACTCACAAACGAGATGTAGATATAAAACCTTAAAGTAAAAACCTTGTTTTGTCACAGACTGTAAGTATTCAAGATGCATCAAGTCAAATTTTGACTAGAACATCATTGTGAGGGAAAGCAATTCTTCCCACGCAGCAATTTGTCTAAACTGTCCTTGATTTATTTATTTTTGTGGTGTTTTTGACATCTTTTGAAATGCAAATGCTTGGAGGAGTTGTTCTGTCGTTGGTATAATTTTGCCTGGATGTAATTATATGATGTTAATTTATTCATTTAATATGTTTTTAAAATTTTAATCAAGTTTATTGTTTTGCCTGTTCATTCACCACCAGCTCTTTTCACGAATCTGACGCAGGTAAACTCTGCAACATCAGTGTGTGAACGTAGGAAGAGTTTAGAGCAATATTAACAATATTTGCAACAATGTTTTATGGCTATAACTACAGGAGATCAAATAGTTGTGGATGAAGTTGCAGCATGTGTCTAAAAGTCATGTGACAAGAGTTGAACTCATTAAAGTAACGTAATAATGGTGATAAATGCTTTGAATTCCAGTCATTTGGTACAATCTAGAGCTCACTGCTCCTTCTCTCCTCCTTTGAAATACAAAACAGAGTTTGAGCAGCGACGTTACTCCACACATTGTGCGCTTTGCAGATTATGTTTATCTTGCTGGCTGCTACACTTCCACTTTGTTGCACTCGTTCAGTGTCAGGCTGAGCCTTCGCTGTGACCTGGTTTTACTTGCCTCAGCCGGGAAATACGACCAGCGGAGGTGGAGAACCCTGCAGCTCAGGAGGTTTTTATGTTTTATTTCTGATTCATATTAATGCACGATGAGGCACAAATGTCTCTTTCACCGCTGAGTGAGAATAAACAAATCACTGAGGTAAATCTGTTAATGTTTTTTACAATAAAACAATCTGCCGAATCAGAACCTGCTGTTGTGATAATTAATAGTAGGTTCAGATTCTCACAGTTTGCTTATTTATCATAAAATTATTACGCTTCTCCACATGCACATAATAATTTAAAAACATGATACAATTGATTTTCTTTAAACCAAAGAAACAGTGCTTCCACTGTTAAATGTTAACTCTTATGTTAATGTGACATTTATTTGCTTATATATTTAGTTATGCTAGTTATGTTTCTCTGTAACATAATTTTTCCAACCAGCCAAATTTTCACATTTTGTAAGCAAAGGAAAAGAGTAGTCTCCTTTCAGCCAGCTGACTGAAGGTGTGCAGCAAGAGATGGATTAAACTCTTTGCTTCAATCACTCTGAAATCTTCAAGTTTGACTTTTTTTGTGCTGCTTGTTGTAGAATATGAATCTTGTTTGTTGATCGCGTTGCGGTGTTAATGCGGTGTCTCTCACGTTTCTGCATGCTAACGTCTCTCGGTTGTTGTGCTGACAGAGGTTTTCCTTTGATATGCAAATGTTGTGATTGGAAGAGAGACGGACCTTCTTCTCCTCTGCTTCTGTGCAAAGCCAGGATTTGAGGAATGTCCTGCTGTTGAGGCTTTTCCCTGTTTTTTCTGAAGATGCAGCAAAAAATAAAATATAAAAAATTGTTATCAGGGGTTGCTGAGGCACATTTTGAAAATGAGTACGAATGACCTCTGTGCAGCAGTGTCAGCTGGCTGGAGGAGTCAGGCGAGGGATTGTGGGTTTGCTGTGTCTCTGGACTGATATCCTTGGTGTGACATTGAGCAGCACAAGCAGTTTTCATTATTGACTCCACAGGAGCTCCTGGAATCAGGAGCCGTTTGCTGCCATCTTTATTACAGCTGATCTGACGTTTTTTATCTTTATTTGACCCTCTGCAGAAGATTAGGACCCAGTTTTACACAATTATTTCAAAAACAAGGTCAGATGGGTTCAATTTTATTTGTGTTGAAACAAAGAAGAAACAAAGTCGCATATTTACTCTGCAGAGCAGAGAGAGACATTTCTGGCTCTCTGCTTGATAGCAGTGAATCTGTTGTGTAGGAGTTGGTGTCTTGTCCTTCTTTCTGCATGTTGGTTTACTGTTAAACACGAGCTGCTCGGTGATCTGCAGCGCTTACCGTTTTCTTTTTCAACAAAGGCGTTTTCCTCTGCTTCATGGCAAATCTGCTTCACTTGGCTATTTTTATCTGCTCTAAAAATTAATTTTAAAAGCATTTAATGATGATTGTTTTTGCTATTTATTGTTCAAAAAGTGACTCTTGACCTGCACTTTAAATGTAGAAAATAACTGGATTATAACTAAAGATGCACAAGAAAAAATATCTGGTCGGTTTTCAGCTTTATAAGAATTGGCTGGTGAATGGCTGCTAAAAAAATCATTTTATTTCAATCAGTGACCATATAGGACTAGCGTCAGAAGACAGATACTATAAAATATCACTAACATGCACTTGTTGTACAAATTATATTTTAGAATGCATTAAGAAATATTTGTAGGAAAATGTTTTCCAAAATATTGTTTAAAATACCAAATGGATCTCAAAATGCACATACATTTTCTTTGGTCTTTTTTCACCTTCTTGATGACAAATTTGAATGTTGAATAAAATAATTAATGTTCTAAAATGCATTTTAATTTGATTTTGTTGATTTTTGTCTTGTTATTATGAAAACAAATAATTTACATTACATTCTTAAACAGGTTTTATGATGCACAATGCACCATAAAACTTCTGGCTGCTGAAGGGTGAGAGAGAGCCAGACTTCCAGCAGATAACAGGAAGGCAGAATGAAGTTCAGCCAAGTTGCTTTGTTTTATATTTTGCAATTGTCTGTTGATGGCTATGCTAACTTTGCTAACTCATTTAAAATGCTAAAGACAGCTTAAAGTTAAATCTTTTCATTTGTTGATCAACATTGCCTCTCTAACACTCACAGTGTGAAATAAATGACTCCTGTAATAAATAGTTACTGACCGTTTATGACAGGCTTGAAAACATATCTGAATGATTATAATGTAGTTCTTGAAGACAATTTTAAATTATTTATAATCAATATCAGCTGACCAAACCATTACAAAATGAAAAGCTCAGAAATCAACAACAAAAATGTAACTGCCTCAACTTTAAGAACCGACAAGGTAAGTGAAAGATGGGGAAGTTAACTTAGAAAACTGTAGTTGAAAGTGATTTAAGGAGGTACTGCAGGCTATTTATTAGTGTTTTTGTCATGCTGTGAACTTTAAAGAATTCCTAATTTAGCTGAAACCAGCAAAAAACAAAAATTAACTAAAGAGTTCAGTAAAAGGGTAAATCACTTATTAGCCTAAAAGAAAGTAAAATAGACTTTACCCAAAACATTAAAGAAACCAGAACAAATGATTCTAGACAAATTAGACCAATTTTGCCAGAATTAAATGAGGAGGGTCTGCTATGGGTTGGGATCTGAAGAGTCATAAAAACAAACACTTCGAACAGCAGCGGCTTTGGGTCAGACGTGTTCATAGCAAAACCAGTAAATTTTTGTCTTTCCTCTAAAAATACACACTTTGATCAGAGTAATAAAAGAGGCAAACAAAGCAATAGTTTAACCAAACTTTAGCTGATTTCATTGTGACAGAGATCCAGTTTACTATTAAAAAAAGATTAAACAGTGAAACAACAAGTGAAGGTTTTCTAGGGACCTGGCAGCAGACTACGAGACACTTAGGTACATTTCCACTGTGGGAAAATTTCTCCAGGATTAAAGTATTCATAGGCCATAAATTAACCCCCTGAATCAGAGTAAACCCAGATTATTGAGGCAGAAGATAGCACTTTTGAGATTACCATGAACCCTCAGTGTAGAGCTCTGTGGATGGAAACTACTTTGGAAGAATATAGTAACCATTATGTTCCAGTAACTCCAGTTTAATCCCATCTACAGACTGGTTTTATAATCTGCAATTGCTTTTAAGTTATAGACTTCCACTTTTTGCAATCTGTAGAGTAAATGAAGTAATTCCTACAGTTAAAACTGCAGTAGGTAACTTTTGTAAAAAAAATATCTTACATGTACAGTATATATTATTTTATTTCCATGCTTATATCATATTACAGTATAATGTTATTTTCTCATCAAAAACCTACCTTAGTTGTGCTTTGATTCTATCAACTTCAAAAACCTGATCATAGTTTTCTGAACATCCCTGTTGTTTCTGTTTGTTTTTTATTATATTTATTTAAATTTACTCAAATATTTACACTGCCTACGAGAGTTGCTTTTTTAAAATGTTCTTTCTTGTGCAATGACAATAAAGGAATTTCTCATTCATTCATGTGAATGTATCTCTGCTGGCAACCATTCAAGATGCCTCAACGTTTACTCTTGCGGTGCGTTCACACCACAAACGCATCCAAAGCATCAGATTAGATGCGTGTGCACTTTGAATGCAGATGATGGTGCATTCACACTGAACACGTTTTGTGCGTCTGGTTTATATTCAAAGTCTATGTGGAGGCGTATCAGAATCGCACTAGCCGTTGTTTTCTGTTGCCGGCCTGTTTGTCTGACAGACCTGACGCGTCAAATGCTCAAAACTCTCAAATGCCTCAAATTGCGGTGCAAAACGCTCCTCCACATATACGATGAATGTAAATCAGACGTGTGAAAAGCGGTTGGTGTGAATGCACCACTAGAAAGCGTATTTACACGTAGCTCCTCCTTGGAACTGAAGTCACCAGTCGAGCTTCTGCCTCACTCAGCTCCTTGAGACTAGCGGCAGCAGCAATTACATAATGGGACTTAATGGGTGGGACTCTCAGCATAGGAACTACTTCTCAGTGAAACGCTTCTAAGAACGAAGGTTAGCAGCATCATGGAGGAGCATTGTTCTGAGGAAATGCCCAAGGCTGAGTATCAGAAAGAGCAGGAGCTTTTTAAAGAGAAAGTCTCTCAATGTCAAGGCGTTAAATTGCACAGTCGATTTTCTTTTAAGTCAAATTAAAGCATTTTTCTAACAACTGAAAGTAACATAATTACTTGATTTCCCTATAAAATCTCACTATGTGCCTGGAAAATACTTAAAATACGGCCCATCTAACTTTTCTAAAACAGTTCTAAGTACAGTATTCTGCTGTGAAGCTGTAGAACGAGAAGTTATAGTTTGCTGCTTTTTTTAAATTTTGATGCAGGATGAGGAGGAACAATCTCAACATCAGCAGATGTAATTAATATTATAATTCTGTATGGCAGCAGAAATGCACACAGGCTAGGGTGCAACCAGGGTTCAGGGTAATTAGAGATGATATTTGTCATATTTGAGACATTAGATGTGGTTGCGGTTGTTTTTTAATCTTGTGTTTAATTCACTGAGTCGAGTTAGCAGCATAAATCTGTTCCTCCTGCAGCCGTCAGTCCCCAGTCAGCCTTTAGTGTCCATTCAGGCAGAAGTTGAGTGTGCTTCACCTCTCAGCGCTGCTTAATTCAAACACGCCGCAGCACTACAACGTTTTACTGCTCCCCTTTTGATCACCTGATCCAGAGATTCCTGCTTTTAAATTAAATGAATACCAAAAGGAGGGCTCTTAGCTTTAATGAAGGAGAGTTGATCTAATAGACATTATGCAGTTTTAGCTGTGGTAGAGCTGGAGTTGTAAGGCTCGTTTTTTAAAGCCACTTTGGCTCTCATTAGTGCCTTCCAGGACTGATTTGTTTCGTTTTTGCTCTCTGGCAGGTTAACTGAACCTTGGCTTGCTGACTGGTGTAAACCAGGGGATTAAATCTTTTGTTCTGCTGGCTATACTGATTTTCCCCCCTCTCCTCTGTCAACGCTGATGAGGAACTTAATGATCAAGGTCATTTCTGTTTCACTGAGAGTGGGGGTTTTCTTGAAAAGGACAAAATATTGTTTTTGTCAAATAAATGAAGTTATTAGAAAAATAGGTTATTAAAAGATAGGGCTGGACAGTAAATCAATAATCTATATCGCAATAGACACGTCATCAATATCAATAAATACGTAGTATGTCTGATAAAATATTCACTAAACTGTGATTCAGAACCGCACAGCATTCTGGGCGTTCGGATCAAAGATTTTTAAAGTTGGTGGAATCAAGTAGCTCACGTAATTTTAAGTTACCTAGCAACAAATTGTTGTTAGGTAACTTCTCGTTAACTTCTCGTTACCTAGCAACAACCTGTTGCAGCAGCAGTTAATATGCCTCATAAGGACTTAAAAATGAAAAACAGCGTGGAGTGAAAACTAGACAAAACACAAAACGTCATTCCACCAGTTCGGCAGTATTTCAGTTATTTAAAACCAAAAACTAATCAATAATGATTGATATACCGTCTGATACAACATGCTTATTTCATGAAAGTGTCCCGCATGCGCAGTAGAGGGCGCAACACCGTCAGCGTTCTCAGTGTTCTGCCAACCGCCATGAAAAGAAGAAGAGCTCAGTGTTTGCGGAAGTAAACATGGATGCTAACGGTGGAGCTTAGCTTACGATTTAAAAAAAAAAATTTTTTTTGGTACATATGTTTTTATTATCATCATCACAACAAACATGGTATCAGCATCAGATGTAAACAAATCTAAAGAATTTGAAGAAGCCGACCCAGGCTGCTTCCATACATGCAAAGGAAACGAAGGAGTAAAACAAAACAATAATAATAATAATAAAGGCCACTAGTGGTTTTCGAACAGTTCCAGATTGTTTACCATATCATACAGTTCTGCACCTTGATGTTTGTCCATGAATTTTAGAGATGAGAAGAGGTGGCAGAGTTCCTTGTGAAAAGTGGGGAAAGATGGTTTGGCTTTAAGAAAACAACATTTGTGAATGAAAAACGTGCCCATAACAATGATAACATTTAGTAGCCTTTCAAAAGTCTTTTCTTTTCTCATAATTCCAAAAACAATGTCTTTCGTAGAAAATTCAGGTAAGTTAGGAATTTTAGGGAAAAGCCAGTAGTGCACATCATCCCACAAAGCTTTACAATACACACATCATAGAAAAGATGTTCGATTCGATATCACCGTCACAAAGTAAACAAGTATCATCATCATCATCAGCTTACGATTTTAAAGTTGTTGTCCGAGCGGACCCAGCATGTTAACATCGATCCTCATTACAAGTTCTCCGCCAAGTGACGTTTGTTGAGTATCAGCGACGTTCAGGACGGATGATTGCGACCTGGTCACATTTGAATCGGATACGTATCGGATATCTGACCTGTGTTGTTCAGACTGTCATGAAAAGATCAGATACAGGTCGCATTACGGCAAAATCAAAACAAAACAAAAAAGTCGGAATTGGATCACTTCAGGCTGCAGTGTGAATGCAGACATATAGACATTTCTGCCTGCTGATAAAGATTTACAAACCAACGCAAGAGACTACTGATGGAAAAACAAGTGAAAGGTGATTAATTAGTCAGGGCTGCTCGCATTGGTGACAGGAAAGTCCACTAATTACCGAATGAGACTGGAAGCATCTGTAAGGGCAGAGCGTTTAATTCAGATTAATTAAACTGTGTCCTGTTGGTCCCACAGGACCTTCTCAGAGGTCATAAATCTGTGGTTGGTTTGGCTAACGAGCAGCAGCAGCTTCCCGCCTCTTTGTGACCCAGTGGGATCCAGACTGTGGTAAAATTTCACCAATTTATTACCTTTAATTTACAATTTTATTTCAATGCGTGAAACTTATTCTTTCTTCTTTTTTTTGCTGTTTTCCTAAGGTGCATAGAACGGAAATGAACCTGGGATGATTTTATTTCCATTAACCACCAATACAGCAGCATGTTTCTTCAGCTGTCAGTAGAATATACAATATAATAAGATCCTTATATATTTTTGCAATTGTTTCAGATGTATTCATATAGCAAACATTAGCTTCTTGTGGGATAATTTTCTAAATTTTTTAAGGACAACCTGACTGTATATGTAGCTGTTTTTACATGATAAACTTATTTAAAACTTCCAGTTTAAGCAGTTTGGATCAAGTCATTCCTCCTGTGTGATTTCTAATTACTGATCCTGTATTGACGTGTCAAGTAGGAGCGAGGCTTTGGGCTCTTTGATGCTCTAAGCACCCAGTGTGTGGTGCTCCGTCTGCAGAGAAATGATGCTGAACAGCAAAGACGGGCTCTGCTCAACCTCATTACTTTCTCACTCAGAGGTTTCCCCCAACATGACACACTTCTGCTGTGAAACGCCGAGCTTCCTGTGCAGCGGATCACAGATTAAACCTGGCTGAGGTGCTGTGAAGAACAGCTGTCTGAGTGGGATTAGTTATCACTTGTTTTATCCGCTGCTTTTTCCAACGACTGCTTTCATATGAGGTTGAGTTCAGTGTCTAGACTTCAACTTTTTCCTGTTTTATTACATTAAAATCTCAAACTTATTTGATGCTAATTTTCTATAAAACTAATGTTTTCTAAAGGAAAAGTCAGGCCTTCACAGAATTAACACATTTATTACAAGTAAATCACAATTAGGTGATTTCTGAAGGTTTTATATGTGATTCAGACTAAAGGGGATGGATTACAAATGCAAATGTTTTCTGATTTTTGTTTGCAAAAAGATTAGAAAACAATTTGAAATTTGATTTATTTGGAAGAGAGAAATCACATTATTTTAGATTTTTGTAAATGTGTCAGAATTAGGCAAAGTACTATTCTTCATCAGTTTCTTTTGCTTCACAGTTATGTACTATGTGGTGTTGCTCTGCCACATAAAGTCCAATAAAACACATTGATGTTTGTGGTTCTAAAGTCACACACTAACGTATAAGATGGATAAATAGTTCTGGTAAGGTACTGCGTCCTGGACCACCAACAAAGAGCCTCAAACAATCCTGACGTACTTCCAGAGCCACTCCCTGGATTTAGTTAATCAGTGAACCTTCAGTTCTTGTCTTTTAATGGCCGAAAGAAGGAACTTGCTCTCAGGTTGTGTAAACAGTTTTCCTTGCAGGAGCTCTAAGTCTTAATTTAGTCTCCGTTTCTCTGGTACCTGAAAGTTTTTTTCCTGAGCCTGAATCCTTGTCACAAGCTCAGTGGACCAGGCCCAAGCTGCCGGCTGACGTCTCTGTCCTCAGCTGATTTGGTCCCAGAGTCCCTCTGATCTTTATCCACCATGACTTTGTTGACATTTTCTGGGACTCTGCGGGGAGATTGGATGCGGACTTTGTGTTGTAATTAGGCTGGTCAAACAGAGTGGCTCCATGGCTTCGTCCTGACCTCTCTCTCAGCCGTTTATTAGCTCAGTGGGAGCTGGCTCCAGGAGAAATAAACATGACCTGGTTTGATTTTAGGATTTTAATGGTAAACACTCATTTTTATTAACATACGATTAAATTAGCTAAAACCAAGTTTTTGTTTTAAGTTTTACGTTTTTGGAAATAAAAATCATTGGAGCTTTGTGACCTCTCAATCTCTCAGTTCCCAACCTTAGTTATGAACTAGTCAGATTAATAGTGAGTAATCAGTTCTTGAAATAATCGTTAATTGGAGTAAACTGACTCAAAAAAAGCTAATTACTGAAAGAACAACACACTAAGAGCAGTAATTCATAACAATTGTACAAAAACGATTCTATCTGTGAATATGTTGTAGCCCAAAGTTTCTAAAGTGGCTTTTTGTCACCTGGTTCAGATTAAGTATAAAAAACATATATTAAGTAACTTTTGATATCCAAAAAACCCAAAAACCACTCAGATTAGCCCTACACTTCAAGTAAGAAGGGTTGAGTATTTTCAGCTGCAGATGCAGCCTTTGCTACAAATGACCAAGTTTACACAAAATAAATGCTATGTTACTGCAAATTAGGCAATAAAATGTATGTTTTTATTAAAACAAAGGAACTGAATTATTTATTTGCATCTCTTAATGTTTTTGTAGTGTTCTAAAGTTCTGAGGGAGAAATCAATAGAGTAATCGATAGTTGAAATAATTGTTAATGTCCTCTGAGATTTTGCTACATCACAATGAGCCGACTTGTTTCTTTAATTCAGATTATTACAGACGATGTTCTGACCATTATTTTTATGCCTGATTGAATTCAGGGAAATGTTTTCATCCGAATCATGCTTCTGCTGTTTGTCATTAAGCGTTGTGTACTCATTCTGACTGTCCGCGCCGCTCGTAGTGACGTATGGGTCGCTCCCTCACGCACAGAGCCATCCTCAGTCCTGCAGCCCTAAACCTCTTCCTAGCTCAGGGCATTCCTGGCACCAGGAGGCCCAGAGGGGTCGAACCAGGGCTGAAAGCAGCGTCACACTTCAGAGCTGGCACCGGGTCTCGTAACCAAATAAGAATCCCATTTTTCCTCCTTTTCGCCGGCCCAAAGAGGCGCCGCTTACCCTCGGCTCTCCGCGGGCTCAGGGTACTTCCGTGGAGAATGACCCCTTTGAAGGACGGTCTGGTTTCTTTGAGAGGAGATTCTCCTCGCGCTCAGTTTCCCAGCGCTGCAGCTACCTCTGGACCGCCGCCCGAGCCCCCTGTCCAAGAATGTGAATTGGCAGAGGATGTAATTAAGGCGATGTTTCTCCTTACACTTGGTCTAACCTTTGAGAGCCGCAGCTCACTTAGAGCCAGGGGTGTTTTTGTGGCGACTGTTGCTGCATAGTATCAGGTTTAGGTTTGTTTCAGACCCTTTGCAAGAACAGAACAGTCAGATGGAGAGACAGTGGAGCAGAATCAGCAAAACAAATTTATAGATGTTCTGCCTGTTATTCGTTAGTCTAAAAAGGAATAAGTAGAAGCAAAAATGTATTAAAAAAAACATATAAAGTTAAAATATCCAAACCAATGATTGTTTTAAATAAGCTGGAGAAATTAGTAAACAATAAGTCCTTGTATATTGTGTATATTAAGATGCATTGATGTCAGTTTATGGAATAATCCTGACAGTTAGATTATTCCTATAAAGTGAGAATCTAAATCTCACTTTATAGATATTTGACATTTATTATGGCATTGAATAAGCTGATATATTTGTGTATTTTTTTCATGCAAGTCTATTTTTTTTATTTGAAATATGTTTGTACTAGTATTTTAAGTTGAATAGCTAATTTTATTTTATGTGGAAAAACTACTTTCTGCTCCTTTTCACTTATGTTTTTACATACTATTATAAAAAAAAGTGAAAATAAAAAAAATGAAATGTTTCATATCAGTTGTTATCAATAAATATTGATTACTTATTTATTTTAAATGTCTAAAATCCTACCAAACTGGTGACGTGACCTTTCCTGTTTTATCTGTAGTTTTGGCTCCGGGCTGTTGTTTAATTATTTTTAATTAGTTATGAGGAACAAAATGGTGAAACATGAAGCTTCTGCTGCGCAAGTTACTCTGCAGGTTGTTGCTAGGTAACCAACGAGAGAGCAAGTTGCTAGGTAACCAAAGAGTGAGTGAGTTAGTTGATTCCACCAACCTTTCTTAGCTAGCTGTAAGCCTTTTCTCTGCCTCAATCTCCCAGAATGCTGTGCGGTTTTAGATCGGAGTTCAGCAAAACTGTCTAATGAATGTGTTGATATAATCTGTTGACATTGATCACATATCGATTGCAAATAATATGTTGTTGTTGGTTTGTTGTTCAGCCTTAGTGGAAACGGTGGCTGAAATCTGGCGTTTTGGGTTCCACTCGGTGTTTTAAAATCAAGTGTGGGATCTGCCTCCGATCAAACGTGAGGGGAGCACAAACATGGCGGCTGTTTGTTCTCACTGTCTCCTCTCTTGTATGCGTGTGTTACCTCGTGTACTCAGATGTAAGTTTTGTGTTTGTTTACAGTAAAGTGTGAATTAGAGGAGATCCCCCCACCCTCTGTCTATCCTTTGATTTTTTTCTCCTCTTCCACTTCCTCTGCTAAGGCCCTGTATTATTAGCGCGCTGGGATCGCCTGACTGAAAGCTGAGGGATTAAGTCCGTGTCAAACATGCTTCTCTGTCTCACTTCCTCCACGACCTCTCCCCCTCTCCCTCCTCTTCTGTTGGCGCTCTGTGTTTAAACTAGCTCAGTGCCAGAACAGGGATCTGCTAACTTTGGGAAGTGCCCATTGTGTGAATTTCTGCTTGCAGGTTTTGCTTTCTGGAGGGTTTCCAGACGTCCCACACAAAGCAGCTCATTGATTGTATTAGAGGCAGCAGTCAAGGCTTGTTTTTAGTGAAAACATTTCATTTGATTTAGCATGATTTGTGTTTGCTTTTAAGCTACTGTAACTTCAGCTCAGCTTGACTGAAAAAGTTGTCTTTTTCTCTCATTTGGACTTGAAACGCACACCATTGAGATTTCGAATTAGGATTTTTCAACCCTAATCCAGCAGTCAGTATCTTACTCATACTGGATAGCGGTCAAAGTTGTCTCAATTTTTAATAACAGTAATTATTATTACTGACCAGAGACTGGAGAAAATGGATTAGCACCGGCTTGAAGCAGATGACTGTTTGTTCATTTTAGATTTTAGATTTGTAAGGGGCTCGCAGAATTTTCTTAAGAAATCTATTTGTTCGTTAATATGGGTTTTTATTTCTCATTAAATAAATGTAAATTAAAGGTTGGATTTGTCAAGTTTTTTATTGTTTTTTTAACACATCTTTTCCATGGTGAAAAAAACTGTAGGCGGTTCCTAAACTGTAACTAAACCCCAAATTAACATTGTTTCTGTTGATAGTTTCCATACACATTCTGACATTTTTGTGTAAATGTCTGCACTATTTTGACTCAAACCATCTCAGTGCTGCCCCCTCTGGTCAAACTGTGCCTAATAAGTTGTATTCTCCTATTTATTTAAAACATTTTGGCGTTTTGTCACAGAGGAAGTGTGCTTACTAGCTAACACCACCACAAATTGAATTTGCTGTCTCTCCAATTGCTCCTGCCTGCTAATAATATTATTAAATTGCCTAATAATTTATTAATATGTGCAGAATATGTGTTTTTAGGAACAGTAATCTTTTTAACATGTATTACTCTGTTGAATTGCTTTTATTCAAATGATAAAAATTATGACAATTTTTTATGCCTAACTTCTTCCTGTTTTTTAAATTTCTGTACAACTATCGTGCAATGTAAGCTAATCTATTCAGAACGTACATCAACGTACGACTGCATTAAAAACTTAAATAGAAATTTGTTATGACGATTATTAATTTAACACCAGCTACTTTGTTAATTACTCAACCAGGTAGTTTTGGTTTTGAGTAATTAACCATTTCTCAAGTTATTTCTGCATTTTGTGGTGTATAGAAAGTAATGTCCTGAAATGTTTGTCAAAGTTTAGCCTCGGCTTTGGTTTTGGTCTTAGAAGAATTGGTCTGGACTCAATCCCTGATATTTACCAGCAGCATATTCTTGCACTTTTCTGAGTTACAAACATGTATTATGTTGTCACTGTAAGTCTCTAACAGCATCTAAACACAACTGGAAAGTCAATAAATATAGAGACAAAGTTTACAAGTAGGCAACAGTGGTTATTTCTTCCTGATTACAGCCCCACTTTAATCATCTTCAAACTGTCTTTTGGCTTTGCCCGCTTTGGAGAAATTTTTCAAAATTTGTCAGGGGCGGAGCTTAGCTTTCAGAGGGGCTAGTTACACTTTAACATTAGTTAAAGGTGTCCAGCAGCTGCTCTTGTCGAGTCTCTTTTTGTCTCTGAGCAGAAGTTCAAAGCATCCAGGTTGATTGTGGGTTTGTCTCAAACTTTCCAGAACGATTCAACCCCAAACTGGAGGCTTCCTGCTCGTTAGGAACAAGCTGGGCTTTCTCTCTGGCTGAGGCCATTATCATAATCTTCATCATAATTTTACTCCTCAGTGAGCACGGCTTCTGTCAGAGACCTTCAGCTGAAGCTTTTCATTGAGGAGGAGTTAGGTTTTATTTTGGATGTGGTCTCAGGAGAAAAGCAGACTGTAACACATTTTTTTTTTTTTACCGTGCATGGACTGATTTGATGCAACATGCTGAAACAAAGTCATCTACATCTTATATGCTCAAAGCAGGGCTCCGTTTGCAGCTGATTATGGTGAATAGAAGCTTTACGTGTGAGTTAACGTGAAGAACTGAACATGTAGGGGATAAAACATGATGTACGGAAGCAGCAGAGCTGCTGAGCTGGGAAAGGCAACGTAAAGCATAAATAATGAACCAGTGTGTTTCCATGGAGACAAAGAAAGCAGAGATGAGCTATGAATGCAGGCGTGAAACTGCTGATTAAAAACTTGGACTTTTCTGAAAGAAAGTGTACACTTGTTTTCTCTTGGCACTCATCTTTTATCTGTTCTGGCTGACAAACATGAAAAACATCCATTCCTGCCAAATAAATGTGAAAAGCGGCGTTGATGTTATATTTGTCAATGTGCCACTGTTCTTCTAATGGACCGTGTGGCCCGGCGGGTCAGAACCCCCCATGACCTCACAACCCCACATGCAGTAGCTTTGTAAGATGAAATGCACTATTTGTTTAAACCAGTACAAATGACAGAACATATATGTTTGTTTATTAAGGTCAGGCCATTTGACATATTAACTGACCATCGATAAATGAGTATTTGGCACCAAAGAATTTGAATGTAAAATATTTAGCAGAGTTTTTTATATACTTGGTTTGCTTTTAGCAAACTTTCATCACATTTAAAATGAAAATGTCTAAAACAACTGTCATATATTATCATGCAAAATCTAAATGTTAAATCTAAATCCAAGTATTAACTATTAAATCTAAATGTAAACATTAAATGTAAACATTATCCACTTGTCAGTCCTGCTTTTATATATATATATATATATATATATATATATATATTTAATTTATTTATTTATTTTTTTTTTGAGACATCTGGCAGTGAGTCTTTTATTTTGACCGACTGTTTTTTGAATAATTTTTTTGATCCAGGTACATTAGTGGATTTTCAACTGTGAACCGACTATTTACAAGATCCCAATTAGATTTAAGTTGGACTTTAAGTAGGCCACCCCAAAACCATAATTTTCTGTCATTTTGAAGTATCTCAGAGGTGGAATTTCCTGATGTGCTTTAAAATGTGAGTATCTAACTGAATCACACTAATATATGCGATTTATTTCATTTGTATTTTTTTCTGTGTGTCTGCCTTTTATTTTAAGGCATTTTAGTTTTTATTTAAGTATTTTCAATGTCTTCGTTTTACACATAATTATCTGGTCCTATTTTCAAATTTCCTTTCAACTTGAAACATTTTTTTTAAGACAGAAACTGGTGGACTCGCCTTAGCGCTCTTCCCGCAAGGCTTAATGAGTTTTCTGAGGGAAACCCTGGTTTCCAGCTTGAAGCGTCAGAAGTATTTTATGTGCGAGTGAGTTATAAAGGTTTTACACGTGAGAGTCCCTCCTTCTGCTTTAAACAGTTTTAAATCACTTTAATGCATCACATTGTAAAGGTGGCTCCTACTCTCAGCCCTGCCTTATATTCTGTGATCTGGGCCACATTTGAAAGTAGTTCAGGATCCACACTGAGTAACATTAGCTGAACGCTACAGTACGTCCCCGTTGTAAAATATTCAACACTTCTTAGATTGAATATTTATAAGATGGTTTTTCTACTGATACAGCAGCATAGTGATGTTTGGAAATACATATATAAACAGAGTTTACTCAGTTCATATTATGTCAGGCTAAACTGTTTTTATTAAATTATTGAGGAAGAGAAATGGTTTCTGGGATCCACACTCTCTTTTTTACTTTTACTTTAAAATACTAGAATGACACAGTGTCAATTCACCAACTCTTGCCAACCCATTTAGCCACTTCCTATCAGCTTATTTCTCTTATAGTTTAATTATTTTACGAATTGTTAGAAATAACAATCACAGAAATGTCCATATTGAACTGATAATGTAATTTATCCCTAGATATTTTATATTATAGTTTGTGACCCTTTTCCCTGTTATAATTACTATGAATATGAATCAATCATATTTTCTCACAGTAAATTATGACAATGTTAGATAAAATTACTTTTAGTGAACAGTGCGATCACTAAAGACTGTTGGGTGCAAAATTACTCCTTTTCATATCCAAAAAGTCAGATATGAAGCAACCAAAACAAACATAAATTACATTAGACCATCTTTGTTTTTGTTGCAAAGTTTCATTGGTAAAACCAGCTGACCAAATGTGCTCGAGTTCTGCTTGGGTTGCTAAGTAACGAACTGGGCTTGGCTGTGGTTGCTAGGCAACGTCACGTGCTAATTTTCCAGGCATCAAAAAACATTAACTTATTGCCAGAGAAATGGCTGATGTTTTTTTTAATCACTTATGCTGATTTTAGAAGAAGTTGAGATGTATAAAAACGTGCAAAATGTGAATTTTACATAAAATGTCAATTTAAAGAAAACTAGATATGGTTATTTTATTACTCTGCTTCAAGTCACATTAATCCGATGCGCTTCTTCTTCTCAGACGGCATCCACTCTGTATCAGCTCAGTGCCTCCTCCAGGTCACCATCATCACGGATGAGATGTTATCCAACAGCATCACCTTACGCCTGGCCAACACCTCCCAGGAGCACTTCCTGTCCCTGCTGCTCTCCCAGTTCCTGGACGGCGTGGCGCGCGTCCTTTCCGCTGCGCCCGAAGACGTCGTCATCTTCAACATCCAAGACGACACGGACGTTAGCGCACGCATCCTCAACGTCAGCTTGTCTGTGGCCGTTCCCGTGTTTGGAGACGGACACCAGCGTCCCGGACGTCTCGGGAGCGACAGGCCCAGGAGGGGGCCTGAAAGCGGGGAGTTTTTCGGCTCGGAGGAACTCCAGGAGAGGCTCTATCTAAACCGCAGCCTCCTGGCACAGATCTCCTCTCAGGAGGTGCTTCCCTTTGACGACAACATCTGCCTGCGCGAGCCGTGTGAGAACTACATGAAGTGCGTGTCGGTGCTGAAATTCAACAGCCTGGCGCCGTTCGTGGCGTCCGACACCATCCTCTTCAGACCCATCCATCCCATCGCCGGGCTGCGCTGCCGCTGTCCCACCGGCTTTACAGGAGACTACTGCGAGACTGAGATTGACCTCTGCTACTCCAAGCCGTGTGGTGCGCACGGTGTGTGCCACAGCAGGGAGGGGGCTTCACCTGCGAGTGCCTTGAGGACTTCACAGGTAAGACCTCGAGTCCTTACTCTGCAGTGAGTGATTGCCATTTGTCCACATCAGGCACTGATTGTGTGGCGCTCAGTTAGTTACCTACGGTAAATGTTACATCAGGGCTCGGCGATATGGCTGAAAAACTTATCACCTTATAAGGGTTTCATGTCAGTTGATATCGATAATTATTGATCAGTTTTTATATCTGAAGTACTGCCACACCGTTGATTATGTTTTTAAACAGTTATGGCAAAACCTAAAACTGCTGTTGTGCAAATTACTCAACAGGTTGCTGCTAGGCAACCAAAGTTTGGGGTGGGACTTGAAGCGTCTTGTTACCCAGCAATTTGTTGCTAAGTAACCAAAGAGTGAGTGAGTTAGTTGATGCTACCAACTTTGCTTAGCTAGCTAAGAGCGGCTAAAATCTTTTCTCTGCCAGATAAAATGTCATTCATAACATAAATCCTAAAATGAACTCAAAGCAGTCCTCTATGAAACAATGACTACAAATCTGGTCTTTTTTACACAAATTACAAAATTACAACTTATATCTCTAAAACAAATTTTTACCTTACCTTTGTGTTTTTTTACCAAATACAATTTAAACTTACTCATTTGCCTCTGAGATTTTGTGTTCACAGAGAACAGCAGATTAAGGTTTTTATCAATCCCACCCAGGCTTAGACAGACCCCAACTTGACAAACCAGTTTTGATTTGTCTAAAGATAGAAAATATCCAACTCTAATTAAAATGTCAATATCAGACTCGTCATTGAGGTTTTTGTATGTCCTCCATAGAAATCAAGTCATGTTTAATTGGTTAGAGAAATAAACACCTGGCTAGTCACCAACCAATAGAAATGGTGCAACCCTATAAAACTAGTTAAAAACCTTTGTTTTTAGAGACAGTAGAAGAAGCTTCTTTGATGTCCTGAGATTATGGATTATCTAGTCAAATTAATTAATCCGTCCAACATCGTGAAATAACGTATGCTAGTTTTGGGTTTGTTTTCCATTAAACTTGTTTGGATCCCACCTTCCAAGTGTTAATTTTTGACTCTTTCACAAATGTCTGACTGGGACTTCATTGTTTACATCTGGCCCTTTGACCCTCAGCCCTTGTTGGCTCTTTATTGGTTCAGACTGTCCTCTAATGAAAGGCTCTGCAGACACAATCTGAATGATGAGGTATTGATTTGAGTCGCCTCATTTCACTTTTAGAAAGCTACAGGAAAAATATACCGGAGTATTTATTTCTCTGAGCGTTATATGATTGTAAAAAGAAAGTACACCCTTTGCTTAGTTTGACAGGTTTAATACACAGCTGATCTGATGTTTGGCAGATTAGATTACATTTCTAATATTTTGTCTGTCAAGTTGTTATCTCTGGTATTATTTCATCTAGTGTTTTTTAAAAACAAAAATGATTAGTGATAGTGAAAGGCTCTGTGTTTCTCCCTTTTTGTTATCTTCAGGTCTTCAAAATACTTCTCCAAAGGAAGTAGATCTAGGCCTGTTCACAGAAGTATTGCTGAAGAACAAGGAAAGGAAATGATTAATTTTTAATTATGGCTGCGGATGTACGGTGCGTCCCGGCTGTTAAATGCCTTGTAGTCAAAATACTTAAGAGAGAAAAAACAACATAAGTCTCAGAATATGCTGAGACTGAAGGGACAGTGGCTTCCTCTTTCAGCATCATGATGAGTAAATTTATCACCTACGGCGGTAAAACAACAAACTGGTCTCAAAATTTGTTATTTACTCAGCACTGTAAATTTTTATTACATCTTCAAAAGGTGAAAGATCATTTGATGTAGTTTATGGCTAAAGGAAATAAGGAGATGCTAAAAACACTGAGTTAAAATGTAAATTTATTCAATATGGAAATGAAGGTTGTTACCCTTATCTTTTTATAGAGAGGTTAAGTGGGTCAAATCTTGACTTTTAATGAGACTCAGGGTTTCATGCCATCATTGAACAAACCAAGGTTCTTGTTGGATAATTAGTTAGGTAGGATTTTTGGAAAAACTATCTGAGGATACATGACTTGTATTTAATAATAATAATAATAATTTAATTAATACAAAGATGTCAAACATGCACAGAGAAATCAGCAGATTTTACTATCAGCTGGCCCAGATTAATGACTCTGAAACTTAAAATTCTGATCTTTTTCTGAGCAGTGAATGCTCCATATCGAAGCGCTACCAGCAAAACTCACTGGTGTAGAGTTTACTTGTTTACTGTTAAATTAGTTTTTATCAGCTGATATTACTATTAGGTAGTTAGAAAAATGTGGCACACTTCAATACATAAAATGCTAAATTTTTATAATTTTATATATTTTTTGCTACTCTTTGAGGTTAAAATCAATAGTCATATTAACATGAGTGTGACATAAGTTAATTACAAACGCTAATGATAGTAAGTATAAGGGCTGGACAGTATGGCTGAAAATCTTACCATGATATAAGTGTTTCATATCAGGCGATATTTTTAGTTATTGTTTAGTATTTTTGTTTTAAATATCTGAAATGCTGTCAAACTGGTTACATGACCTTTGCTGTTTTGTTTTTTTAAGAATTTTGGTGGCAAAACCTGAAACTTCTGGTGGCTGCTAGGTAACCACAAGTTACTCACCAAGTTGTTGCTAGGTAACCACAAGTTACTCACCAAGTTGTTGCTAGGTAACCACAAGTTACTCACCAAGTTGTTGCTAGGTAACAAAAGAGTGAGTGAGTGAGTTAATGGCACCAACCTTGAGGTTGAGCGGCTGAAGCCTTTCCTTTGTCTACATCCCCCAGAATGCTGTGCGGTTCTGGATCGCAGTTCAATGAAATTATTGAATATTCTATCAGATGGATTATCGATTGATATTGATCATGTGTTTTTCACAACGTATACAGCTCTGGAAATACAGGTCTTGGCTTTTGAAAACCTCTTTGCTTTTTCCAAATGTTGATTTCTGAACTCTTCCTTTGTTAAATCATTAGTTTTGTTGTTTCTAAATGAATATGAACCTGTTCTCTTTGCATTATTTGAGATCTGAAAGCACTGCATCTTTTTTGTTATTTTGACCATTTTTCATTTTCAGTAAGTAAATACTATATTATTCTTGCAATTTTGCAGACATGTCAGTAGAATAAAAAGCAACGTTCATTTTACTCACACATATACCTATAAATCATACAATAAGAGTAGCCCTAGATGCTTCATCTTTAGGGAGATGAAGCATCTGGTGTTGACATGCTGTTGGGGTGGGGTGGGGGAGGGGGGGGCGAGGCGCCATGTTGCGTGTGTGTGTGTGTGTGTGTGGGGGGGGGGCTCAAATGAAGATCTGCTTAGGATCCCAAAAAGTGTTGGGTCGGCCCTGGCTGCAGGAGATCAGCACCAATGATCCGGCTGGTATTTAAAATGGATGCCAGTCACATTTGCCTCCAGGTAAAAATGTCTCCTATTCTTACATATTCCATTAAATTCCACCTCATCAAATACAGAAAAGTTTTCTTTTCCTTTCCACTCATTTGCAAAGCTTATGAAGCCTGAAATAGTGTCGGCTGCTAAGTGTGTGGGCCCAGTCGCTCTGAGTCCAGGCTGAGTGGCACTTATTGGTTCTCACACAGCAGTGGGTGTTGGAGCTGGATGGCAGGAGCTTTTAACGTGAATCAGCGCGGAGAGGGGGAGGCGCGGGGAGAGCAGGGGGCGTATTTTTACCCACACTTTCCAGAATTAATTCCCATCAGCTGGTGAGGTTTGAATGCGAGCGCTGTGAGATGCAGACAGAAGGTCCTGCATCTGAAAATAAACCTGCAGCTGATGTTTCCTGATCAAACTGGGTCATTCAGGCAGGTTCTATTTGAGGTGTTTTCCTCTGATCCTAAGCTTCCGCTGCTTCTCCTTCCATGAGTGTTGAGTTTGCCAGGCTCCGAACTTTGATGGGGCTCTGTATGTGTTTGAGTGCTCAGCTACGCCCTCCACGAGTCTGGGTGGGTGGGTAAGAGCCGGAGAGATGCCGTGGTGTGTGTAGCAAGCGTAAGCAGACGATCTGGGGACTCTACGTCTGTTGATGCGTATTTGTGTGTCTTCTAGTGCGTGATCAGGCGATGTGGGCGTCGCCAGATGGAAGCGGGGAGGAAAAGGCAAAGGGACGAAGTGAATGGTTTCCTTTGGCTGAGTCACTTTGTAGAGGCTGGAGAACAACATGTTGTTTAGCTTGAGCACATTTTCCTGCAGAAAAGGCTCAGCAGGAGAGCAACATCTTTTTAAAACATCCCCACACTTTAATGCATGCAAGTATTCACCTGCTAAACGCTCACCTCAGTCCCTCTGAAAGTGCTTTTTCTTTACCCTTTTTGTGATCAGAGTTTAAATATGCAGGCGTGCTCCAGCTTTGGCTCAAAGAAAATAAGGCAAACTTCCACATTCAGAATACATCTCAGTGTCTATGATCGCCTGCCAAACACTAAAAGCCTCCACAGTTTGCTGCTGAGAACGAATGCGCGCATTTCCAGTTGCATGCACCGTTTTTAAAAAGAGGAGAATTTGCATGTAGTTTGTCCCTGGAGAAAAATCACCCTGGAGAAAATGTCTCATTTTGCAGCACTGATTCGTGAACAGAAAGCACACTGCAGAAACGCAAAAGATTATTCAGTGTTTTTGGTCTAGTTTCTATTGAAAATATCTTTGTGTACTTGAAAAAATATAAAACTAACATACCAGTAACTTTTCAGCAAGATCAAGCAGTTTGTTTTAAGTTAATAATTCCTTAATATTAATTAAAAAGTAATAGTTCCACAGGCAGATTATTTCACTTATAATGCTAATTTAAAACAAGCTCCTTGATCTTGCTAAAAAATACTTGTAAGTTAATTTTCTTTATTTCAAGTGTACTAAGATATTTGTAATATAAATTAGACCAATAATACTTGGTAACCCATTAATAAACCATTAAAATTTCTCTGCGTCTAATTTGTATTTCTTAAAACAATATTTGTTAACTTGGTCCTATACAAATGAAAACTGATTTGATTTGACTGATAAAATAATATTTAAGTAAACAACTGTTATCTTAAAGTTCAAGCCTTAGGTTTCACACCAGTGGTTTAGAGAATTGATGTGTATTTAATTTATGGACAGAATAACGAAGATACTAAAATAATCTGGTGACAACGTGAGCCAATTCCAGTTTATGATTCCTGTAACAAGGAAGCCAGATTCCTGGTTTCCTTGTTATCCTCGGTGTGACTAGCATTATTATAACGGTTTTCTTTGCTTATTTTGGGACCATATTTCTTCTGTTTAAAATATAAACATCTGGTTTCATCTGATGTTATTATTATTAAGGGCGCAGCCCTCCGTCTCCAAAGCTGAACCGTGGTTTCGTTCACGCCGAGCTTACACAGTGGCTCCATTTCTCTCCTGTACTGCCAGATTGACAGCCCTCAACTTAAAAGCTGCATCATAGTCGTGCCTGCTGCTAGCATGTCCTAAATGAAAATTAGCACTTTCTTCTTTGATTTCCAATTTTGACTTCCAGTGATTCACTTCCTGCTAAAGTGCCCCCTGGTGGTTGAAGAAAAAACCACAGAAAAGCCGCACGGGCTACAATCCACATGGTTCAAAATGAGGGAAAAAAGTTGCGGCTTACAGTCCGAAAAATACGGTAGTCAGTCACAGGGTGGTCCACTAAATAATAATGATGAAAAACAGCACACAATAAGCAGAAACATGTCAATGTTTAACTGAATTTACTGCAAATCAAAGAAAGAATGAACCAGCCTGAACCACATTATCAAAGTTTACATTAATCTGAGCATGCCAGTTTTATGTTTAAATAAATATGCTGATGCTTTCCTGTAACAATCTACAGAGCAATCTTTCATCTTAGATCTAGTAGACTGGTGGTTAATTATCACCAGTCTGATTGCCTGCAATCACATTAACATATTGGTACACACATCATCGGGGTTTAATTTGGCACATGATTAGCTGCTCTCAGGAACCCAGCAGATTGATTTTAAAGCTTTGATACAGCTTGCTATTATTACTGTTATGTGGTGCATAAATCTGTCAGGCACATAAGCATCAGGGATGAGAGTATTAGTCTTCTCTTAATTAAAAACAGAATCCAACAGAACAGGAAGGTTCTTGTTTAGTGTGAAAATACATCTAAGCTACAACAAAAAATAATAAGGAGCCAAAATCAAACAGTTACAATAACATTTACAATTTGGTTTTTGTTCTCATTGTTGTGCAGCTTGTCTTAGTTGCTTCTTTGTTGAACAGATTAAACAATCACTTGATTAAGATACAGAAACTGGAGCAGTAATTATGGATTTTAAAACATCATATACACATTTAACCATAAAATTCTTATTCAGAAGTCATAGACATGATTTTATCTGTGGTTGTTTGAAGTGGCAAGCTTTCATTGTTTCAAATTAACACAGATGTACCACAAGGCTCAATTCTTGGCCCATTTCTTTTTAATTTTATATATGAATGGATGCCATACACTACTCGTAGCCCTCCATGTTGTTTAAAATGTTATTTCTCTATACAGCTTCCCTGATATAAATAAGTTAAACTAAACCGAAATTCGTCTGAGGTATATAATATATGAGGTTAATTAAAGATAGAGATTTGTTTTTATTAGTAATGGTTGCTAACAATAGGAATAGAAAAGGAAATATAAAGAATTGACTGAATATTACAAGCCAGGTCAAAGACAGTCAATAATCCTCCTTACTTTAATGACCCCCTGCTGATTCATAAATTCCTGAACTTCTTATTAAATAAATCTTTTCCTAATCTTATGGTTATTTTGTTCAAGAAACGGAAACATCCCAGAACTTAATCTGTGTTTTAATTTGGGCCTTTTGTGTGAAATTATCAGTCTAAAATCACAATTCTCTGATTTCATAATCAGCATGTTTGAGTGGGTCAGTGTTCAGATGACCTGTAGTTTTATGAAAAGACTAAATTACTTGTGCATAAATCTGCTGATTTACTGACCTGATCTCATTATTCATCTCATAATCCTGAGTGGTTGCTTGTTTCAGCTCCTCCTGGTACAAAATACTTTGGTGAAACCAACTTTCACTCACTGGGTTTGTCATCTACGACCGCTCAGTCCCTGCACTGCAAGACGCTTAAAGTATTAAATTCAGCTGTAAGACCTTTAAAGAAACTTTGAATGCAGGGTTTCTGTGCAATAATTCGGCTCTTTTATGCAAATACAGCCTTGTAAAAATCTATACCTAATATTGATGGATGCAGATTAAAGTAGGTATTGACATGCAGCTTAATAATAATGTTCATTTTTATCCTCCACAATGGGAAATTTAAATCTGTGGATGTTATTCATTCACATGACCTGTCATTGTCCATCCTGTTTGTTGGGTTCAATAGTAACTGGATTTAATTTTGTTTTGCATGTTTATTATGTGTTACAGAAAATACAACATGCCACAAACCTGTTTACCAGATGAATATCCATCATCAATTATTTACATAAAGCACACACTTTGTTAATATACACATCCATATGCCACATAAATTACTTTATTTTTTATTTGTGTATTAGATTTCTTAATCTGTCTGAATTTTGTACCATAAATAAGCAAAGGTGGTATGACAATAAAATATCCTTGAATATTACAGAAAACAATAAGCAAATATTTAAATATGAGGATGAAGGGGGTCATATATTTATTTATATTATATTGCCATGTTATCTCAACTCACTTTAGTTTGGTTTTGTACATTTCTTTTAATTAAACTGATATTATTTTTGGATTTTTCTAACATCTTTCAATTCAAATAATCATTACCTTTCTGTGCAGGATTGTTTGAGTAAAACTGGCGTAAATTAAGTTCAAATGCAATCAGAGATGTTACTAACACCTGCAGTTAGTCAAACACGTTTCATTTATTTAATCTTTTGTCTAAAATTAAGTTGGAGTATTTGGTTGTTTGCGAGTTAATGATGCAAACCAGCAACAAACACTGTGTTGGACGTAAAAAGAGGCATGAATACATCAAGAGAGACATGTTTGAGTTATTGATTGAATCGTTTGTGTCTCACGCTCCAATGTCCTGCTCACCTGGCTGCTGCACCTGGTGGGGGTTTCCTTCACTAAACGTCTGACCACACGGAGGCGTTTACCCGATAGCAATAAACGAAGAGCAATAAACCGGCTCTGGCAATATGTTTTCTCCACAGGAAGTCATATCTCAAAGTGGTTTTGACTTGATGTTGCGCTGCAGTGTTTGTCCTTCTTGATTGCCTGGAAAAAACTCTGAAAGCGTTATTGCTTTCCACTGGCTTTTAAATGAACAACAAGTCAGCTGTGTGAGGAAAAGCTTCGTTTTAGAGATGCCTGACTGCAGCTGTTTGCTACAGAGATAAAAAACAGATGGAGTACAATTAATACAAGCAGAGAGAAAGCTTTCTATCAATCATCATTCAATGTGCACAACATACACATCACCATAAAGAGTAAAGTTTTGTTCATTCACACGTTAAATAACCCATCAGTTTAGTAGATTATTTAATCTTTATTTAACCAGAAATATGATTATTTTCTAAAGAAAGAATACCATTACTGTTGTTTAATTTTGACACCTAAATTAAAACAATAGTTGATGTTTAGTTTATTGCAGAAATATCACTACTTGTTGACCTTGTACACATTAACAACTGAGTAAAAATCTTTGGAAAGTGAAAAGTGTGGAGTGCTTTTGTATCTGGCTCCTATGAGCCAATCCTTTGTATCGATGCCTTTGACTGCAGATAAATTCTTCGTAGTGTTGAAATGGATAATTAAAAAGGACCAAACATTCAGCCATGGGGGATTCCTTACAAATATGTGCACCTATTATAAATGACAGTGGTTAGGATATTAAAGCTTACACAAACCTGTAGGTACAAAATGCAGAGCAGTGTTTAGAAAATCTGGATCGATCACAACTGATGTCATCGTTACAAAATAAACAAAAATACCAACCCAGAATGCACACAAATTGTAACTGCTTTATTAACTCTTCTGACAAATCTTTTGCTTTCCACTTTTCTGATGAAAATAAAACTTTACAAATAAATTAATTCAGATCAATATGAAGGGTTTGCCGTAAAGTATTAAAACGTCTAAATAAAATGTTGACCCAGAAGGCAAACATCCCAAAAGCATTGCAGAACAAACACAAGTTGAGCTGCTTATTATAATACGTTTCTTAATGCGTGGCGTAGCAGAAAAACATGGCTGAATATTAGCCCAAAACACTAAATTACTTTCCCTCCAAGAATAACATCCCAACCAAGAAGTCTTGAGTTTATTTAGACTGAATGGATTTTTCCCAAAACAAAGAACAGACTGAATGGAGTGATTAATAGTCGGGAGTAAATAAAGAGGCTGATAATCAGAGCTGAAGACGTGGGCTCTGGGTGTGTGTCAATGTTACAGCAGCGCTGCAGAAACCTTCGCCCTGCTGACTGAGTGGCTTTGACACAAATTCCTGGCCACCCAGGGGACGGCAAACAGTCTCACCTCAGCAAATGCTGCAGTCCCGACGGGCCGGATGAGCGCGATAAGATGGATGTTATTCAGGAAAACTGCAGCTGACCAGAATGTCAGTGACACCGATTTGGAAGAGTTTTATTTTCCTCACAGATCACAGCTTAAACCAAGATTCAAAACTGCTGCTTCACATCGTAATGGCTCTAGTTTTTGGAAAAGAAAATGGATCAATTTGTCTCTCCTCCAGTTCATTCCACCATTATGAAACCAAGCGTCGCCTTTTCTGCCCATTTTACTTACATTTCATCCAGTTACACTTAACCGTAGCGCATTAGTTTAATTTCCTTGATAGTTTTCAATCATGATAAATAAATATAAAAATTAGAAAACCTCATGTATTATTCATCCTGAACTTTTTATTTTTACTGATTGGAGACTCAATTAATTGTTGCTAAATGAGAGATTAGTTTCACTGATCAATTTAATAAACTCCTTAACAATCTACTGATGGTAAATAATATTCATTGGAGTCACAGTCCGATGCAACAAACTAGGAGCATATTAGAAAAATAAATTTTTAATTATAGGTTGTCAAATAGGTGTAAAGCCTACAAACAGCTGACTGTAAATCAGCCAAACCTGTAAAGGTTTGTAAAGGAAAAAGGTAAAAGTGATCGAAAAACATTTTCCCTCAACTATAATCATCTGCTAGCAATTTTCATTTTTCTCCTGTTTGTTTCCTTTCATCTTGAAACAATTGCTCAATCCCAGTCTGTAACAATTGCAACAATTTATTGTGATATACTTTGATTGTTTTAGATTTTGCTTTATATATAAATAGTAACATTTTAGTCCAGTGACTGCTTCATCTCCGTTTATCTAATAATTCATTTTGGTGATTATTCTTTTTATAATGCAAATGTTTCTTTGCATTATAAAGGAACATTGCTGTGTTAAAATGTTGCTGTGCTTCATTTGTTTGTTTATTAAAATTAATAATCTATTAATAGCTTCAGTAGAACTACAGAAACGTAACAAAAATAGCCTTAGAAGAAAGGGTGTTTGGTATTTTACTGACTCGTCACCTGATCAACATTAAAGTGTAATTTATGCTCTCCAGTCAGTTTATTTCCTACTCTACAAAGTTAGATTTATTTCATCACTCTTTTAGAAAACATGGTTGTCGTGTCTGATGTGCAGGCAGCACACAAACTCTCTTTTCTTGTCTGATTTCCTGTAATGCTCTGATGAAGTCGTTAAGCCGTCTGCAAAGTGTGAAAAACGCTCAGAAAATCATCCTGAGCTGCCACAGTCTGCAGAAAAGTGCAATCATTTTGTCTTCAAAGCCACTTCCAGCTCAGTGCTCTTGAGCCGTCATGTTGTTTCGCTGAATGAGAATTGAGCTCAAACTGCAGCCTTATTCCCAGAGGGAGGCGGGGGGCGTCAGAGCAGAGAGAAAGGTTAACGCTGCAGCCGCCGCCGAGGAGAAATGAACCACGGTTCACAGTCTGAACATGTCGCAACGAATAATGATGCATCAGAATTTGAAATCAGATGTCAATTGATGCTCCTAATCAATTATTTCTTTATCAATTTGCCCTGCAGACCTGTTTGAATTTTAAACTATTTTTACATCACAGACATTAGGATTAGGGTTAATAAGCTTGGAATTTTGGAGACGTGTTGTCAGTAGTTCATAGAGTAAAATAACAATGTTCACTTTACTCAAACATTTACCTATAAAAAGTAAAATCAGAGAAACTGATCATTTTAACCTCCTGGTCATGAACTGTATCAATCCTCGTTCCTCCTCTCCACCGATCTCCAGGAGAGCGCTGCGAGCTGTCGTCCCGCTCGGGTCGCTGCGCTGCTGGAGTCTGCAAGAACGGAGGCACCTGCGTGAACCTGCTGGTCGGCGGCTTCAAGTGCGAGTGTCCGTCCGGCGGCTACGAGAAGCCCTACTGCGAGATGACCACTCGCAACTTCCCTCCGAACTCCTTCCTCACCTTCAAGGGCCTCCGCCAGCGCTTCCACTTCACCCTCTCCCTCACGTAAGCCCCTCCAGCTCCGCCGCCTGTCAGTGATTCACACTCCACCCACATCACACATGGCTTAGCGCTCACCTCCACCGTTGGGTGCTCAGATTTACATAACCTTAATGGAGATAAGTGACAGTAACAGCATCACTGGAAAGCAGTCCTCCTCATAAGGGCCACTTCAGAGTCAGAGTAAAGCCCTGATTCTGAGCCATTAGAGTCGACTAAGTATTGCATGTGAGCAGCTATGTTAACTAAAAGATGAGCCAAAAAAGCTTTGTTTTTGGAGAGGTGTTGCATAACGGGAGGATGTTAGTCCCATAAAGTCGGGTCTTATTACAGTCACTGTGTCAGTCGTCACTTTGAGCTGTGAGTCAGAGGTTGGCCTATTTCAGCACAGACTTCCTCTCCCTGGCGGTGACTGACAGAAGCTGTCTCATCAGCATCATCATTACTGCGGTCATTCTTCCTTGTGATTTCTGCTTCTGGTCAGTCTGTGTAACCCAGCAGCCAAGAAATCGGGGCATGCTCCTGCGAGTGTTATTTCTAGGCATGACTGTAGATGGAGTCAAATTTATTTGATCACTCAAACCATGACAGGTTTGACAATCAGCTCGACTGTCCACTGATACTCGGCGCAAGGGAACCGTGGAAAATGTTTCAAATGGGCGTAAAAATGTAAAATTATGAATGTATGATAAAGGTGGCCTGTTATGCTTTCCTGAACAGGTTAGGACAGGTCTAAACAAAACATGTTTATTATATTTTCTGCACAAACTCATTCTCAGATAATGAGATTTTAGTCTGTCCACTTTAGAATGAGAACGAGATGTTTGAGTTCTTCTTGTCGCCCCAACTCAAACTATTAGGGCTGTTGAAAAAGAATATTTTAGTAATCGAGTACTCTAGTCATTATTTTTACGATTCTTTCTCTCTGTATTACTACCGCTGGCAGCGTTCTTCCCACCGTACGCCTTCAAATGGTGGGAACCGCGCTGCCAGGAGGGGAAAAGCTGTTGTACTACAACCATCGCATCCGTAACTTTAAAAACGCTCAGTGGTCCCCCAAAAATCGACAGAAACCCAGAGACTCTGCCTTTATGAGGTGGAAGTGAGCGTGCTGCCCATCACAGACAATGATCCGGCTCGAACATGGTGCGCTAAATGATAAAACATAATTTTACGAAGCTTTGAGGCAGATACATTTTCGAGGAATCATTATAGCCCTAGAAATTATACAACCATACATCTTTAAAAAGCATCAGTAGGGCCTCCCGCATAACCAACAAGAATGCAGCAAGTGGTTTTTGGATGGTAAGTCAGGACACAAAGCACTTGTCCTTTCCAGCAGCCATTGCATACAGCAGTAAAACAAGCTGACCAAATGTGCTCCACTTGGGTTGCTAAGTAACGGTGACTTAACAACTGTTTTTGAAAGGACTTGTTTTCTAGACACCAAAACACTTTAACTGACTGCCACAAACTGACTGGGTGTTTTTTTGAAGCACTCGGGTTTTTTAGGTGCGGTGGAGACACAAATGGAAGTACAAAAATGTGCAAAATGGAAGTTTAAATTTTCAAAACAAACTCAAATACTTTGTATTTTGATTTGGTATAATCCCATTTCAGAAGGAGGACTTGAGTTGAATAAATCTTTGGATTTGCTCAGCAGAATGTAGGTTTTGTAAGTAGTGATTTCAACTAATTAAGCCAGATGCTGCGGGTCAGAGTTAAGCTCTGCCAGGACAGACGGGCCTCCCCATCTGTGTGATGAAATAAGGTCCGTTTTAAAAGATGTTCACTGTGTTTCATATCTGTCACAACAGGTCAAAACAAGTGTCGGCTTTCAGATATCACACAGAAATGTGTTCTGACATTTTAGTGCAGATGTTGCAGCGGCTGTCGCTCACAAAGGCCGCTGGTGGAAACAGAACCCCCTCAGTGAGCTTTAAGGATCCGATGACGGTCCCTTTTTGATGCAGAACCGCTCGGACCGGTTTTGAAAGTGAGCCGTGTTTCAGAGGCTCGTTGGAGGAGCTGCGAAGTGGCTGCTGTGAGAAAGGTGTCGGGTCTGTCACCTGAGCCAGCGCCGATCCGGTTTCTCACTGAAAAATGCCTCCATTATGACAACTCCGGATCCAGCTCTTCAGGAGTGAAAACTAATTTTAGGCCTTTAACTTTACAGGCGAGGCTTAGATTTCACCATCAATGAAGTCCTTTGTTTCGGGTTCAGCAGTGGCTCAATTTATCAGCTGTTAACAGAAACGTAGAATAAAAAAGCTGTTTCATGTTGATGTTTATAGTTATTCTGTAAATTAAGCATGCTAGGATGATATTTTGATGTTTTGAATAATCTCAGTAAATGAGGGGAAAATATACAATATTGTTAGTGTGAGTTTAAATGTATTATGAAGTAAAAGGAACTTGGTAGAAATATTAGTTTGCTCTGCACGTACAACATAAACAACATATTACATTTTTAGGATCAGACTTTGGTCTCAATGGTCTCAAAAGTTTTATAGAAAAACAATTATCTGAGCACCAATTAGGTCAGAATGGTGGATATATACACCTTAGTGTTTCTGAACTGGTTTTTAAATGGTTTAGCCACCAATAAGTCAGAAATTTTCATTTATAAGATGCTTTGATCAATGATTTTCCAGGCTTTTCAAAGATCTTTGGACTACTTGTTGGACTCCTTGCATTAGTTTGGTGTGGAGTGATTTTGATGTAGCTTAATCTCCTTAATCTCCTTATTTTCAATCATAATAATTTATAGAAATCAATGAAAACATAACATGTGCAGTGATTTGTCTCAAAACATTTTCACATTTTCTTTCTTTTATAAACCTATAAATCCATCAGACATATATTTTACTTTCCTGGAGGAAGCAACACCAAACATGCAGACAGATATATGGTGCAGATCAAACCATTTTCATGTGCTGCCTTGACCCAGGGCCTAAATCTAATAGACTTTGTCTGGCAAGACTTGGGAATGACTGAGTTTAATCTGACTGAGTTTAAACAAGTTAAGAAGGAAAAAAAGGTTAAAAAAATTCACTCTTAAAATGTGCAAAACACACAGAAACCTGCAGCTAGCATTGACTCTGAAGGGCTGAATACAAATACATGTCTCCTCTTTTAGATTTATGTTTGCAAACACATTTATAAAACATGAATCATATTTCTCCCACCTCACAAATATAAAATACTTTAAATTGATCCATTACAGTGATATGTAACCTTTATAATCCAAAGAGACTCTTATGTCATCAGTCCAGCAGAACAAATGTTACGTTACCTTTTGAAAAAAAAAAAAAAAAAAAACTTTTAACTTCGGATGAATATCTACTGCAGGAAATGTGTTATATTTGTTAAAGATCCACCATTTTGTTTGGTTTTTAGAATTTAATATAAAAGTAAGCAGAGAACCTTTGCAAAAGGAGGATGGGTTCATTTTCAGCTGGGGGATGTTATTTGTGGAAAATGATGTAGATAAAAAACACTTAGTTTCCAATCTAATGGTAAGAACAAATCTAAAAGAATACCTGTATTGTTAGGGCTTTTTTTGGAAGTTTGTCATATGAAACAAACAAAAAAAATAACAGCTAAAACCTAAATATATTTAGAAACATTAATTTGTTCTTTATAATTTTCTCTGCAGACCCTCTGGTTTATCACAAACACATTCTGAAGTTCTTTGGTTGTTACTTGACAAAACTGAAAAGGCCGAAGGGGTGTAGATACTTTCCTGTGCAGGAACCATTAAGCACCTCTGGTTCCTTCCTACTGGTGCCTAAATGTTGAGAAATATCTTCATACTGGGTAGAAAGGTGTGAAAAAACTGCAACTTTAAAAGCCCGTTAGAATGACCAACTTTAAAAGCCATTGATAAACCCTGACATGTAACATCATTACTAAGCTAGTAGGAAATGGTAAATGTAAGGAATTAAAGGGTCCATCATGGTTCTTCCTTTATTGTCTTTAAATAACCAGACTAGCTGGTTGAAACAGTAACGCGTTCGTAAGTGAGCGACGCAGGAAGCTGAGAGGTCTCCTAAGTCATTACAGTTCATCCTGTTGGGAGCTTGAACCAATTTCCAGATTAACGACCCATTAGACACGTTCACTTAAGGAAGCACCAGGAGATAATTTAAGGTATTAGGATTCATCCTACTTTTATTTGCCCTTCATATTTAATACAGCTTTGAAACTTTCACCTTCTCAAAGTAAACAATTTAAAAACTACAGCAGAGATTGAGATGTTAATCGTGTGGATTTTACTGTAAATCCCACAGAGGGTTTTCCTCTTTCCGCCCTGCTGGTCCCACCCTATGGATTTTGGCGTGTTATCGTAGCGTGACACGGTCCCCCACATACGGCCAGGCTGGTTGTTATTTTTACTGATGGGTGCCTAATGTGACGCGCAGTGATGCCAGTAAAGTCGCTGTTTACTTCTGGCTGATTACCCTCATAGTTCAGAGGGCTTAAGGGGGGGCAATGTGGAGCATCCTTTTAAATCGATACGTCAGAGAGTGAAAGAGGATGTGGATGCTGATTCTTTTTGGCTTTCTGGGCTTTTTGCTGTATCTCCACCTCTATTATCCGCTGGAGCATCAGCATCCTCTTTTTCTCTGAGGTCATGATTAGTGTTTTTTTTTTTTTTTCCCCAGTAAGCAGGTCAGTGTTGCAATGCCCCCTGGCTGCTCTTCAGCTCGGGAATCCTGCACTAACAGCATCCTGACAACATCGCCTGAAACCCTGATGACTTCAGGAGAGGCAAGGGGGGCTGCAGCTGCTAAAACTAACCGCACTGATAGACATCCGGATGTTTGAGCGAAAGTAAAAGAGAAATCACAGGAAAAAAGCTACGTCTCCATTAGATCGAAGAGAGAGAGTCAGAGTGACCTTTGTGGAGGAGAAATTAATTCCTCTAAGGACGCTGGATTTTAGTCGAGTAACTGACCATAAAATTCAGATGCCAATCTGCACAGCAGACCCATTGTTCGGTTTGCTATGGGGAAGATTCAAAAACTGCAAAAACACAAATATTTTTGTCTGGTTTCTGGTACAAATATCTTGGTAAACTTGAAGTAAGACAAAGATAACTTAAAAGTATTCATTCAGCAAGATATAGGAGCTTGTTTTCAGTAAATAATTGCTTAAAACTGACATATTACTGTTCTTATAACAAAACATTTTCTTCAGGTTACAACGGAAATAATCTGCCAGGGAAACGAGAACTTTAATCAGCAATAAAAATTTATTTACTTAAAACAAGCTCATGCATCCTGCTGAAAAGTTGCTTCTAAGTTAGTTTTTTCTTATTTCAAGTGAACTCAGATATTTGGTAAGTTTTTGTGTTTTTGCAATGAAATAATGTAGTTTTAAATATTGCAGTGACTTGTTTCGGCAGACCACAGCAGACAGGTGAATAAGGGAAGTTTTATAACCCTCTATGCACAGATAGAGTGAAACGAAGTAAACTCTCAGCTTCTAAATGTTTATCTGTATTAAAATATGCATAAAAAAGCACAAATCTTCTAATGTGGCTTTGAGCGTGCAGAAGCAGAAATCTGACTTAAACGTTTGGTTAGACACCACGAGCGTTCTGCTCTCTCTTCTGCGAGGAGGAGAAAACATCTTAAAGATGTTTTTGCCATCACTCTGAACCGTCTTACTATGCTCTGCTTCCTGCTTGCAGCCCTCTGATGCCCCCACCCCACAGCTTTGACTTCGCCCTAGTTTTCGTCTCTTTGTTTTAGTGTCATTTAATGTGCATCTCCTATCTAATCCTTTTCTGCCAACTGAAAAATTCACATTTTTCTCTGAGACTTGAGCTTTCAGTGAACATCATAATCTGAAGAATTTACCCTTATGATCAAACTGATAGTAAATGGTGATTTAATATAATTTGAAATGTCTCCTGCAGTAAGGTGAATGTGAGGAAATAGTAGATGCTGTTAAATAGGTCAGAGCAAACCACTACTCTATTTCTTCTCTCTCATATGTCTGCCAGGATATGCTGTTTCTACTTTATCAGTTGTGTGATATAAATAGACTTACTCTGAGGGAAAAATTTAACCTGAGCAGTAATTTTAACTCCAAGCAACAGGAAACAGGAGGTTAAACAGAGTGAGTGAGAATCTCTTTTCTTATGTCCAACTGGTCACCAAAACATTTACTCAAGAGAAGCACGACTTCAACATGTTTTTTTTCTCAAGTAAAAGTAAAAAGTCATCCAAGAAATTACTTAAGTAAGAGCAAAACAGCACTTGGTAAAGAGGGCATGCAAGTGATTTTAAAATGATGCTGTCAGACAGACATATATGAAGTTGCAATGAAATTTAAATGTAAACTAATTCTGACATTCAAAGGACTCAAATAAAAAACTGACTACAAATCATTACAAACTGATATGGTGGAGTAATACTGCCACACTAAGAAAAAAATAAATAAAATTACGAGAAAAAAGTTGCACACGAATAAAGTTTACATAATATGAGAATAAAGTTGTAATATTACAAGATCTCATATCATTTCAACTTTACTCCTATGTGACTTTATTGTAATAGTCATAATATTATGACTTTATTGTTATATTATGACTTTATTTTCTTTTTGTCTTAGCAGGTCCTAATATTCTGTAGTAGAATAACTATCTGTTCACATTTGATTTCTTATGGGCTTATGCTAAAATTGGCTTGTTTCCATATGAAACGTTCTGAGTTTCAGTGTATTTTAATCATACTTTTGTAATCGGTGTAAACTTTCAACATCTTTGATGGTTGCAGTGTCAGTATCACATTGTCTTAATGGGATGTTCCTAAAAACATTTTAAATACAAACTGTGCAGTAACAGTTTTCCAATTTGTTTCCTGTAATTGTACAGAATCTAAAAATGTGTTGCGGGTGTCCTAGAAAATTCTTAAGATATTTTGTATTTAAGTCTCTCTCAAATTCATTTACAAACTTTATTTGTAAATTTATTATTTGTTTTATTTTTAACATTTTATTACCAGCTTATTTTAAGGTCAATTTTAGAGTGAGATATTATTTCAGAAACACATATGAGAGCTCAGAGTTGGTTGGAAAAAATTAAAAGTAATAATTGTGTTTTTCAGATTCGCCACCAAAGAGCCAAACGGTTTGTTGATGTATAACGGACGCTTCAACGAGAAACATGACTTCATCGCCATGGAGATCATCAACGAGCAGATTCAGCTCACCTTCTCTGCAGGTACATGTTCATGTTTCTTTTTCTTCCCTCTATACAAAATCGTCAAGTCAAATGTTCTTTTACCTCGGCAACAATAAGCTAAGCATTCAAAGTAGTCAGATTTATTGTTGGGATAGGATGTGAAAATTAAAATAGATCCAAAACTTTAAAAAGGTTTTGCAGGTTTGCCTCCTTAAAAGAAATGTTACACACAATCAGGCCACGGACCACAAATGGCCCTCGGGCCGCAGTTTGGACAGCTTGAGTGCTTCTCCTGACCTCTGCTGTTGTTCCTCAGGAGAAACCCAGACCACAGTTTCTCCGTTCATCCTGGAGGCGTCAGCGATGGCCAGTGGCACACGGTGGAGGTTCATTACTACAACAAGGTCAGTGGGAACGGCTCCCTTCATTCGGCATAAATGGTTAAATGTATTCTTTTGTATTCAAGGAATTCACATGTTTTACTTTCTGTCCATAATAATTTGTATTGAAAATGTTGACAGGAAGTTTTTATGCTAAGTTAATCATCTGAAAGCTGATGTGTTATGGATTCATGATGCGCAGCGGTTCCTTTAAGCCAGAGTTTATCAGAGTTTTAAACTTTTAGCCGACAGAAGAGCAGCTACAGACACACTGGTAACCGGAGCTGTCTGCTCTCAAACATGGAAACACTTTATTTGAAGGGCTGCACATAAGACTGACATGACACACAAACATGACATGTTACGAAGATGACGGAGTCTTCATAAATGTTTATGACTATTGTCATAAAGTGTTCATTTGGTAAATAATGACACTTTTAATGCAAAGCTCCATTAAAGGTTCATTAAAAGTGTCATCTTTGCATTAAAACTATATTGATTGCAGTTTTCTGGACGACGGCAGATTACTGATCTTTAAAAGAATCTGACCTGTTCATTCAGATTTTGACCAATGCCATTTCATCTTTTTTTTTGCTCTGAAATTAAGAAAGTTGTCGAGTTGGCAACAGTGGGGTGACTTTTAACTGTAAACCTGCAGACGTGACCTGATCCAACGTCTCTCACAAAGGAGATTTTGGTTGATTTTTAGACCTTTTAAGAAGATTCCTTAATCACCTAAATTAAGGAATCGATGCTGCCCCAAGTTAACATTAGTTAATTGTCTGTGCTACAAAATGGCAATATAACATTTCATGCTATACCTTTTTAAGGATTATATGCTTAAAAACTGGCAGTACATGTATTTCCACTTGGAGGTGCATTTGATAAATGAGGGTTGTTGTTTTGTAGGACCTTTAAAAAGCCACAGTGTAAGTGTGAAGCTGTTAGCATTCAGAGTGTTGTTGTCCTGCAGGCACAGATGACTGGCAGCTGCCATTCTTCCTCTGTGGTCCTCAGCATGTTCGTAGCCTGTCTGTAAACGGTGCAGACAGGGAACTGTTGGCTGTTCTCTGTCTGATGACAGGCTGATGATGTGGAAGAGAGCCAGAGAGACTCTGACCCAAACAGACCCTCAGACCAGACATGAGGGGTCTGACTGAATGAAAACCAGAGAGTGGGAAGACATTGTTTTTCCAGACATGCTCGGATTGTTCTAAATATGTTTGGCTGCTACGTTTGTGTGTAAGAATATCAGAACGGCTCAATCAGTGCAGGAATGTGTGGAGCTGTTGTCTGCGCTCAGTATTTTCCCACCCAGGACAAACACAAATGCACACAGGATGTCACATTTTTGTCTATTGAGGAAGTCACTTTGCATCATAAAGATGCTGCCAGGCAACCCTCCTGCAGTGTGCATTTACCATTCAGTGTGTATGATGACATGAGCGTGTCAGATTTTAGCCTGCGGCATGCAGTGATGAAGAGGGAGTTTGGATGAAAACTTGTTGACTCTTTGCTTTTTAATGTTTCTTTTGTTGTTGTTTTTCTGCAGATATTAAAACCTCATTAATCCCTCAAATCTAATGGCTCACTGGTTCCTTTCTGTTTCTCCAACCTGCACGTTTCATTGCAAGCGTGCTGCATGTGATTACCAGTGTGATGAAAATAACTTCAGGGTTCTGTGAGAAGGGGCACGGCTCAGCTGCCTCACTCGACTGAAACTCAAATAATTCAAAACATTTATTTATTTAAGTGAGCTCTAGAGTTTTCATGGTAAAAACTAGGAGAGAATTTGTCAAAAATGTTTAGCCCACTTCAATCAAACTCCAGTTTGTTTGCCTAGAGAGTCCGGTTCGTTTAGGGAGGTGTGAACTCTGATGTGGACCTAAAAACCTGAACTCTGGTCCACATAAAACCCAAGTTTCCGTTTATTTGACGTGAACTCAGGTGTAGTTCAGATGCATATGTTTACGCCGATCGGACCAGAGACCGCTCGAAAAGCAGGAAGTGGACTGCAGCAAAGGGAATTCTGGGTAAATACAACAAAAACAAACTTGTACGTCTCCTTGCGCTATTTCTACTAGTGCTAGCATGTCTCCCAGTGCTAGCATTTCTCCTAGCGCCAGCATTTCTTCTTGTACTAGCATGTCTCCCAACTCTGGCATGTCTCCTAGTGCTATCAGGAGAAATGTTTTGTTTTGTTTTGTTTACCAAAGAGAAATCCTGCAAATGTTAAAATCTGATGGTATTCCATTTTAGTTTACGTTTTGTGAAGAGGGAAGTTGAGCTCATGTCTTCTTCAGAGGCTTTTGTGTCGTTGGTGCAGCGCCACCACAGGCGAGGAGGTGAACAGGTGTTTCATTTGACTGAAAGCAAACTGCATTCTGGCATTAGTTTATGGTCAGATTATAATTATTTTATTGGTTGTATTTATGTATTGCTCAAGTGTTTCTGCTTCAACAAACCTGAGTCATTTAAAAGTCACAGTAACACATTCTGCTGTATGACAAATTGTCCCAGAAGTCAGTGGCGCAACTACACTGCCCCCCCCTCCCCCCCACTGTTCCCCCCCCCCCCCCCCCCCCCCCCAGGCGATGATACGTGAAGGGTAAAACTCGTACATTTACCTCGTTATGTGCGCGAGGTGAAGGAGCGAAAGGCGCTGAAGTGTTTGGGAAAACATCATCGGTGCGTCGCCCCCTCCAGACGGGTTTTGGCGCCCCCTCTGGTGCTGCGCTCCTATGCGTTGCATGCGCTGCATACCCACTTTTTTGCGCCACTGCCAGAAGTTAGTGGTAAAATTGTTTTGAGACTTTTTTCAAGTAAAAATAATGAATAATAATTCAAGAACACATCTTCAAAGATCAATAAACTTTTAATTCTAATGAATATTTTACAAATATCCAAAATAAATAAATAATATAAAAAAAACAGAAACAACAAACAAAGTGAATTATGGAGCCACTGTAAACTAATTTCTCCTTCAATAAAACAGCAAAGCACCAAACTGACGACTTTTATCAGTTTTTGGTAGAAAAACGATAAATCCTGCAGATGAAAACTATTGAACTTGTTTTAATTTATCATGCCAGTAATTGATTCATTGTTTACTGCGACAGGCCTAGTGATGGGGTCATAATTACCAGAAGTGTTTGGGGTTTCCTAGCTGAACTGATCCTCTCCACCTTCGCTGCGCTGCTCTTCCTGAGGTGGGAACAGAAGCTCCTCCTGCTGGAGGTGTCCCACAGCTCCCCTCTCTGACCCGTCCCTGTCCGCAGGGGGCGGTGCAGGGGGGCGTTTTAGATTGAAATGTGGCTTTCAGCGGGGTGGGGGACTGTGGAGAATGGCAATGACCGCTGCCTTTGTGTTTGGCCCCCGCTTCCTTTGGGGACCGCGGGCAGTGAATGATGCGGCCTCGGGGAAGGTGCCCCTCTCCTCCTCTAAAGCCGAGCGGCAGAGCAGCGACAGAGGAGAGCGAAGAAAGTATGAACGAGTCGGGGCCGACCTCTCCTGTTGCTATGGTTTCCCAGTCAATCTCAGATCCAGTATTTGTGCCGCCTGCTGTCATGCTCCTTCCTCACTTTTGTCACCCTCTGCTCCCCCCCCCCCCCCCCCCCCCCCCCCCCCCCCATGTGACAGGGAACTCATATTCCCATAATCCCCTGTAGTGGCGGGCGAGAGCGGTGTTTAATGTGCTGCAGAGCAAATATGTGCGCTGCAGTCAGCTGTGACAGGACGGCGTTTTGTGCAGCGGAGAGACGTCCTGACAGACGGGCTTTATTGGAGAGTCAATAGGCGTGACTGATGACAGCAGAGGTCGCTGAAAGGAGCGTCCAAGCTGGAGCGCTGCCTTCTTCCAGCGCTTTCACAGCGCAGGGGAAAAGCCGTGGAAAAGAGCATGTCGGATGATTTCACCTTCATCAATTCACACAACATGTTTGCTTTTTTCATCATCGACAAATTTGTAACAAATTGGCCTCAAAGAGCGCAAACCGGAAAGGAAAAAGAGCTTCCTTTGGGGTTGTGGTGTTTTTGTTTTTTTTTTAACATTTCACCGCTGAGTGATGGAGAGTTTCACTGTGCATTGTGACTTTCTGTGGGAAAGGTGCAAAGTTACACGGCCGAGCTGTTATATATTATCAAATAAGCCTCTCTGAAGGCATTAATTCACCAGAAATGCTCTCTGTGGTCGGATCCTGTTATTAAACCATGAGCCTTTCTAAAGTGAGACAGTCAATCCTGAAAATTGATTGCTAAAGCTGAGCTTCAAGGTGTCCAGCAGAATAATTAGGAAGCTCCTGATGGTTCTTAATGAGCTGTTTACCTTCAAGACAAGACATAATGCTCTGAGCATGCTCAGTGGCACTTCTCACCATTTATCTCCTCAGAGTGAGAGGTCACACTTCATCCTGCAGCAACTCTGGTTAAATATTTAAATCTACAACGTTTCATGGTTTTTATTCAATTGATTATATATGTGGATTTTCAGGTTTGTTTTAGTGAAAATTACTATAAAAGATCATGGCAACATTATAGGACTAAAATGGTAAAGATAAATGTGAAAAAGTCAAGCTTTAGCAAGTTTGTTTTAAATTTACATCAAGCTTTATAACAGAAAGCTTTGGTGTTTAGATTTCCAACGAGCCCACAAAATATAAATCATGATGAAAAATGTTTTCAAATTAAAACATCTGAAGTATGTCATCAGATTTGTTTTCTGATGGATTCATTTTACTTAATTTGAGTGAATATATTAACCTTTTCAACCTTATAGGCAACTTTAACCACATGCAGCACAATTACTAGCACGTTTGATTTTAATAGTTTTTGCACATTTTGCCATGAATTTGTATAGAAACTGTGAAATGGAATACATTTTTAAGAGTTGTTTAGTGAAATGGGGGTCTGCGTTACATCCAGAATACCCAAAAATTGCCTGTAGAGTAGCACTACTTCAGAATATTTTAGGTATCTGGTAAAAAGGCTACTCAGTAACTGAGTAGCCCAAATGATTGATTTAAACATCAATCATTTAATATTTAAAAAATTACATCAGCAGACAGACCAAAATAAAGTTGGATATGTGAAAATTTTGGCATTTTAAAGACCGTTAAAGCTCTTCAACAGTTTCAAAACCTTTCTGAATGTAACATCACATATCAGCAGGCACTGCCTGTCTCCTAGCAACAACAGCCAAGCCCAACATGTTACCTAGCAACACAAGCTGAGTCCCAGCATGTTTGGTCAGCTGTATGCGCTGTACAATGGCTGCTGGAAGAGCCAAGAGTTTTGTTGTTGACCTACCACACAGGAACCACTTGTTGCATTTTTGTTGGATGTGCAGGAGGCTCCACTTCTGCTTTTCAAAGCTGATGTAAACGTTGAGTTGGGCGGTGTGGCCGGCAGCAGTTTATTTGGATTTAAAGTGACTAAAATCTCATTATCATAGAATGGTTTTGTGTAAAAAATGTAATGAACATGTTTTGAATGATTTACCAGTTCAAGGAAGCTGAAGAGGTCACTGTTAATACTGTCCCCGTCTCGTTCATATCACAAGACTGCAGGAATTCGGTGGGCTGCAGCCTCTCCTGTAACTGGAAACTCTGAGAATTAATCTAATCTGCTCAGTGTGGAAATCATGTGAGTGACGTTCAACTGCGGTGGCGCCTTGAGCTAAAATTAAATCAGTCATCGTCGTGTTGTCTTGATAGAGTCTGTTTGATTTTTAATAAACCTCCGCCGTGATGGAGCAGCTGAGGATGCTGCAGTTAGATGTCCACTTTCTCTCCCACTGGATGTCTGCTGCATCGCAGACAGATAAAGCTGTCTGATCCATAACAGCTGAGCAATCAGGAAATTATAGTTCCTCAAACCCCTGGAGCCGAACTGCAAGGTTCTGTTTTAATCTAACCTCATAGAGCGTTAAAGATCCTGACGGTAAAAAAACAAAACAAAATAACGTCACTTATTTTTTAATATCTGCTCATGGGATGATTAAATGTGTGTGAGCAGCTGAGTGCTTGGCGGCTCCAGCTCAAACCCACGTGACCTCTGAGTGACCCCGGAGACGCCGGCCAGCGTGTGACGAGGTCACGCCCTTTTATTGACGCCATCATAACTCTTTCCGCCCTGAACCCGCCTCCTTTTGTCGCTATTGATTCCAGACACAAAGAGGAAGATTTCTGTCCTACAGAGTGAAACCCTCCAAATGTGTGTTTGTCTGTTTTCACCGTTGGAAATTTTTAGAAATCGTGTTGAACATTTGGTTCAGTGTTTTGTTTAATGAAATTTATCAGACTGCTGGGATGTTTTTATAAAACTTAATTTCTGACATCTAAGCAATAAAAATAGCAGCATGACAACTTTTATATGTCATGTAGCTACGACTCTGAAGCGTTTCCTTCATCTCATCTTAACCGCACCGATTGAAATGTTTGTGTATATTTATATCATCTATGTGGTTTGAAGGATTAAAACTGTGCAAAAGTCTTGAGCCATGCACAGTTATTGAGCTACATCAACGTTTCTTGTTAACACTCCAAGTAACAAAGAAGTTTAATGAAAAGTTGAAGAAACTCTAAAGTTGATAATGATTAGATCATTAACTTTTGCACCATATTCTGTGTTACGCAAAGTATCAAAGTATCCCCTGAACCTTTTCACATTTTGCCACATTTACATCCACAAACTTAACAATATTCAAATTTAGGTTTTATGCGATGAATCAAACCAAAGAAATTATGAGTTTTAAAGTCTAGCTTTCAAATTTTTTGGTTTATAACCTAAACCTGAGTTTGGTTTTCTCTCTAATTTTGTCCAACAAACCTCTGAGATCTTCTCATTAATTTACACTGAGACTAAATTAAACAGGTGGGTTGTTTACACTTCTAAAGGTGATTGATTGCTCCTTATTTAATTAGAGGTATCAGAGTGAAATAGACTAAAAACAGATATTTGAAACATTGTTTTTCTTCCAGTCAATGACTATTCGAGTCTTATTTTTTAAAATCTCAGTAAAATGCATTAAACTCCATGGTGTAATATGATATAAAGTGTTGAAGACTCTGGTTTCACAGTTAATGGTGACATGTTTTTGGCTGTAATTTGTTTCTGTCTGGTCCACAGCCGATCCTGAACCAGGCCGGTCTGCCTCAGGGCCCCTCGGACCAGAAGGTCGTCGTGGTGACGGTGGACGACTGCGACTCCTCGGTGGCGCTGAGATTCGGTCACATGATCGGAAATTACTCGTGCTCGGCCCAAGGAAGCCAGTCTGGATCCAAAAAGTGAGTGTGTCAGTAAGGGGCTGAGTTATAAATTATGTTTTTAAACCAGATTCAATTTTAATTTTTTAGTTGTAGGATTTCTCTGTTGTGCTAAGAGGATTTTTGTTTAATTACAAGAATATAGTTGAAAAAAGATACAGTTTTACTAGAAAATTACAAGAAAAAATTAGTTTTAATAAAATAAAAGCTTTGACAGCTATCAGAATCTGACTTGAGCTGCTCAGTTCACGTAGACCTTTCTTTGAATTAGATGCCGCTGTGTTAAAAGTATTTCTATTAAGTATTAAGAACCACCTGTAACATTTATATCAAAGTATAACTTCACCAGATGCTCAACATTCCTCAACTTCAACTTTAGTTGTTTTTGGTATATGAGTGCTCATAAAATTACTATTTTATTCTGGTATAATTTCCACTCCGTTGTTGTACGACTGTATTCTTGTAATATTATGACTTTATTCTCTAATTAAAAAATAAACTCTTAGCCTGAGCCTCATATTCGATCAAAGTTGATCTGAAATCAAAGTCCAAATAAATATAAGCCGCAAAACAAGATGGCGGCTCTTACGTCACTCTGAATTATGGAAACCCAAGGAATGAATTAGTGGGAAAAATACAGATTTTCCAAATGTAAAATCTTAAAAAAACAAAAATTTGATTAATTGATCAAATTGATTTATTCCCCAACCTTAAAGAAAACGTATCCTCTTAGTTTTTTCTTTTTGTATGAATTATTTTGTGAATCAGATATGTTTGGTTGCAGCTTGGAGTGAAGATGTTTAGAAACATCGTTGTCTCTGTACTTTCTTTATTTACGTCTTTCAGATAAACATTGCAGATCACATGATGAATTTCTCCTGTGTTTCGCTTGAGGCTGCACGGTTCACCGCGTCCCTTTGTCCCCTCAGATCTCTGGACCTGACCGGGCCGCTGCTCCTCGGAGGAGTCCCCAAACTTCCAGAGGACTTTCCCGTCCGGAACCAGCAGTTCGTGGGCTGCATGAAGAACCTGCGCATCGACAACCAGCACGTCGACATGGCCAGCCACATCGCAAACAACGGCACCCTGCCAGGTAAATCGTCCTTCTGCGGCGCAGCTTTATTTGGTTTGTGGCTGAGCAGCAGAGTGTGGAAAACCTGCAGAGGAAATAACCGTAATGAGAACAGCTGGAAGGGAAATAATGGCCGTACCTGCTATGAATATTTGATGACCCGTCGACTGATTCTCTGATGAAATAATGAGCCAGGACACATCAAACAGATTATTCCTCTGCTTTCCCACACCTCCCAGGATGCTCTGCCAAGAGACATTTCTGCAACAATAACCCGTGTGTGAACGGAGGGACGTGTGTGAACCTGTGGGGCTCCTTCAGCTGCGACTGCCTGCTTGGATTTGGAGGGCAGAACTGTGAGCGAGGTGAGCAGAGGAGGAAAAGCAATGCTGCCATTTTATCTGGGAGAAGGCTCTGGTGTACTTACGAAACCAAGTTCAAACAGATGAAAACTCAGAAAACCTCTGTTTATTGTTTAATAACTTCCACCTGAATTAACAACTCCACATCCATCTCTTCAATCAAACGTTTTCAGGGCTCGTATGGGTGGTTGAAATCCTTGGAAATGTTTAAATTTCAGCGTTTTCAAGGTTTGAAAAGTGATTGGTTTCTGTATAAAGTTATTGAAAGTTTGCTAATAAAGTGTAATAATTAAAGCCTAAGTTTGTAAAGTGATATTTATAGCTGAGAACAGGATATTTTCATTCACTTAATAAAAACATACTGAGTTTTATTTATCATTGCCTGAATTTAAATCAGACTAAACTTTTCTTGTTTCAGGTCATTTAGAATTAACAAAATTATTTCTATTTGCTACAAGCCAGAAAACTTAGTGAGAATTTTTATGAGATATGTTTTGTGGCTTTCTTTGTTTATTGTGTTTAATTTGAGCGGGAAAGTCAAATTAAATGGAGAACATTATCTAGGAAGAAGCTGTACCAATACCAAAACTTCACTGCAATAAAATCCTACAAAGTCTAATTTCAAATATCTTAGTAGAACTGAAACAAGACTAAATTAACTCATACGTAACTTTTCAGCAAGACACAGGAGTAAATAATCCCATAATATTGATGAAAACATTCTAGTTTTATTGGCAGATTAGTTCACTTACAACATGGGAAAACTGTTCTGTTGTGAATTTAATAATTTGTCAATGTAACAAGTACTTTTTCATTAAGAAATTGACTCCTATGTCTTTCTGAAAAGTTATTTTTGTCTTTTTTCAAGTGTCCTAAGGTATTTGAACCAGAAAATAGACAAAAATTACTCAGCAAGATTTTAGTGTTTTTTTAAGTGCTGGGAAAATTGTTTACAATCATGTTTCTCATCGATACAAATCTCTGCAGACACAAAAAAAAGCGATCCTGACGCCAGCAGCCGGGCTGCTGGGAAATGTCCCGGTGCGCCCGCCGGCCGGTCCGCCTCAGGCTGGCAGTGATGATGCATCATCATCATCATCATGTCACCTAAAGAGAATCTCTCATCTTTCAGTCTCTGTGTGCCTTTCTTCACCCGGTCTCCCTCTGTGTGTCGTTCCTGCAGTCATGGCCAACCCGCTGCGTTTCCAAGGCGATAGCCTGCTGCAGTGGAACAACCTGGAGGCGTTGGCAGCCTCCGTCCTCTGGCACGTCGAGCTCATGTTCCGCACCCGTCAGTCCAGCTCCCTGCTGCTCCACATCTCCTCAGGCCTGCAGCACAACCTCACGCTGCAGGTGAGATCCCACCTCCTCCTTTTTCACAAAGGATGCTGGGAGAAAATCACTCTTCTCGGAAAAGAGGCTGCTGTTGTAATATTTTCAGCTGCCTTCTTGATTTCGTCTAGACGGGGGAATCTTTGATGTTGCTCTTTCTGTTCCCAGCAGTAAACACTGAGGACGCGCAGCAGTTCAGAGTCTGAACTTTTGAACCCACAGATTGTCTTTTTATCTCCCTCCCTCTGTTTCGGTGCTGCGTAGCTGCGTGGGGGGAGCGTGCTGATGGGGCTGCACAGGGGGGAGGACTCCACTCTGTCGCGGGTGGAGGAGGTGCTGGTGAACGACGGGGACTGGCATCATCTGCAGCTGGACATCAGCAGCCTGGGCGGCGCCGCCAGCCGCCACCAGGCCGTGCTGTCGTTGGATCAGGGGCTCTACCTGGTGAGTGGGTGGACCGACACGTGAAATGTGATGAAACATCGAGGAGTTTATGCCAATGCCGTCATGCTGCTGTCCAGGCCAGCATGGAGGTGGACGGAAAGCTGCGGGAGTCCAAGCTGAAGACTGTCAGCGTTGGTGGTTTGGCAAAGCCTGATGGGAAAATTCAGCACGGCTTCCGCGGCTGCATGCAGGTTTGTCCTTTTCAAAGCTGCATGCATGCGAACGCTAATAAAGAGTCAAGATGTAGACAATAGAGAATCACCCAACTAACAGTTTTAGTTATTAATTATTCTATCGATCATTTTGACGATTAATCTGATTTTAAAAATGGACACATTCTGCAGATTTTTCATTTAACCGCTTAAGCTGGGAGTTATTGTTGTGAAAATAATAAATTTTTCTAAAATTTTCCAGATGTTTTCAGTCAAAGAGAATCAGTTAAAGCTCATAGGATGACAGTCAAAGCCGACATTTTACACACATCAAGAAGGAAACATTTTTACTTGATGCAGTTGCACTTTCCTGAGTCAAACCGCTTCGTGCTTCATGAAACTACGCAGCATAAATACGGTGCCTCCTCTCCTCCAGGGCCTGCGTGTCGGTGGCGCCCTCAGCTTGTCCGTGGCGAGGAAGGTGAACGTGGAGCCGGGCTGCAGCGTGCCGGACACCTGCAGCTCCACCCCTGTCCTGCCAACAGCTTCTGCAGTGACGACTGGGACAGCTACTCCTGCACCTGCCTCAGCGGTCAGTCCAGGCACAGACTGCGGTCGCTTCGCGACTCCAGAGCACAGCGGCTCATCGTCGTCGACTGTGTTTCTCTGCAGGTTACTATGGCACCAACTGCACTGAAGCGTGTTCGCTGAACCCCTGTGAACACGCTGCTGCGTGCTCCAGGAGGCCCAGCGCCGCCCGCGGCTACACCTGCGACTGTCCCAGGAACTATTTCGGCCGATACTGTGAGAAAAAGTACGTCCGGGTTCCTAATTAATGAAGCCATAGTATTGACACTGTCCATATTTCCTCTTGTAATCCTGTTGATGACAAAAAAAACCCCACACTTGACCCTCAAGTTATTTTTTATTTACTTCAAAAATAAAAGCAACACAAAGAATAAAACTGGCCGACCTCCTCCTGCATCGCCACAACCCAAACCACGTTAACTGTTTAATAAGCAATTAAATATTCAAGTTTATTTGTAGAGGGCCTTAGTATTGTCTCTAATATTACAAATTCCTATGCATGAGAGTTTTCAACCTGTAAATTGTCTTCCTGCACATATTTTTACTTGTTTTAGTCATTCTTACCCCAATAATCTGAAATTACCATAAGAAATATAAACAAACTTAATTTGACCTGAGGATCTGAATAAACTGAATACTGCTGCCCATAATTAACAGCAGCTGTTGTTCTGGGTCAGTGAGTTAGTGAACATTTAAAATAAACTGGTTGTGTTCTTCCACAGGACTGACTTGCCGTGCCCCAGAGGTTGGTGGGGTCATAAGACCTGTGGGCCCTGCAACTGCCCCACTGACCGGGGGTTTGATTCCGACTGCAACAAGACGAGCGGCGAGTGTCGCTGTAAGGTGAGTCTGAAGACCTGAATTATTCATCTTCACCCGTCGCTCTCAGACTCAGGGCTGTGTAGAGTAATGTCTATAGAAACATGGCAAAGCAAACGGGAGCAACAATTACAATAAGGAGTTGATGATAATCAGTCTGTGACTTTTTATAAAGTAGAATAAAAATATTCTTTATTGTCCCACAGTGAGGAAATCTCTGTGCAACAGCAGAAACGTTACAAGAAATAACAGCGAATTAAACAAAGGATGCATCTGCAGATAAAAAACGCTTCAGTCTTTTCTGCTTAGCGTCAATGCTGATTGATCTGCTGACGGATTTTGGAATCAATCGATTGATAAGTGGATAGAAAAGTCAAGACACAGAGGACCAACGAAGATGTTCTTTGATTGATTTGGGGGAAATTGAGAGTGAAGTATGTTTATCCAGATTTCTTTTATTTAACTGAAGAATTTATTTAAGCATTTTGTTTTCACTTGGCAGTTTATTTTGAAGGTTTGTTGGCACCTTGGAAAGAGGACACCTTTAAATAAAATGTTTATGCCTGTGCGCTTGTATGTTTATGTTTTATTGTTTTATTGGGCGTCTGTGACAGAGTGAATGACTCACATGAAAATAAAGACTAATTTTCTTTAAAGAATTTGATCCAAGTGAAGCTAAAACTGATACTAGAGGATATTTACAGAAAAACATGTTGGGTTTTTTAAATCTCAAATACAAAATAATTCTTGCACAGTTTTAGTGTAAGATCTGCTCTGAGGCTGCTGATCTTTCAGGAAATGACCTTTCATAGAGTCTTCATGCTCAAGTTAATTATTAATTGATTACTAAATTAGCTGATGATTATTTCACTAATCAATGGATCACTATTAATCATTTCAGTCCTGAATGCAAGCATCCGCCTTCATAGTCTGAATACCCGTCAGGATCATTAGATCACTGAACCAATCAGGATCCAGCCTTTATAAATGTGTGGGAGCCTGAAAGCCTTATTTTGACCTGAAGAATAACAACAATGACATCTTATAGCTTCTGTTAAGTGTTTTTATTCTCCAGTTTGACCCACCAGCAGCTCAGCTGTTGCACGTTTTTGCCTCTTGGCTTTGCGTTTTTGCCGGCACAGAAAAGCGAAGGTGCGGTTCCTTAGCGACGTGTCTCTCCGTCTCCTCGTCCAGGACAACCACTACCATCCCGAGGGCAGCGACACCTGCCTGCTGTGCGACTGCTACCCCGTCGGCTCGTTCTCCAGGGCCTGCGACAGAGAGAGCGGCCAGTGCCAGTGCAAGCCCGGCGTCATCGGGCGCCAGTGCGATCGCTGTGACAACCCGTTCGCCGAGGTCTCTTCCAGCGGCTGTGAAGGTCTGAATGGAACAGCTCTATATTTCATAAAAGCTACATAAATATTTAAAAATATCTCACATCTTCTCTCCTCCGTGCTCCTTCTCTCGCAGTAATCTATGACAGCTGCCCTCAGGCCATCGAGGCGGGGATATGGTGGCCCAGGACTAAGTTTGGTCTCCCTGCAGCCGTCCCCTGTCCCAGGGGAAGTGTTGGTATGAAGGCTTTTTGGCACCTCATCAAATTATCATAAAATAATGGCAATACATGAACTCAGCCTGAAGGCTTCTCCTGGCTCGGCTCCGCTGTGACGACTCTGTGTCCGCGTTCCCAGGAACAGCGATCCGGCACTGTGACGAGCACAAGGGCTGGCTTCCTCCCAACCTCTTCAACTGCACCTCCGTCACCTTCAGCAAGCTCAAAGCCTTGGTGAGTAGCTCCTGCCAACAGAACAACACCCAATCCTACCTCACAACGTGATGGAGACATGAAATGATTACATCAAGAAACGGATGTAATCAATAAAAGCCAAAGTAGAAAGGCATAAAGGTGACCTCTTATGCTTCGTTGAACAGGTTAGGATAGATCGATGAGCGATGCAAAACATTTCTTGCACAAAATTATTCTTAGCTAATTAGATTTGAGTCTGATCAGTTCCTTGTCAGAATAAAATGTTTCAAGGCTTTTTGTCGCATTAAATCAAAATAAGCTGCTGCTGGTCACACTGTCCAACTCAGTGAAAATGAAAATGGCTGCAAACTAGAGCTTCAAAACAAAATGTTATATTTTTTTAATTCAGTTTCTGATTTTCATCAAGTTTTTTCCCCTCAAGTTATAAAATGCAGAAAACGTCTTGGCTTTTATTTCAGTCTTTCTATGAGTTGACCTGAATTCAAAACTGAAACAGAGAGAAGCTTTTAAACACACTTGTTAAACAAGATGGTGGTTCCTAACATCACTCTGGAAACCTGAGAAGTTAAATCTTAAAAAACTGAATTTTTTTTTCTTTACAGCTCAATTGCAAACGGATACACAATTATACAGCTGTACATCTTTGAAAAGCGGAAGTGAAGTTTTATTTCTGAATGGAAAGTCAACATGTGCTCAAGTTCCGCTTAGGTTGCTAGGTGACGGTTTGAGGGTTGCTGGGGTTGCTAGGTGACAGTACAGTGTCCATCAAATATGACTTCATAATCAAGAGGTTTTCATAACGGCTCATTTCCATACAAAACAAAAAAATCTTAAATTATTACCGGAAACCGTCTGGGTGTTTTTTTGTTGTTTTTTTTTTTATTTGGCTGTTTTTAGAACCAGGAGAAACTCGAACAAAAGAATAAAAGCACAGATATTACATAAAGGGAAAGGTTCTTTCTTTTCCTTCATGCTCTCCCACTCATCCAACAACATTATGGTGTTTATGTATAATGAAGTTAGTGAAGATCTGTACAAAGTCACCTTACAACCACAGATGTCATATTTAGGCTTTGCATGATAAACAAAGTTTTTCTAAAGTTGAATCAAAATGACAACTTGCTTTCAAAATCAAAACCCGACAGAAGAGTTCCAGGCTGTTCCTTTTATGGTGAATTCTGGGTTTGTGGAGGAGAATTTTGTTTTTGTTTTCTGTTTGTAGTGATGATGATTTACTAAAATAAAGTGAAACTGAACTGAAAGTTTGGTGAATTTCTGAGAGGAAACTCTGATTATCATCTAGAAGTTTACATACACTCATCATGAATCTAACATTTTGTGAAAGAATCACCAGGAGCTTACTTCCTGGTGGTAGAAGAGAGAAACAAATCAATCAATCTTATATTGTCCAATGCATAAATAAAACGTAGAAGTGACTGGATATTTGTGTCTGACTTCCCTCCTCCAGTCAGAAAAGCTGCACCGCAACACGTCGCTCCTTGACTCTGGGCGCGTTCAGCAGACCGCCGCCCTGCTGGCCAACGCCACCGCCCACACAGACACCTTCTACGGCAGCGACGTCAAAGTGGCGTACCGCCTCACTCAGGTCCTGCTGCAGCACGAGATCAACCAGCAGGGCTTCAACCTCACGGCCACGCAGGATGTCCACTTCACCGAGGTGAACCTCACACAAACTCTGCAAATCGAAACTTGAAGGAAAGCGATCGGTCCTGAGAGTCTGACGTATCGATCGCTTTGTGACAGAACCTGATCGCGGTGGGCAGCAGCGTCCTGGCTCCAGAGACGAAGACGCACTGGGAGCTGATCCAGCACTCGGAGGGCGGCTCGGCGGCGCTGCTGCGGCACTACGAGGATTACGCCAACACACTGGCTCAGAACATGAGGAAGACCTACCTGAGCCCCTTCACCATCGTCACGCCTAACATAGGTGAGGATGGTTGCAACGCAGCAGGAAAACCTGCATTTATTTACTTCAAGTTTTTATATTCAGTGGCGTCTCTAAGCGGGGGAGGGGGATTAATCAATAAAATTACATAATGTCTTGTGTTTTTTCTTTTTCTTTTTTTTTTTAAAAAAAGAAGTTTTCCCCCTAATATTTTCACTATCCTGGTCTGGATGCACCACTGTTAATATTCTTATAAATATTTACAACCACCATAATTATTGCTGCTACCAATAATAATAATATTTACTATGATTATTATAATTTTTATTATTAGGTTGTGTGCAATATAATAAAGTGCCTTTTCAGCGTTGTCAGATGTATATTCAATAACTTTTTAACATTTTAAATATTAATGATACATATAATAGTTTTTTTAAATCAATGTAATTTCTTACAATTATTTCCAGAACTACACATCAAAGATTACACCATATGTGTTCATTAAAAGATGGAGACCAAATGCAAACGTTTGTCAAAAACTAAAACACTAAAAACCCCACAAAATGTTTTCATCTGTTTAAACAAGATATACTTCCCTTTTCATCATGATTATATGAATCTTATAATGAAACTGAATAATTCTAACAATATTAATATTAACAATTTGTGAACTCAATTCAAACAAGTTTGAATTATTTGGTTATTTCATGTACTAAAATTAAAAATCTGTGCTGATTCTTCTGTTCCTTTTGTTCCTTTCGGTGAGGAAACAAGAAAACATTAATAATGAACATTTTGCCTGTGTATAATTTACACTTTCTCCAGAACTGCAGTCATAAGAAATCTGAGCAAAACTCCAATATCTAATATTTATACCTCACACCTGTTGTGATTGTTTTTTGTTTTTTTTTTCATCTTCATTATTTAAATATTTTATTTTTAATTTGCTCAGCCCTTTGTGTTCTTGGAGACTGGATATTTCTTTAGATGAACTCGACATATTTAGGTCATTTCAAGCTGAGATACATTATATATAATCTGGTTTATTTGAGTTTTTGACGCTTCCTCATCTTTTGTCCGGTTCTGCAGTCATCTCCGTGGACCGCCTGAAAAAGATGAACTTTGCCGGAGCCAGGTTGCCGCGGTACCAGTCCCTGAGGGGCCCGCGTCCCGCCGACCAGGAGACGGCCGTCACTCTCCCCGACTCGGTCTTCCAGCCGCCCCTGGACAGCAGGGGCCACAGACACCTGGACGTTTTCCCAGAGTCCTCCTCGCTGAGGAACCGCTCGGCTAACAGGAAGCGGCGACACCCGGACGACAGCCAGCAGGACGCGGTGGCCAGCGTCATCATCTTCCACAGCCTGGCGTCGCTTCTGCCCGAGAGCTACGACCCGGACAAGAGGAGTCTGCGGTGAGACGAAGCTCTGTCGTTTCTTAAAGTTTATTACTGTAAATATTTGATGTGGATGCAGAGGAGGAAATGGAGGAAGGCTGCATTATGGATGTGGAACAAAAACCTGAATGAACTTCTCTGTTTGAAATGTGGAAGTTCAGATGATTGAATTTAGATACCATGAACAAAGTAATCTTGGATTTGGATTTGACAAGTTAAACTGCAAAAACACAAAGTTTTACCAATCATTTTTGGGCTACTTCTAATGCAAATATCTCAGTACATTTAAATTAAGATAAAATTAACTTACAGGTAACTTTTCAGCAAAATAGAGGAGTTTGTTTTAAGTCAATAATAATTTAATATTGATTTTAAAAACGTTGAGTTGGCAGATTATTTCACTTACAGCAAGACATTATTCCCATGTTATTCGTTAAATAATCTGCCACTGAAACTCAAACCTTTTCAGCATTATTGATTTAAAACAAGCTGCTGCGTCTTGCTGAAAAGTTATTTTTAAGTTAGTTTTGTTTTAATTCAACTAGAAACCAGACAAAAATACTTGGCAAAATTTTGCAATGTAACTGCAGCCATCAGATTACGCAACAATCAACTCTGGACTCATTTATAGCTTTATTAATGTATTAATATAATTTTTATTATTTCATTTTACTTATTTGCTTTATATTTAGGCTGTATTTAATATTGGTACAATGGTTGCAATTTTCTGTCCGATTACCGATTTTTAAAAACCTGGGTCTGCCGATTCTGATTTTGACCGATAACCAATACTTATACCAATACTTTACTTGTTTGAAATGTTGCTAAAAAATATCAAATGTCTGACAGGAGAACGAAAGAGGACCTTTGTCAAGGTCTAAAAATCGATAGATAAAATCAGTGGATCATGTAGGTGAAATTTAATTATAATACCTTTGTATATACTTCTCCTAAGTTTTATATCGCTTATGGTTACAGCGATTTGGCTCGAGTCGCTTAGTCGACAGAAAAGCGTTTTCCATGTTCTGATTCTGACTCGTTTTGCGGCAGCGTGCCGAAGCGTCCGGTCATCAACACGCCGGTGGTCAGCATCATGGTGCATGACAACGACGAGCTGCTGCAGCACGCGCTGGACAAGCCCATCACGGTGCAGTTTCGCCTGGTCGCCACAGAGGAGCGCTCCAAGCCCATCTGCGTGTTCTGGAACCACACCATCCTGTGAGTGCGAGGCCGCTCGGCGTGACGGACCGGCAGGGCGGCGCCGCGCTCCTCTCATGACGCCTGGTTGTGTTTCAGAGGGGGAAGCGGCGGCTGGTCGGCCAAAGGCTGCGAGGTGGTTTTCAGGAACAGTTCCCACATCAGCTGCCAGTGTTACCACATGACCAGCTTCGCCGTGCTGATGGACGTCTCCAGGAGGGAGGTGGGTCGGCTCCCCGATCAGCAGCAGACTGGCTGCAGCTCTGAGCTAAATAAATGATGTTTGCACCAGAACGGAGAGATCCTGCCCATCAAAATCCTGACGTGGAGCACAGCTGGCGTGACGCTGGGCTTCCTCTTCCTCACCTCCGTCTTCCTCGTGTCCCTGAGAGCCATGCAGTGCAACAAGACGAGTATAATCAACAATGGAGCCGGCGCTCTCTTTCTGTCTGAGCTCATCTTCATCCTGGGAATCAACCAGCCTGACAACCCGGTAAACCACTTAGCCTGTCTCTTCTTTTCTCCTCACACTTTTCTGTCCCAATTCTGGAAGTTTTTCCACTGGTTTCCATTTCCAGATTTTCCCATCACCCTAAGCCATATGTTTCTCAGCAGCAGGTTGATCCAGATGTTTTAATAGAGCAAGGTTAGAGGTGAAGCCTTTGCAGATGCTCTGGCTGAGACTTAAAATGGCCTAATAATCCCTAGATTTAAAGTTTTCTGATACGTTTGATATTAAAGGTTCGTCTGTGGTTCAGTCTGTCCTTCTGTCCTGCAGTTCCTGTGCACAGTCATCGCCATCCTGCTGCACTTCTTCTACCTCTGCTCCTTCTCCTGGCTCTTCCTGGAAGGCCTGCACATCTACCGCATGATCAGCGAAGTCCGAGACATCAACTATGGACCCATGAGGTTCTACTACCTGATCGGATGGGGCATCCCGGCCTTCATCACTGGTCTGGGTCTTCCTCATTTGAAGGAAAATAATGGATTTAGCCTCTTCCAGTTTGAATCAAATGTGAAGCAAGGTTGTGATGGTGTGAAATGGAGATGATCGCATTGGTCCAAAATATCAATAATATATATTATAACACTAACAGGCTAAGATCAATACTTTAATTTAAGATTCTCTCATGAAATTTGAACTGAGCTCCACCTCAAAAAGATTTTGCTTTGATTTACTTTCATATTATATTTGTTGGTGTATTTAACGGGAAAAAAACACACTAATTTGTTTTTTTTTTATTTCTGTTTGTTTTATTAATCTGTTATGCATATGCATACTTTATATAAACTTTGTCCAAATTCTGTCTTAGGTTTTAACAAAATATATATAAAAAAACACATGTAGGTCAGAAGTTTAATATATCAAACTTGAATCAAAGGTAATGAAATCTGTGTTGTATTGGCAGTACTGACTCTTTATTTAATTTATATTAAATAAATAAATTGTTACTAAAACACATAGCATCTCATCCCTCTAGTGTGAACAGAAATGGGAAGTAGTGCTGTTAGAAAAGTTATTTTTCAGCTTTCTGAAGTAGTGCATATAATAAAACAAAAATACTAAACAAAATAAAATCACTGAATAAATAAACACATTTGGCCAAACTTCACATGTTAAAATAAAACTATTGTGTATTAAGATTTTAAATGATGTATTCAAATGAAAAATGTCCTACAGAGTCTGTGGTTTGTGGCGTAATCTCCAGGTCTGGCGGTGGGATTGGACCCTGAAGGCTACGGTAACCCCGACTTCTGCTGGCTCTCCATGTTCGACACGCTGATCTGGAGCTTCGCTGGACCGATCGCCCTGGCGGTGTCGGTGAGTCCGCGCTCACAGGATGGGCAGTCCGACTGAATTTATTGGGAACGAAGTCACCTTGGCAGAGTTTGTCAGACTGTTTTTATCCAGATTAAATGTTTAGGCTCACAGGTGTGAGATGTCTGGTGTTTTGTCTGCAGATGAACATCTTCCTGTACATCCTGTCGTCCAGAGCCTCCTGCGCACTGAGACACCACAGCATCGAGAAGAAAGATCCCCGAGTGTGAGTAAACTTCTCTACAAGTGTTAGTCTTACCCAAACAAGTTAGCATAGATCTATGGGCAACCAGAACATGTTCATTAAATTTTTTGCACAAAATCATTCTTGGTTAGTGATATTTTATTCGGGTCAGTTCTTCCTAGTGTGAGACCCTAAAACAGATTGAGCTGTTTTAGGGCGTCCTGTCACTTTAAATCCTATTCAGCTGCTGCTGGCCACGCCCCCAACTCAATGTTTACATCCACACATGAAACTGGCTGCAAGCAGATGTGCAATTATGCAACAGTACATCTTTGAAAAGCATTAGCAGAGCCTTCTGCACAACCAACAAGAATGCAGCACGTGGTTTCTGGATGGTAATTCAACAAAGAAACACTTGTCTCTTCCAGCAGCCATTGTAAAACCTAATGTACTCGAGCTCCCCTTTGGTTGCTAGGTAACGGGCTGGGCTTCAGTGGAGTTGCTAGGTTACGCATTGTCTTCACTGAGGTTGCGAGGTGAGTAGCAGTGCCAGCTGATTTTGAAACGGCTCAGTTTGAAACATTAACTTATTGCCAAAATTCACATTTTGCCTAACAGATGATCAATAGACCAGAAGGAACTCGTCATCAGCTTTCATTCTTCAGATCCCTGAACCTTTACAGATCCTCACCAACTCCTTCCGTCCTTCTCTGGTTGGTTTTTACCCTGCAGCTCGGGCCTGAAGACCGCCGGCGGCGTCCTGTTCCTGGTTTCCGTCACGTGCTTCCTGGCTCTTCTCTCCGTCAACAGCGACGTGATCATCTTCCACTACCTGTTTGCAGGTTTCAACTGTGTGCAGGTGAGACCTGAGCCTCGACTGCTAACAGCTGATGACCGCAGTCCTGTCACCTGATCTTTGTCCGTCACGTTCTGTTTTTGTTTCGCTTTGTTGTTGCAGGGTCCGTTTGTTTTCTTTTTCCGCATCGTCTTCAATAAGGAGGCGAGGAAGGCCATGAAGTACTGCTGCAGCAGGAAACGCCCCGATCACTTGATCAAATCTAAAGCTTCGGTGAGTTCAGAGGAAGAAGCTTTACTATGATTCTCTGTTTCAGTTATCAGTGATTATATTATGTGATTTAGTTACAAATAGTCCTGATTTTTAGACAGCAGGTTTCCTTCGTTTGTTCATCCAGTCATATTTTCTTTATTTCTTGTTTGTTTTCTTTGTCTCCATCTCTCTTTTTCTCTTTCTGTCTTTTTTTCTGTTATTCATTCATTCTATATTTAAAGGCTGATCCCTGTAGATTTATCTAAATATCTTTGATATTTACTTTAAGAAATTATCTTTACAAACCCTGAAATTGGAAACTTGAGCCTCCAGCAGTCAAGAAGTCAAACATGAGAATCGTTTGGTAAAAAAAGGTTGATGCATCTTGGCTTCCCTTTTCTGAACAGAAAAGAACCTTCATTACCAACGACTTTATATTATTTACTACATCTTCTCAAGTTTTCTACAGAAAATAATCCTAAAAGTTAAAACGGTTCGACACCGTTTTCTGTCCCTATGTGTTTAAATGATCAGCTGCGAATAAGTCAGCAGGTCTCCCATCTCTGCGCTGCTTCATGTTCCAGTCATTTCGTCATTGTAAAGCCGTTTCTCTCTTTGGTTCCAGAGCTACAAAGGCAACAGCAGCTACATGGACGGCCGGTTGTACCACCTTCCCTTTGGAGACTCCAGCGTGTCTCTGAACGGCACCATGCAGAGCGGAAAGAGCCAGCAGAGCTACGTTCCGTTTGCCCTCCGGTGAGGGCGACGCTCCAGGAGCGGCTGTGTGGTGATGATGATGATGATGGAGTAACGGTGAGCTGCTCTTGTCTTCCTGCAGGGAGGACGGGTTGAACAACAGCCAGACTCACATCGCTCTGAACGACCAGACCTCACTCTTCCACGAGACGAAGGAGCGTCTGGACGGTATCGTCTTCCATCCGCCTCACTAACGCAGGTTCCACCTCCAGACTTCACCTAACGCTCTTTCTGTCCGCACGGCAGACCATGACACGGACTCAGACAGCGACCTGTCCCTGGAGGACGACCAGAGCGGGTCCTACACCTCCACACACTCCTCTGACAGCGAGGATGAGGAGGGTCCGCTCCCACCAGAGGAATGCTGGGAAAACCTGGCGTCTAATGGGACTAAGAGACCTCAGCCGCAGGGTAAAGAGCCAGATCACACTGGACATATTTCAGTTTTCCACCCTTCTGGTTGGTTTTGCTTTTTGTTTTTGTGGGGGTAAAAGATCCCAAATAGAGAAAAAGCTAAAGCCAGTCACTGGTTCGACACTGTTTGCTTCGTCCAGAGGATCTGAAGCTTCAACTGTCGATGAGAAACAATTGTTTCCTGGAGGTGTGGACTGCATTGAAGTTTGAAGTTTTACCCAATTGCTAACGTTTGTCGGTTTGCGTGTGACGCAGAAGATGCCATCCTCCACTGCAAAAGAGAAGAGCCAATCTGAACGGCTGTGAAAGCTGCAACAAAAGTATGTTTTTACATATTTGTTGAAACTGTCACCATGTCGGGACAGTATAACATGTGAATTGCTGATGGACCCGGTTGAAAATCTACCGGAGGAATCCGTTTCAATGAGAGAAATCCCAGAGGGAGCAAAGAAGAGAGATGAGAATCAAGCAAAGTTGCGAAGAAAGACAACAGCCAGGTTTAGTGATCTTTGAACTTTGTCTCCTTTCATCTCCTCTCCAGCAGAATTGAACAAACTCCACATGATTATGTTTGTGAAATGAAAACACGCCTCCTTTGATTTTTATCTAGCATCTGATATGGTGACCCCAAGATGCTGCTTTTCTCAGCCATTGTTTTGTTTCATTGTAATCTTTTTATTTTTTTACTGTAGGAACTGAACTGAATTGAATTGAATTTTTGTCCCTCCGTTTTCAGACAACAGTTTAGGTCCGATGCCCTGGTCTGTGAACCGCTCGGCAGCAGTGAGCGACGGGGAGCTTGGCGGTGGCGAGGCATCAAAGCTGAACAGTCCAGAGTCAACGCAGCCAACTCTGGGTCGCAGAGCAGACGAAAGGTCGCAGGACTGCATGACGGCGCTGCTGCCTGCATTCCCAAACATCAGCGCCCATCCGCACAGAGGCAAGCCCTGAAAATCACAACCATTCACTGATCTAATGTTGGCTATACTGAGAGCAGAGATGAATCCAATTCTACGGAATGACAAAAGTGCCACTGTGTCATAAATAAATAAATGATACAATTATAATGAATATCTGTCAGTAAAATTAATTAATGTTGGAACTAATTTGGCAATAGACACAATAAAAAATAAACTATTATCCGATTATTTACATGTACAAAATGTGCATAATATCTAATTAAATAATGAAAAAGTTATTATATGGTCAGCATTTATTCATTTGCTGTATGAATTGTCTTACAATTCAATAAATAAGTAAATAAACATTCATATATTTAATCATTAAAATACATTAGAAATTATAGATGAGTGAGCAAATATATCCATGAATATTTAAATATTCATGTATCAATGTAAAAATGATTTAAAATGTGCATTTATTTGTTAAAATAATATATTATTATTCATGCATTTATTGCATAATAAATACTAAATACATGTAAAATATTTGTATGTACATGTATTATATATACTTACATGGATCTGTCTTTAAATACGTAATTTAACATGCATACATACAATTAAAATTCCCCAGTTACTTAAATTATTGGCTGTGTAAGTAGTTGTAGATTTATCTGATATTCAATAAACCTTTTTTAGAGATCATCTGTAAAAGTATGGAATTGTAAATATTAATATTTATTTAGTTATTTGAATGTGGCACATTTGAACTTCCATACAGTACATGTTTTTTAATATATGTATATATTAATTCACACAAACATAAAAAACATGTAAATTATGATTAATATATATATATAATATATATATATATATATATATATATATATATATATATATATATATATATATAGCGCATTTTCAATTAATTTGCTTCTCACTTAAAATAATATATGACAGATCAAACTAATAAGTTAGTGAATGAATCGCTTATTAACTGAATTTTGTCACTAAGGGGCTCCCGTACCTCTGACCTTCATGCAGGAATCCTGAAGAAGAAGCAGCTTTCTCCCATCGTGGAGCGGAACAGCATCCATCACGTCCACAGTGAGCCTCGCGACGGAACGCCCGGCACGCCGTCGCCGCAGGGATCCTCCTCCAGCGAGACCCGGGCCGGGCCGCCCAAGCCCGGCCTGCCGGAGCAGCTGAACGGCGTGGCGCTGAGCATCAAGGCGGGGACGGTGGACGGAGACTCGTCAGGATCAGAGTGAGTGAAACTCAGAGAAACAGAGATGTCTGCCTGTCGATGTCTCCCCCTGCTGCCGGTTCATCCAGCGTCCTTCAGCTGTCTGCGTCCAACTTACCGTTTGTCCTCAGTGACTGTTGTTTTCATTGATCACTGCCATGCAGCTTTAATGTCCAAATAAACACAACAGGATTCTGTAATACATAAAACAAATTTTGGAGTTCAGAGCAATAAGTGACAGAACATTAATTAATTAATTAACTCGCTGCTGAAGGAGATTCTGTTTTTTATGCTGACTGCTTATGATGCACAACAGACATTGGCCTCTTTAAATTACATCTAATAACTATAAAAGCTTCTGGCAACACGAGTTAATTCAGCTGAATGTTGTTCTTAGTCATTCTTTTCAACCTGCAGTTTTACGGCGCCCCCTAGGAGACGTGGGGAGAAAAGGTCTTCTGCGTTCCCAGACTCCTCATGATCAAATACATACTGGTCTATTTTGTATACAGTCACAAATGTCAATTTAAACTTTCAAATACTTACACATTTATAGGGCCTCAGTGAAAATGTGTTTATTATTGAATCTTTGGTGCAGAAATCTGATTGTTCAGTTTTCCTCAGAGACAAAATAAGAGTTTTATTCAATTCCTGAAGGCAAAGGATTTTAGTTTTATTCTTCAACTTGGGATGAATAGATGTGAAAAGTTATAAAATAAATTAATAAATCATAATCTCACATAGAAAAATAAATGAAAACTAAATTACTGGTGTCATGATTATTGATGCACCTAAAGGTAACTTTGTACTGTGCAAGATCCGTGATGCTGCGGGCCTTCAGAGGCTCTGAGAACCTCTGAAGGTTTGAAGTTTTCAACGTACATAAATTACATAACTATTTAATATTTACATTCAGAATTTAAAAGAATTTGCAAACAATAATCTTCATAGTTTGTTTGTTGTGTTAGCATAGTTACAATCTGATGCTATGAGTTTAATCTCTGTATTTAAGCTTAGTTTAGATCTCAGCAAACAATAACCAATAATCAGTTTTATCAGCCCTGATTATTGGTAAAACAGATCATTAAAACGCCTGCATTCAGAAATTATTTAAAGTTTCTGAAATGCTTCTTGGCTTTTCTAGCAACCATAAAAATCAAATATCCTAATTATTCTTCTTTCTCTCCGTTTTCCCTTCCCAAAATCAAAACTCACAGATTTTTATTCTTTAATTTTGCCCCATGAATTTCTGATCCAGAACCAATCAGGATCTTCACATCCTTTTAGCATCATCATCATCGCCTCACAGTCTGAGCCTCACACTTTTACCATCATTTATCGTTTCTTCTTCCTCATGTTGTGCCGTCTTCATCCTCACTCTTCGCTCATCCTCCTCCTCTTCCTCACATCAGCCCTCCCGCCTCTCTGTCTCCCAGCAGCCACTGCAACAACAGCTCCATGTGACCCCGCTGATGGAGGGATGTGTCTTTGCAGGTCAGAGAGCCTCCCTCCTCCTCTCCACTCGCCGGACTCCACCTTTAGGAGAGAAGACGCCTCTTCGTCATCACAATGCGCTGAAAGTGTGTGAGGTCATACGTGTGTGTGTGTGTGAGCCAAACTTCAGGAGTCACACGGATAAAACAAGCCTCCCTTTAAAGAAATTTTGTTTACATACTTGAAGAAATGCACTTTTTTTATTTGCTGTCCAGATATGTTGATGGTCAACCTTTTTGTTTTTATTGTTTTTCTTTTTTTAATTCCTGGATATGAAAACTGTTTTGAAGTCTGTGTCTGGGTGGGTCGTTCAGACGTCCGCCCAGACGTTCAGGGAAACCTCTTTTTGTCATTTTTTTAAACTGTTTTGTGGCGTTTTGTTGGTTGCTGTGAGCATCTCTGTGCCTGCTGCTCCAGGAGGTCGGACTCAGACGACTGAGTCAAACAAAAAGACAAACATCTGTCAGCTTTGAGTCGTTTGTATTTCTGTGTGTGTGGACATTGAACTGAACTTACAAACAAGAGAAATGAGCTAATTTACGCCAGACATTAACATACTCTGTATATAAAAAAAACACTATCTTTTTTTCTCTCTCCCTCTAAAGGACAACAAAATCTGATATTTTATGTTGTAGGTCAGTCAGGATTACATTGATTATTTATATTTGTTAAAATTGACAATAATCAGAGAGAAGAACTTTTAGATAATTTCTGAAACATTATTTAAAGGTGACCTATTTTGCTAAATTCACTTTTTGCTTGTTTTTGTTCTTCCACCAACTGCTTCTAAAAACAAAGTGCTTAAAAACATCTGGTAGTGAGTTTGTGTTTCCTGGTGTCTGGAAAATGAGCTGCTTCAAAAACCTCCAGATTAAGTCACATTCAATGGGCACTGCGCTGTTACCTAGCAACCCCAGCCCATCACCTAGCAACCCAAGAGGAACTCCAGCATTTTGCTCAGGTGGTTTTACCGCTGTATGCGCTGTACAATGGCTGCTGGAAAAGACAAAGGTTTTCTTGTCGACTTACCATCCAGAAACGACTTGCTGCATTCTTGTTGGTTTTGCAGGAGGCTCCACTTCTGCTTTTCAAAGAAGTATGGTGTAATCATGGAGCAACAATTGATTTGGATTTAAAGTGACAGCGCGATCTGAAAAGAGCTCAGCAGACAAAAATCCCATTATCTAATGATTTTCAGCTAAACAAAATGTTTCGTACATTCTAAGTTGTTAAAGGAAGTATAACACGTCACCTTTAAATTCATAAGTTGACATAATTTTTCTTAGTATTTGATAAACCTTTACACAGATATTCTGTACTTCTTTCCTGATGGTTTTTCCCAACAGTTTGCTGTAGTTTTTGTCCAATTCCTCCTGTCAGCAGCAGGTTTGGGTTTCAACTCCACCGTTGATTTTGTTGTCCATCCATCCATCCATCCATCCATTTTCTTGACACCCTTGTCCCTTGGTGGGGTCGGGAGGGTTGCTGGTGCCTATCTCCAGCTAACGTTCCGGGCGAGAGGCGGGTACGCCCTGGACAGGTCGCCAGTCTGTTGCAGAGCAACACAGAGACACACAGGACAAACAACCATGCACACCTAGGGACAATTTGGAGAGACCAATTAACCTAACAGTCATGTTTTTGGACTGTGGGAGGAAACCGGAGTACCCGGAGAAAACCCACGCATACACAGGGAGAACATGCAAACTCCATGCAGAAAGACCGGGGCCGGGAAATGAACCCAGAGCCTTCTTGCTGCAAGGCAACAGCTCTACCAACTGCGCCACTGTGCAGCCGTTGATTTTGTTGTCCTTCTCAGTAATTTATCAGAATAATTAGGGTAAAAATTACTAGCTTTAACTTCCTGGCTGATGTCTTTAGATGCTGCTTCAGTATTTCCAGATTTTCCTTAAGATGCCTTTTGTTTTCATAAATTAGATGGCTCCCTTTTTCCTCTAGAAGTGACAATCATTATTATGACCAACGTTGGTCTCATTGGTCATAATAATGTCTCCCAAAATGCAGCTCTTTGTTTCTGCTTCCCATATTTATCACACAGGATTTCCCAGATAGTTTAAATCTTTGGGTTTGTAAACTTCTGTTTTAAAGAAATCAGTACAACAATTCTCTTTGTTTTTATATTTAGGAAATATAAATATTTTAACAATCCAAACTGCCAAACAGTGAAGAAAATAAGGTAGTGTGTCTTTATACACAGTGTATTTAAATTTTTTCAAATGCTACAGATAAGCTACATTTTGGTCGAATTTGCGCAAGTAGGAATGAATCTTCTGTTTGTTGGTGTGAACCACTGGGAGCTTGTTTCTACAGACGCTCTCAGATGTTGTCATTAAATATGAGGGATGAACACGTTTGAGCTCAGTGACTAAACGGCTGTATTTTATAGACTAGACACAACTATGACTTTTTTAAGTAAATAAATGCGTGAGCTGTAATCCATTCTTCTGTACAGAGCAGCCTGTAAATGAATCAAGAACATATCTTTAATGTATCTAGAGAAGCTCTGAAGGAAATCTACTGCTGTTGTTGCCATTTTTTATGTATAAACTTCATGCCATACAGAGAAACACTGCAGAATCATTTGTGGTATTATAACACGATGTCCAAACAAAGGATTGCCTTTTATTCTACTACTCCTGTTTTTACAAAATAAAATGTTTTTGTACCACTTCTGGCTTCAGTTGTTTTTTCCTACAGACCAAAAACCTGCTGCAGCATGGAGGACATTCCTGTTGCAGCTTCATACGAGTTTTACATTCTCCAAGTATAAAACGTTTATTAGCCTGAACGCTCATGTCAATCCTACCCTAAACCCTTATCACCCCTATCCTCACTTCAACCATCAGTTACCACCTTAACCTCAATCTTTACCCTCAACACTCGCCTTAATCCCCACTTCAACCCTACACTAAATCCAACTCTCTAATCTCATCTGAACCCTATCATCAACCCTCTCCTCAACTCTCACTTCAACTGTTTACCTACTTCAACCTTTGCCTTAACCCCTCATCTCATCTGATCTCATCCAGGTGCTTGGCTGCCACATGAAAGGGTTAGAAGTCATTTAACCTATTAGACTTAAGTTTTTGCATCTCTTTGGGCCACATCAACCCTATTAACCCTTAATTTAAAACCTCCACCTGGATATTTTTGCTTATTTTAATTGTATACAGTTCTTTAAATGTCCTGTGAGTAAATATATTTCCCCATTTATCGATAACTAGAACTTTCAATATCTAGCAAGTTGTTTTCAGAATCTACCATCTATTAAAAGAACTCCCTGCTACTGCTGGGGTGAAATTACCTAAACTGATATTGACTGGAGAGCCAAGTGTGGCGGAATTACGGTACTGCAAATTTATCTGAAACGTTTAGGACTTATAGGGTTAAATTGCACCACACAGGCATCCCTGACCTCTCCCCTAGTGGGCACCATGACCTGCCTCACGCTAAGCCAGAGGTTCCCAAACTGTGGGGCGCGCCCCCTAGGGGGTGCACCGTGCCATTGCAAAGGGGGGGCGCGGGAAGCCGTCTGGATGAAAAAAAAACAAAACATGAACACTGTATGCGCTGGGTTTTTACCTTAGAATGGCGAACTCTCTGTTATTCCTATGTCAATTTGATACAGTAGGGGCTTCTGCACTTCCCATATCTGTCTCCTCTGTCACTTATCAGCAGTTAAAACTGTTTAATCCGTTAACATGTCGTAACCTGTTTTTCCGAGCCGCCTTGAGCGCTATAACACTCGCTCTGGGTTTAGACCTGTGTGCCAGTGAAGGAGACCTGCTGCTGCTGAGCAGAGCTACGCAGGTTTGTTAGAATCATGGCAGCAAACCATAAAAACGCAAAAAACTTTTCAGTTTTTCCGCCAAACTAACCAAGTTTCTGGATGCAGGTAATGTTAGCTAAAAGATGACTAGCTCATATCAATACAGCACCTTAAGCTTAACAAGTAGCCTGTAGGCTACCGATGTCTATGTTCAGCTACGTACATTGATTTTGCCCCCCAAAAGAATGCTCTGCACTGTAGTTCGCTTTCTGGTTTTGGAGCGCAGTCCGTTGAACTGCTCCAGAGTTCACTTTAACTGAGCCGAGTCCAGAGTTGAGTTATGCATTCACATCTTCCCAAAATGAACTGAACTTTCTACACAAACGAACCAGTTTTATTAAAGCGGACTTAAACCAAGACTTCAGTTTACTCATTTAACCCACCAAATAAAGAAAATCGTTTTGTTGTAACAGCTCATTTTATTTAAAAAAAGATGTTTTTGAATAGATGCAGACAGCTTAAATACAATCTAAAATTAATCTTACACATATTTTTTTAACACTGGGAACAAACTACTTTTTAAAACAATTTGCATCTAGTAGCATTTCAATGTTGAAGTAGCAATTAGCACTGTAGCTAGAAAGAGAAAAGCATAGTGTAGAGTTTGTATACAAATACACGAAAGGCAATAAAACACACGTTTGCAAACTCTTGGTTTCCATCAGCTCCTCATAAATAATGCAAATCCACCACCAATGAGGTGAGTTTTCATTGGTCCGTTCATCTCTGCTTCTCATAAATACAACAAAAATCAGGTTTCTGTTAGTTTGTCTGGAGTGTTTTCAGTTTGAGTCCTCCAGGCTGCTGCTCTTCTGCTCTGAGCTGCAGTCGCAGAGTCGATGCATGATGCTCTGCAGGCTGGGCTGCACGATGCCGAGCAGCGGTCTGAGGGAAGGGTCCCCGTTCCAGCAAGCCTCCATCAGCTGCCAGCACTCCTCGTCGAACGTGGGAACCCGCTCCGGTCTGGAGCCTGGAACGACGGACGTACAGGGAATCAGTCACTCAGAAACTTAACGACAGACTGATCCAGATCGATCCTGAATGATCCTCTGACCGCAAGAGCAATCCAGCTGCTGGCCTGCTGAATGTCCAGCAGGTGGCAGTACAGGCTGTATTCTGAACTGTCCAGATGCAACTAATTATTATTTTAGTTATAGATTATCAAGGCGATTAATCAGACTAAAATATTGGCACATTCTGCAGATTTTTTTATTTCAAACTTTTTTTTGATAAAACACTAAACACATTCAAAGTTTGAAATAATTAATAAATTTTAAAATAAGAAAGCAAACATTTCACTGCCTAAAATACAATAACAGCATTCCTTTATCATTTGTAGTAAGGGATGAATCTGCAGATAAAAAATATATCCAACATCAACACGTGAAAACCTCAGCCCTTTAATAATCGGACAGCAAAAAAATGATTTTAAAATATTTTTTACAGAGTTTGAACCAGTCGATTTTTACAGACAGATATATTTTTAAATCTTAAAAGAAAAATGTATATAATTTTTGCTTCATTCTGCTGTTGCCTTCATTTGAGCCTCTGTACCAGTTCATAATTAATCCACTACTAAATTAATTGATGATTATTTCAATATTCAAGTCATCATGATTAACCTGAGAAGTTTGCCTTACTTGTTGCTTGTGAACAAGAACCGACACAAACCAGAACTAAAAGCTCCCTCCTTCATGAGCGACACCTTTACCTTTCTTGACGTTGTTCCACAGCTGGTCCTTACTGGAGCATTTCTCAAAGGCTTCTGGGAGTTTCACTGAACCAGTGCAGAGATACCAGAACAAGATCCCGAAGGCGTACACGTCCACCGAGTTATCGTACTTTCCTGTCACGAGAAAACATCCGAAATTAGGTCCTGCATTCGTCTGAATGTTGAAGAGCTGCACTAAGATGTTTTAAGTAGAAACTGGTGTGCAGTGGTTCCCAAAAGCCTTCAAACCTCAAACCTTTTTATGTTTCATTCATAAATCTAAATGTATAACCTGACAGACCAGCACAAAACAGTTTCAAAGTTACAAATTAGTAAAAATGAGAACAATCTGAGGAGTTGAGGGCAAATGTCTGTGTGTCTGTGATGAACAAGCGGTTCAGAAACTTATTAACCTTTACTGAGGCTTGGGGGTCTGCAGTGACAGCTGCAGCTTTCTGTGACGTCAACAGTTTTACACGCTTCTCTGAAGGACATTTAGCAGCTACCAAACTGGTCTACTGCCTTAAAAAAAGTCTTCTTTCAAGTCTTGCTACAACATTTAGGTCTGGACTTTGACTAGGACTTTGACTAGACACAAGAAAACTTGTCAGAAGCTTGAAAAAACCTGAGACGGGTACGGAGGATCACGTTTCTGAAGGGGGATAATCTCAACATGCAGCCAGAGGCTGCACCATTTTCCCTCCACAACTATTAACTACTTTATGTTTGTCCAACTCAGAAAATAAAAACTAAATACATCCAGGTTTGTGGTTGAATTGTGACAAAACATATAAAAGTTAAAGAGACATGAATACCTGTGAAGAGCTCTGGAGCCATGTGGATGGGAGTCCCAACGATGCTGCCAGACATCATGGCCTCAGGTTTGCAGAAACCCAGATCAGTGATCTTTGCACGATTTTGTTTGTCCAACTTAAAGAGAAACAGAAAATAAAATGGTTTAATTAAACAATTTGAAATAATTAGAGCTGCAACTAATGTGAGTAATTAATTATTCTATCGATGATTAATTGCACACATTCTGGATGTTTCTCATTTAACACTTAAGCCTTTTAATGCAACATTAACTGCAGATTGAAAGATGCAAATTAACAATTCACCTTCTTTTTTACATTGAGTCAACACTTTATTGCCTAAAATATCTAAAATGCAGAACAATAGTGTTACGCCTCATCATTTGTGTTTTACTTTGACACTTTAACTCTTTCTGTTGAAAGTCAATACAATGAAGCAAAATAAATTTAAACCAGGTTGAGCTAAAACTGTGGCGCTTCAGGAGTTTTGGGTAAAATACTTTTAAAGACAAAGAAGGTCTTTTCTATATCTTAAATTCAAAATGTATATATATATTTTGCTGTTCTTTCAGCAAATGGTAGCAATTTCTTTTAGTCTTTATACGCAAATTAACAATTAATTAATTACTAAATTAGTTGATTATTTAAATAAGCAATCACAATTAATTGATTTATTGTTAATTATTTTATATTTTATAAAAAACAATTTTAAAATGTTTACTAAAGTATGTGATATGACTTATAAGAGCTAAAAAAGTGATGTGAACTGCATTTTACTAAGAATTACCAAAAAATTGAATTTGTAGGACAAATGCTACTTTAAGGACTTTTTAATAAATCAGGAAATTTTGATTATGATGAATATAAATTTCACTGCAGAAATAAAAAGCATAAAATCATTCAGAACATATTCTGAGATCAAAAATGAAACATTTTCCCAGAGTATTTTGTAACTAATGATATTAACACCTAGTTGTCATGGCAACAAAATGCCAGCTTCAAGCTATCCACCCGTTTACGCGCCAATATGTGTGGCACAGCCCATAAAAGGCATAATTAGTTCACTGCTTGGTTGCTTTGGACTTACCAGAACATTTTTTAGTTTAATGTCTCGGTGTACGAGGCCCTGGCTGTGCAGGAACCGGATCCCCTCCACCACATCCAGGGCGATCTGCAGCCTCTCTCTGAGCGACAAACCAGCCTGGTACATCAAAAAAAACAACAAAAAAACAAACTCAGACTTTCTGCTTTGTTGTTCTCAATCAAGAGTTACTGCGTCATCAAGCGACCTTTAACCCGGTGTAGAGATCTCTGTGCAGTCGCTCCATGATAAGCAGCACGGCGATGCTGGAGCCGTCTCCGTAGGTGTGATCGATCACGGAGCCGTGCAGGTCGACCAGCCGCTCGTGCTTGGGCAGAGTCCTGCAGCAACAGCGCGGAGAAAACAAAGAGATTCCCGTCATGTAAGCAAAAAAAAACCTTTATCTGAAGGTAAACATTTAATTTGCATCAGGAGCTCAAAGATCTGAGCCCTGAAGCTGCTGCTAGTGATGCACTGCAGCCTCAGACTTGTCTGAACCAACGACAGGAACAGTTTTCACACTGCAGGGTCCGGTTCAGCCTCCAGAACAGAACCAACACCAGCTCCAATAAAAACTGGTAGTTTCTCATGTCATCCTGCAGGCAGCTGAAAGCAGACGTTAAACGCTTTCATGACCTAAAAAGGTAGCAAGGGTTTAAAATAAAGATGCAGCTTGACCACAAAATTGTGCAAATGGAAATTACAGAAGTAATTTTGCTTAATGGAAACACCGTAATTTTGAAAAAACTTTTCTAAAAGGTTTTGGCTCAAGGATGAGGTGGTTTTTCATCAAAACGTTTTTTTGAATCACTTCAGTCACATAATCGACAGTCGGATGTTGCCACTGGCACAAACCAGGAAGTAGACAACAGGAAGTGGTAAACGGAAGATGCCTTTTGATTTTCAGACATTGTGGCTTGTTGCCCAAAAGGCTGAACGAGGTGCCAACGACTGAGTCACGGCTGAATTATGAATATATTTCATGCAACTGTTTACAATCGTTGTTGTTTTAATGACTTGTTGCATGAACAAGCTTTCTCACATTATTTTAACTTCATTTATTTAATGGAAACAGAAGAATTTAAACCACAAGTTCCCAAAATGTGGTGCAGGGGCCATTTGTAGCCTCCTGCAGGATTTTTGTGCAGCTGATGCAAATCAACACTTTTTCCTCTTTAGAGCATTTTTTAAAAGAAACTTTTAAATAAAAATCTTTTTTACTAAACTCAAAGCATTCAGCCCAAATAAGGAACTAATCAACTCCAAAAAAAGGGAGAAACATGTCTTACAATGCAATCGTGCAAAACTTTTTCTGTTTTGTATCTACAGTGATTTAAATTGTTACTATAGTTTATTTTTGAGGAGATAACTTTTTTAAAAAAAAAATGCACAAAACGTTTGATTTTAAATACTTTTCATGCCTCCAAGTGCTTTCAACAGAATGATTTAGTCTCTTCCACTGATTTAGACAAAGATTTTGCATATTTGTACTGGAAACGCAGCTACTGCAGCCCTGATGCTCATGAATTGTAGCCCACCTGGTGTAGTGAAACTCCAAAGCCAAGTCGTTCCAGTGTTTATCGTCAGGAGGAATCACAGACTTCAGGGCACATGGGTAATGACCTCCCCAGTTGTCACACAGGTACACCACTCCATACTGGCCTCGGCCCAGTTCCTTGCCAAGCTTAGGCTTGCCTGTGAGAAAACAAAAGCCACAAACTCTGGTACTGATAACAGACAATAAATGTGTATATATTTGTAAAGCGGCAGGATAACTTGAGCAATCCACACCCAGCAGTGGAATGTTTGCAATAAGAAGAGAAGAATAGCAGCAAATTTCTACTATTACTCTGCCACTAGTTGCTGCTCAGGCCGTTATCAGTAGGACTGCAGATAGAGAGACTGTGTTACATTCCTGGTGGAAACAAATATCCAGACTTACTCAGGAAGCGCAACAGTTAAAAGGCTGCTTCTTTAAATAAAAAGTGGGAAAAGACTCATTTCTTTTCCACTTTTTAAATGGATTTGTACTCTGTAAATTCCCACAGTAAGACTCAACTTTTCCTCAACACTTCAGGGTTTTAATTTTTGATCCGTCAGATCAGAGAATCAAACATGAACTAGATGAGATGAAGACTTCTCTACAAAAAACAAAACATGATCTGGTTCTTGCACCGGCTTGAGGAGGCCCCATTATGTGTTCTCAAGGAACATTGAACCATTTTATAGCATAATAAAGTAACTATTTTACCTTAAATTGTCGTTATATACACATTTCTGGAAAAACTGAAGAGCCCACTGCAGTGAACCACATTGAAAACCTCCTGGTTGTTGATTTCTGAACTCTTCCAGATTTAAAACATTAGTGCTGTTTCTAAATGAATACAAACTTGTTTTCTTTGCATATTTGAGGTCTGAAAGCTCTGCATCTTTTTGTTATTTAGACCATTTCTCATTGTCTGCAAATAAATACTAAAGTTTTGCTTTGAATTTCAATCATTTTGTCAGTAATTCATAGAATAAAATAACAATGTTCATATATGTTTTACTCAAACATATATCTATAAAGAATAAAATCAGAGAAACTGATCATTTTAAGTGCTCTCTAATTTTTTTCCAGAGTTCTCTCTGTATATGATATCAAAAATATTTGACATTGCAAATTAACACCTTGAAATTGGGCCTCTGTGTCTTTAAAACCTCCTGCTTTTTCTGACTCTCCCCCTTCAGGAAGTCATCACAACAGGGCTCCTCAATTAACCCTTTAACAGGCAGCGTTTAACTAACAAGCAGCTCCTATAACGAGCTCAGCAGGACTGCAGGTCCATCAGGTGTTTGCTAATTTCTGCTGGCTAGTCTGCAGGAGACGCAGGGAAGATTGGAAACTCCAGCTCTGAGGAGGAGATGCGCCTTCGATCCCTTCAGGAGTTTTGCACGGCTGATTGGTTGCCATGGAGATTAAAGGTTTTTCCAAACATGTATGAAAGAGTCAAAGCAACACTCCAGGTATGTTTTTGATGAGGGAACATTTTAATACTATGTAGAGCTACAAAAAAAAGTTGATTTTACAAAACAGGTCAACACACTGTTCCTCTGCGGTTCTCACTTCGTTTACATTCTGTGGTTTAACACTGGAGTTCAGCCACTAACCCGTTCATCTGATGAGAAGCTTTACTGGATTCGGCGCGAACAACGAGAGCGGCTGGTTGGCAGGTGACTCACCGTGCAGCAGCACGTCCCTCAGGGAGCGGCTCTCCAACGACAGTCGGGCCAGCCGCGGGGCGTGGTCCTTCCTCACGCGCAGCCACAGGTCCTCTGTGCGCTCCAGACGACCCGTGTGACCTTCCTCCAGCTGCAGACACATAAAAAACATAAAACACCTCCTGTTCAACATCTCTACTGGTTTAATTAAAAATATCTCCTGTAAAACCTTAAACTTGTTGTAAAATTGTTCTTATAACATCAATATTTATGGTTATTTCTGAGAAAACAAAATGCAGGATGGATTATCCATCTCCTATTATTGTTTTTATTATTATTATTGATAAAAACACTGTATAATTCATAACATGTTACAATATGTATAACTTAGCAGTATATTTAAGGTTAATATTTGTTTTTAATACAACAGTAAAGGTAGGAAATCTTAAGACTTTTCAGGAATCGGATGAAGCCACAAAGTTTCACATAATTTAAAGATAAATAGAAGCTGCAGCTTTTGACAAAAACAAAAAATGCTTATTTTGTCTGTCACCTGATTTTTTCTCACTTTCTCTAAACGGGATTATTGTTGGATATACAAAGTTTTAACCGCTTTCAATTTATGCTGTTCCCAGGGACTAAAGGTTACCGCCTCTGACCTCTGACCTTTGATGTAATTATTCAGACTCCTGACAGTTGAGGTCCTGAAGTTCACCCAGTTACTGCCTAATAAATACATTTATAAACAGAGTGCGACAGTAAATAAATGTCCTCAGGTTGAGCGTAAACATTTTGGTCTGCAGCTGAAGGATTTTTCTAAAAACGTTTTCAGTCTGTTTGGATATTAAACACATTCAAAGTAAATAAAACTGATTTAAAACCTGAAAACTGATCTAAAACCTGCTCTGTTGTCTTTTTCAACCGTCTGAATTCATAAAAAGACAAAGCGGTGCCAGAAATTAAACACAGATAAGGTACAATAAAATCAAATGGATGCAGAAAAATAAATAAATAAAATTCTGTGGTCCAAAGGAACTAAATGTAAAAGACAAAATTAAGTTTTGTAGATGTAAATATAAGTAAAGGGTTGAAAGGGAAAAAATGCAAGTTTCAAGTTTGGAGATGCTTCTTGCAGTGGCCAAAAAAATATAATATAACTTTTTAACCTTTTTTTAATCTTTGCTTCTGTAATTCCATAACTAAAAAAAAAAAAAAAAAAAAAAAAAAAAAAATAAAGCTACTTTTAATCAGATTGTTCCTGATCAAGGATTTTTAAACGTCAATTTAGGGCTGGATTATATGGCTTAAAAGTAAAATCTCAGATATTTTGATACTAAAGTTGGATTTCTGAGTTTAATAATTATGTTACTCACTTTAAAAATAAAAGAAAATCACAAATGACCAAAAGTAAAAGAAAAATTTATTTTTATTCAATAATTGATATTTTTGAGTTGACCTGAATTAAAGTCTAAATAAATGGAAATGTGGGTTTGTGTGGGTTAAAATCACTCTGGAAACCCAAGAAGTGCATTGGTGGGAAAAAAATCCACATTTCCCAAATATTAAATCTCCAAAAACAGAAAACTGGAATAAGTAATAACTTTATATCAGCACTAAACAAGCAAATTATTCTGAATTGTAATGATTATATGCAACCAAGACCAACTAAATAACAGATGAAAACAATAAAATATGCATAAAGAAGACTAACAGATGTAAAATAATACTAAAAACTGTTACACTGTTAAAAATAAAAAAATAAGTTGAGCTGTACACAGATTGAAGGCCATATAGTAAAAATAGAAACTTTTTATATGGGAAGGCAAAATATTATATCTAAAGCATCAAACAGCAGCAGAACAAAAACAAAAAGCCAGACTTTAACATCAGAGGCTTTCTAGAACCATTTATTCAACACCTGCAGCTTTTGCACTATTTTACATTCATGTAAAACTCTGAGGTTTGCTAAAACTCTGAGGTTTGAGAATCCTTGTATAATGTCGAGGTCTGAAATGTTTTAAAATGTTTTCAGCTTTTAATTTTTACTTTTAATAATGTTTCTATCTTCTAATCTTTTTCAAAATCTGTCTACTTCTGTTTTCATTTCCATTTTAAATGGTGTAAAGCACTTTGAAATGCCTTGCTGCTGAAATGTGCTATACAAATAAAATTTGATTGATTGATTGATGTGCAGCTATAAGCCTTCTTTAGTGCAAAGCCACGTTGAGAGACAACAACAGGAGTTAATCTCTGCAGGTCCTGAAAGCTCAGCTTGTTTTCCAGGCGGCGCTGTGACAGACTGCTGCTGACGTCATTTTCATCGCATGTCTCTTCTTGGTTGAATGTCCAGCTGAAAGCAATCAGTGCAATTCAAAACATTTCCAAAGCCTCGATCCGCATCGCTGCGTGTATCAGATGGTTATGTTGATTGTGATCAGTTTTACTGCACCTCGGATAAACGGTTAGCGAGCGTGAAGATGTAGGCGGCAACGTGAGCATTGTGATTATTATTAAGATAAGACGATGAAAGAGGATGAGAGGAAGAATGCAGGTCTATTTCTGGGCTTCAAAGACAATAAGAATAAAAACAAACGGGCTCGGTCACTCTGCCAGGCTGATGCAGAACGTTCACAGGCTTTCAGAGCACTTAGAGCAACTGCCTGCAAATCAATGTGACAGTAAATTATCTGAGTAATGCACATTTATTAGCTGAGCAATGGGTTTATGAAAACAAGTAGGAAAACCACAGACAAGACAGAAAAGACCTGCGCAGACAGGTGGAGAGCAGCTGTTCTAGGGCCATTATGATCCGTTTTACTGAACTCAAATTATCACCATTATGCTGTTTTATTAGTTTTTACTGTAAATGTCTGATGTCTCTGTCCAACCCAGGGGCGTAATTTTTGCATTGGGTCAAATCAAGATCATGAATGCTCTTACACAGCTGATTGAGCCTGAATGTATTGATAAAACCTGTTAAAATACCAATATATTCTTAAAATATCAATATATTCTTAAAGTTAAATAATGTTATTGAACATGTTTTCAGTCGCTCCAGAATTTTGTGATTCTTTTTGTGACTTTTTTGCAATAAATATCAAAGTGTTTGTGGTACTAATTTGGAAATATCTGCGCTTATATATGTTGGTAAATACAAATTTTTATTTCTCGCTGTACAGATTGTGGACTATAATCTGAGGCAGCTGTCTAGTACATGCAAGAAAGTTTTTGAGAAAAATCTGCAATAAACTCCCAATTATGTATTAGCACAAAAAAAGTGTGGAGATTTGTTGATTTTCCACGATAATTCTCAAGAAACTGGAGGAACTGATTTTTGGCAGTAAATCAATAAAAACTCCATTAATTTGACTGATAACATAATTCTTAATCACTCTTAGTGTTTAGTCTAGAGGCCCCCATTAAAAGCTGTAGCGGGCCATATTTGGCCCACAGGCCTCAAGTTGAACACATGTGCTCTGACCTTACTTTGCTATAAATAATCAAATCCTCGAGATCAGAGCTTCAGTCTTGTTTTGCGTATTTTGAAATTTCCCCCAGCTTCAACAAACTGGGTCCACACTAATAAATGACTGGCGCCGCCGCAGCGAAACGTCAACTTCAGCGTCTAAGACAATAATTTCAATTTGTTGTTGTGATGCAGGGAAAATCTGAGACATGCAGGACAGAGGGTCCCGTGGACTGGAGTGGAAAACCCCTGCTGCGGATCTTGTCTGACAGCGTTCTCAAGGCATTGTGGGAAAATGAAAAAAATCTCATGAAATATTTGCATATCAAAGGGATGGAAAATGTAATTTAGGACCTAAAAGTCCAAACCAGCAGGAAGCGCCTACTGAGAGATCCTGCAGCTTTAGATGCATCTCTGCTCCAACACATCAACTAAAAACTTCTGCAGAGAAGAACAATGATCCAGCTGTTTACGTCCCGAATGCTTTGGCATGAAGTGAGATTTTTACAATAATAAATAGAGGTTGGTGATATGAACTTAATTGTGATAGTAATAAAAGTGACGATAAGAGCCATTTTTAAGGGAACAGCAATCATAGCTCCACTAAAAATAAACACTTGTCACTTGTTTTTTAGGACACCAGTTACAAAGAAGAGTGATTTGTGTCACAGTAACTGCATTTGATCATATTTTCAAATGTATTGATAAGTATCTATGCCATCATTGAACAAGCAGTGGATAAAATAGAAAAATAAATAGCAATTATAACGATACGGACAGAGTAGGAAAAAAAAACAGAATTTATGTGAAAATGATCAATAAAAATACTCATAAAAATAAAGGATAAACAACATGATACAAGCCCATCTCTAATAATAAACAATGAAAGTGTTAAAAAGTCTTCCTGAAATATTACAAAGTATGTATTTATAATTTAAATTTTTCTCTGTGTAATTTGGTCAAATTGTTTAAATGATCCGAATAAATGTTTTATATAACACACATAAAAAGTCTGTCATGATAAATTTTGCTGGACATTGAACTAGAAGTTATTTTGATAATTTTGTTGTTTTGAGACAATTTACAGGTGATATAACAGTAATAATAAGGCATGAACGCTTTCTTAAAGATCAATAAACTTTACATTATAATGAACAGTATTTGAACTGGAAGACATTTTAAGTATCAAACATAAATAAATAAAAATAAATAAAATGAATTATGAAGTCTCTGTCTTCAAACAAAAGCGCGAGTTGAGACCAAAGAACCTGACTGAAAACTTTTATCATCTGGTTTTTGGTAGCAAAAAAACCAGACAATAAATCATGTAAATGGAAATTATTGAGCTTATTTTAATTAATCATGCGATTAATTGGTTTATTGAACATGCTTGGTGTCAGCCGCACCGTTTACTGCAGAATTGGTAAAACAATAATGCTAAACGCCTTTCTCTTGCCTTTCTCAGTTAAACTGATTTGCTGGATAAAAACAAAGTGTTCAGGGAATATGATGAGCATATTTTTTTAAATGTATTTGAACTTTCAGTGTTCTTTAAAAATGACCTCAGTCAGATGAATTTAGGGTTTGGTGAGCGTTATGGAAGAGCAGGCGCTCTAACCTGGCGTAAAGACGCAGCGAAGGCCTCGTGGGAACTGTTGAGCTTGGTTCTGAACTGGGAGCAGATGCTCCGGGCCAGTTTGGCAGCGCTCAGACTTTCTATTGCATCCTGGGCAACTTTCCGCTTCCACTCTGGTGTGATGGCAGGAGGGTTCACCAACGTTATCCGGTGGATTATCTAAGAAAGATAAAGATGTGAAACATTAAAAATATGTAATAAATTCAAAGTTTACTAAGGTTTTTTCTAAGAGATTTCTTGAGTCGTCACCTGTTTGATTTGCTCCCAGACCAGTTTAGTCACAGAGGATCCTGAATGGAAGGTGACCTCTACATGATAGGCAGCATTAAGTAACTAAAGAACAAGAAAGGAGGAGCAGGATTAAAAGTCTCACCTGAAAGCTACGTGTCATCTAATAATCCAGACTGCTGTTTTGATGAACCACAAATCTGCAGTAAACATCCAGAAAACTGCAAAACTGCTGAAACAGGGTTTTTTTCAAATATGTCAGACTAAAATCTGACATATTTGAGTCGTTTTTGAGTGGTAGTAAGTAGAACATCGACTATTATATTTGATGTAAATTTGCTTGATAATCCTGATGGCATTTGAGAAAATGTGATGTTTATTGCCGTTTCATGCTTGATTACTTTATTATGTTTTTATGGTGTTTATTTCAAACGGCCTTGTCGATTAAATGTGCTACAAATAAACTTGACAATCAGATATTGTTCTGTTACAACCACCAAACCAACATGAAGTCATGTATATTTGTGAAGAGGAAGGAAAATATATGGATTTCATTTCTTTTCCCACAAATTGCCACCTTTCTAAAATAATGGTCAAAGTCATTTTTGGCCAAAAAATGATTTAGGCAAAAAATAAATAAATAAAAATCACTTTTGCCAAAAATGTATTTAAGCCATTATTTTAGGAAGGTTAAAAAAAAATAAAAACTTTGAAAAAAGCAGTCAACACTAGTTGTAGTTTCTCTGTTATTGTCCGTCTTTGTTCATCTAGAGACTGAAATGATCTCTGGGACTCCTCAGATTGAGCTGTTTTAGGGCAACTTGTCACTTTAAATCCAAATAAACTGCTGCTGGCTATGCACCTCCAACTCAACGTTTACACTGCACATTGAAAAGCAGAAGTGGAGCCTCCTGCAAAACCAACAAGAATGCAGGAAATGTTTTCTGGATGGTAAGTCAACAACAAAACTCTTGCCTTTTCCAGCAGCACAATCAGCGGTAAAACCAGCTGACCAAATGTGCTGGAGTTCTGCTTGGGTTGCTAGGTGACAGGGATGGGCTCGGCTGGGGTTGCTAGGTAACGACTTTTTGAAACAGCTCATTTTTCAGATTCCAGAAAACATTAAGTTATTGCAACAAAACATCAGAGTTTTTTCAACACTGGGTATTTTCTGAAGCAGCTGAAACTCGAGTGGAAGTATTAAAAAGTGCAAAACATGAATTTTCTGTAATAATCATCTTAAGTCTTTTGCAGCTTTTAACGGGGCACCATAAACTGTGTAGTAGAGGATCATGAAGTTATCAGCAGCGCCACAAAGCGCACTCCATTGTTCATCATAAGCTCCTCCCCACCTGTTTTAGATGCTCAGACGTAACATTGTGCGCAGAGGAATCAAAGTTGGACTTCTCCAGACTTTCGAGGCATCGCTCCAGAGTTCCCACAAAGCTCTCCCTCAGATAGTCCACGGAGCTGATCAGCTTATTGGCCACTGCCTGATTCAGACGCAGCACTATCAGCTCCTGGATCAAGTGGATGCAGGACTTTATTTCCTTTGACGTAACAGGCTCTCCGTTGGTCGTTACGATGATGTCTGTAGATAACAGAAAAGTCTGTAAGATAATGTGTCACATGTGTGTTTGTGTCATTAGCACAAACACATATAGATGTCATGATGTCTCATTGGAGATGGACCATAATGCACCTACGCAGCCGTCCAAACAGCTGACTGTACAGCGAGTCTTAATCAAGAGTAAAACATTTTTAAATAGAGATTAAAAAGAGATAATAGAAGAATCATTTTCCCTTTTTCAATAACATATTGTGATACATATAAGCAATATTTCTCAGATACATTCAGGTTTATTAATCAATGCAGTGGCTTTTCTTTCCTACATATGTTTATATATCTGTGGAAATCAGTGGAGTTTGGATGCCAGGGTCGTAGATTTTCTCACATTACCTATAAATTTGTATTCATTTTCATGGATTATCTTCACACCAATCAATATCCTGCTTCCTATAAATGTGTTTTGTAATTCAATGCTTTTCAAGACTCAATTTTCTAAATTTCTATGAATGTCTGAGAACAAAAAAATTTGCTCTGCTGAAAATCATGTTTCCTATTTTCCTGCAAATCATCAAAAATACATTAGTGATGCTGGCTTCCAATTAGGCAGACCAGTAAGGAGAGTTTCACTGTTTTTGGCATCCAAATAATCTAAGATCAGGACAAGTTCATAATATTTTAGTAATTCTGAACTGGATTGTCCAAGATCACTAATTGTCAAATAAAAAAAAAAACATTTTGTGATCCTGGACACAGGTGTTCAAGAATGCTCCAACATTTACAGAGAGCAAAGCCGATGGACACAATTTTAGGAATAGGTTATTTCTGAAATGCTTAACGGAAAACCTTTGGTAGGCAAAGTCTTTTCCTTTTGTTTCCTATGTATGTTCCTATTTTAAGTTGTTTTGATATGTACAGCATTTTTATAACTCTAGGTGATAGAGTTACTTGATTGTGCTATAAAATGGAATTATGTGTGTGAAAGATGCATAAAACTGAAGAATACTGCAATGGAAGATTTCTGCACAGGGCTGCTTTTGCTCATGTTTTTCACATATCACAAAATGTAAAAAGTATTTGTTTATCTCAGAGTTTAAGACTAGGCTCTTCATCAAGGAGTTAAAAACTAAAACATTAAATATCCATCATATCTGCTCCAAATTGCCTCCAGTGGACATATGTACACTATATTCATGTTGCACAGCAATATTAAACCCTGGTGCAAACTAAGAGACCTTAGAGGTTACAAACTTGAACAATGATATTCAAGTACAAGTCTTATTTAATTTAGGAAATGAGTTGTTGTTTTGTGGCCATAACCAAGTTTTCTTTGTTGTTAATAATTCACATGTTGGTAGTCAGTCATAATTGGTGATGTGTTAACTAAGACATGAAATAACACTGATCAGGTGTAATCATGGAAATGAAGCAAAATTTAAAACATTTTAGAAAGAAAATGTTCATCACACATCCATCCACCGATTTGCAGTAAGTATTCGTTTCCCATTTGCAGAGTTTAAATTATCAATAAATTATTGCTGCTAAAGTGAGTAAATGGATTTTAATGTGGTGAAAAGTCTCAACAAGGTTTAACTTTATAAAAGTGCAGAACAGAAATCCTGTCTTGAACATTCCCAGAGGGATTGCTGGCATCAGTCGACAAAACGGTTCCTTTTCCAGCTACTTAACAGTTCAGCCAAACTTTTAGGACAAATTGCAAATCCCAGGCAGTTCTGCCTCTTTGGATCAAAACAGATTCTCAGCTCAATAAAATGGACTTAAGCCTTTTAGGCTCATAACTGGAAACTTCTGTTCTGTGTAGAAAATGGAGAAGCTTTGCTTGCTTTTTTTCTCAAACAAATTATAGATCAGTTTCACAAAATACAGGAAAGGAAGGTTAAACCATAAACAGTCTGACTACGTCTTTAATGGACGGTCAAAGTCTCTGGTAAAAGACTAAAATAGGAGACATTTATTCTCTTTTTATGTGATTATTGAACAGTGAAAGGAAAAGAATTAACACAAAGCATATTTCTAACTTTAAACAACTGAACTTGTAAATTTAAAAACACTGATATCTGACAGAAAAGCCTCTCCGGCCTCTTCATAGACTGAAATAAAGCTCTGAAAGTGCTGTTTGTAATTAATAAAAATGATCCATCAGCTCAAAACAAACAAGCTTTTTCTCATTCCAGCTGCTTTTCATCCACCTTTTATTACCTGCCCACATTGTCAACAGGAAAAGCCACTAAAACCAGACAGAGAATTTTATACCGATATTTAATTGGCTATTTAGTGGGTCAGATTACTCAAGTTATGTCCAGACTTATGTACCTTACTTTAGAGCTGAAACAATTAATCAGATCACTTGTGATTAATTGACGATTGAAATAGTCGCCAACTAATTTAGCAACAATTAATCGTTTACAAGAGAATACAGACTCCAAAAAAGGCCATTTGCTGAAAGAAAACCATGAGAGCAGGTACTAACAAAAAATTATATACATTTTGCCTTTAAGATAAAAAAAAACATATGTAAATATTTTCTACCCAGAACTTCTCAACTCGTATTTTTAGCTTCATCTCGTTAAAAACATAAAAAACAATTGAGCACCTTTTGGTATCCAATCAATTAGCTAATGGAAAAAAATAAACAGATCAGCTCTACACTGTATTGATGTTAAGTCATGTAGAAAAGGCTGAGCTTTTCACATTTTGATGTTGGAAGCATTTCTTGTAGGTGTAGATTCATCATTTTCTATAAACAATTAAGCATTCACTCAAGGAATGCTCTGTTGTTGCATGTTAGAAAATAAAATGTTTAATTTGCCATCTAAAAACAATTATTTGTTTATTTGGATTTTCTTATTTCAAATATTGTATAAAATAAGCTCAAGTGATTAAATTAAATATCTGCAGAAAGAGATTTTTTTGTACAATTAATGGATTAATCTTCAGAATCTTAGTAAAATAACTGTAGTGAGTCATGAAATGCAATACCAGTGTTTAATTTATTGGCCATGTAGTAAGTCAGCCCTACAGAAGGTCATTTCTAGTTTACTCAGGCTACATCCAGACTGCATCATGTTATTTATGCTTCCCAAAGTCCAGAAAGCTGACAGAAACCCTTCGATCAGCCTGAGGTTCATTAGTGTCCAGAGTGGCGCCTCACTGACCTGTAAACTCCAGATTGGCTGCGTCCTCCAGCAGCTGCTCCTTCATGCTGCTGAGGGTCTCCACGATCATCTCCTTCATCTCCTCCTGCTTTCGGTTTGCGATGGCCATCAGGGAGTTGAAGAGTTCACCCTCTTTCTCACGAGTGTACTCCAGCCTGCGGGGAGTTATCTGCAGGTCCCTCTGCATGTCGAAGGCCTGCAGGAAGCGATGCAAAGATGGCAAAGGTCTGTTAGTGTTTGTGCTATGGGACTGCAAGGGGTCAAAATACTCTAGAAGCAAACGGGTTACAGATTGACGACAGCAAACCGGTGCTAGGATGCGTCATCTTCTGACCTGGTTGATGAAAAGGTCAAGACATCGACAGTGAAGCCCGTTAAGCAGGTTGGCTGCTTCTACTTGTTGGTTCTGGAGAACTTGGCGAGCAAACGGCACCAGCGGCCGAGGCAGCCTTTCGAAAGATTCTAGCAGCATGCTCTGGGGCTTAGCCCCTGGGGCGGAAGTCTGCGTAGGGGCTCCACAGGAACAGTGTCCGGTCTGAGTGTTCAGGAAGCCCAGGGAGAGCAGCTGCTTGTGGAGGATGCTCTTCTCCCTCTCCTTCTCCGCCCGGTGGCTGGATTCTGGGGAGGCCGTTAGCGTGGAATCAGGGATGCGGAGGAAACAAATGGGAAACGAGAGCAGCTCTTTGACCTTCCGCAGCTCGGCCACCTGCTCCGAGCTGAGAGAGTCCTGGTTGATGGCGTAGAGGATGACGGGTACGACATGGCGAATGCAGTCTTCCAGGGCCTCTTCTATGGGCTGGACGCTTGGACAGGGGACCACCATGACCTTTGTTTCCTAAAAAGAAACAGGAATATTTAATATTCAAGCCATTTTGCTTCTTTTCACCTCAAAATTTGCCATATATTTTCTAGATTTTTGTGGTATGCCAGCATTTGTTATTTTGTAAATAGGATTTATAGCTGCAGACACGTGGAGCAGATCTCCAACTTTACACATTGAGATACAACATTTATGCATAATTCGCTTTCCATTCTGCAAAAGAGGAGCCTAGCCATCGTCTATGTACAATTAAACTCAAGTAATTTTTAACTGGAAAACAGAGACTAAAAAAAACAACAAACACAAGCAGAAAGAAGCAGCCAAAACTTTAAATATACATATATACATCTTGAATTTAATATAAAAAAAATTCATCTGCAAATAGGTTCTGTTCAGAACTCTTCAAGTAGCATAGTTTTAGCTTCACCTGGTTTAATTTCTGTAAAAAAATTAAACCACATTCGGCTAAAGTATTTTTTAGCCGAATGTGCATCTTTTGATACAAATGATCAAGCATTCGCTAAAGGAATGCTGTGTTAAACATTTTATTACCTAAAATGCAGTATTTTCTTATTTGGAAAGGAATTTGTTTAACTGCATATTATAATGCATTTTATATTGTATAAATAAAAAAGGTTTGAAATGTGCAATTAAAAAAAAAAAAATCAAACTGATAGATTACGGTAATCAAAAACTAAAATAACTGCGCTGCTGCCCTGTTTCCACTCCCTATGAAGGGAGTTAAAAGATAATTTTGTTCCTACATCCATTTACAATTAAATGAATTTTCATTTTCAGAATAAACAAGGCGCTGTAAATATGTTCCTTCCTCACTTTGTGCAGAAACAGCTGCTACAAGCCGCCTGCCACACAGCGGTGAGTAAATAAACATTTAGCCGAGCGTCTTTGTATTTCAAACTGGTCTGATTTATCTGGGTTAACTTGTTGTCGCCTCATCACTTACATTGAACTGCGAGCTTTGTATTCGAAGATCTGATTACAATCAGCCGCATGGCCGAGACAACATAAGAGTTTATGCCTCTATTTACAAGGCAAACTTGGCAAACCTTCACAGTAAAAGCTGTACCTACCCATGATGCACTTTGAACTTCAGACAGCTAATTAAAACCATTTAGTTTGATCACTGATCATAAAAACAGTGAGAATGTTCATCATGCATCGTGTTGTTAGGCAGATGGCTGTAATTCATCCCTGATAAATATAATCTAATATGCCAAAAATATTAAATATAACACAACTACTACTAAAATTTATGTTACACTGATGCTAAAGTTAAACTGAATAATTATTCAATCGTCTATTGGGTAGCAAGGTTACAAAAGTGATGTTATTTTACTTTAAAATTTGGTTAAAGTTCAAAATACTGTCCCCATGTTTCCATCAAAAACATAAAAATCAAACATTTCTGTAGCCACAGCCTGGAAGGGACGCAGTTCTCTGAATGCAACGTATTTATACTACTATCACCGAGTCACGAGAAAAACTGAAAATATTTGTTTAATTACTGTGGTGAACAGTCCTCAAAGTCCCAACAGACAGACAATAAAACTTTGCTTTAAATCTCTGAGTATTGTCCTACATGTAGTATACTAAAAGACTGGTCTCTTTCGTCCAAATATTCTAAAACTATTTCAAGTCATGAAAACTGCCTGGTCAACAAGAACAAATGTAATGGTTTCTTAGTGCTGCAAAGTCATGGGAATTTTTAGGGTTGGAAACTTTCCATTTGAATCACCATATAACTGGAATTTAAGGGAATAAAAAACAATCAACACTTAATTCTTGAGTAAAACAATTACATTTCATGCAAGTACACTTGATAACCATGCAATTCCTCAATCACATGCAAGCGTGTAGCATATTAATTACTGCATACTGCAGGGCGATATGCGCCAAATGCACGTGCATTTCTCCATCACATGCACCGATTATTTACAGAACCTGGAGGCCACATTTTTCAGTCCAGATCACAAGAGCAACAATGCATAAAATGTGAATTATTTTTATATTACTTGCATTAAAAAAAGTACATTTTGGTAATAGTTGATCAATGTAATTGATGTACGATATATATCAATTATACAGGCATGTAATCGCATGACTAACAAAATAAAACGTTAACATATATACATTTAAATGTGAGAAATTTCTAGTCAATTATCATAAATGTAACGGATATTTGCCAGTGGGCAAATATCCGTTACATATACATACATACACACACACATATATATATATATATACACACACACACACATACACACACTCTGGGGATTTATATATATCTATATAAATCCCCAGAGTAAATTCCCATAAAAAGTTTCCAAAGATTAAGCACAAGTTTCCCAGTCTGATGCTTTTCTATTCAATCAGCCTCCACTGCAGGTCAACTCTATGCCTTGTGGGAAAATTTGCTACAACAGCCATTGTATTGATCAGCATAAATACCAAAGCGTTCAGACAGTCGTAAAGGAAGAGATCAAAGTTTTTCCTTTTCTTCTACTTACCAAAAAACTGACCTCTTTGACGTAACCTTCTGTGGAAGAGCTTATTTTCTTAGCAACGCTGACGCAGCGATATACTGGCACTGATGGCCTTAATTCACATTAAACATACAGGAAATTGGCACCAAGAAAAGAGGGAAACGTCCAAAGGTTGTTAAACACTGAAGGGCCAGTCTGGGGCAAAAGCTCTGCTGCTTTGACGAGCACCATTTTGTGACTTATGAACAATTTGAGTTAAACTCCATGTTTAGATTATATCAGCATAATTTTAATCTGGAAATAAAACTGAAGGAGGATAAGATGGAGGGATTTAAGCTGAAGATTCCGACTTTAAGTTGATTTATATAGAGAATATCCCACATAACAAAATTGCTGTTGCCTAAATTACTATTAAAACTTCCAATATTTATTGCCAACAGGACATAATTTGGTCTTCAATAATATTCCACAATGTTTGACCATAAAAATAAACACATTTTTAATCAGTCTTCTTAGTACTATTTCCTCAGATCATCCTTAGACAATCTTCAGTTTGCTGGAGAAGGGCACCATATTTTATTAAAAATCTCATGATATTTCCTTCATCAACTCTAAATGTTCCCAGGGCTTTTGTAAAGGAAACAGGCTTGCAGAATAACAATTGCTTTTCCTCTTATTCATATTTTTATTTCACACCACGTTCACCTGAGCCGTTTTTTACTGAAAGTACTCATTTTGACATAAACAAAAGCACAATCCACTCCCACCCAATTGAGGATGGCTATGTTCGCATCATACAAGCTGGTCCACTGAAACCATGTGAGCTTAGAGCTACACTGTTGTGATTGTGAACTGACAGTAGTATGACTAATAATTTATAGGCGTAACCTGAGGGGATTTCCTTGACAAACATAAGATCATATTCAGGGTTCCCCTTAGAAAACCTGCTGATCCTGCTGGACGGGGCACTACGACATCATTTAGCAGTAAGAAGTTTTTAAAAAAATAAGACTAGTAATTGCACATTAAACATACAACCAGTGTCTTGGTCAAGACCACCTAACCCGAGACCAAGACCAGACCAAGACCAGAGTGTATCAAAACCGAGACAAGACCAAGACTTTTAGGGTCCGAGACCAAGTCAAGACCAAGACCAGAGTGTATCGACACCGAGTCAAGACCAAGACTTTTAGGGTCCGAGACCAAGTCAAGACCAAGACTGAGGGAAGTCGAGACAGAGTCAAGACCAAGACCAGCGGCCCGCACTACTTCACACAAAAATAAAATATGATCAAAATTGCTTCTCAGATTGATCTGAAAGATCCATATTCCCATAAAAACACCTAGATATTAAATACTCAATACATTTTACAAATATTAAATATTCCATCTCTACAATCCGTGGTGGTCTCGTGCCATCCCTAAAAAGATAACGCCCTGGGCGTTTGCCCTTATTGCTCATGCCAGAAACCACCACTGTCTGCACCATTAAACATAGCAATTGAGGCACTACCCCGACGGTAAATAACGCTCAACTATGAATACTGACCAAGGCGCAACAAGCAAGAAGTAACTAAGCACAAGACGCTCTGACACCATGGCACACATTACAGCTGCCACTTTGAATGAAAATAATCAAAGGGCAATGTGCATGCTCTTTCGTTCTTGTGTTTTAGTTATTTGTTAATTTAAAAAATATCAATGTACATAATTAAATAATGACAGCTACTGCAGTGTACAGTCATGGCCAAAGGTTTTGAGAATCACACAAATATATTTTCACATGATCTGCTGCCCTCTGGTTTTCATGCGTATATGTCAGTTGTTTTCATCACATACATAAATACAATTGCAATCATATTATGAGTAACAAAAGCTTTTATTGACAGTTAGAATGAGTTAATGCAGCAAGTCAATATTTGCAGTGTTGACCCTTCTTATTCAGGACCTCTGCAATTCTCCCTGGCATGCACTCAATCAACTTCTGGACCAAATCCTGACTGATAGCCCATTCTTGCACAATCAATTCTGTCAGAATTCCTAGGTTTTTGTTTGTCTCGTCTCTTGATGATTGACCACAAGTTTTCAATGGGATTAAGATCTGGGGAGTTTCCAGGCCATGGACCCAAAATCTCTATGTTTTGTTCCCTGCGCCAATTAGTTATCACCTTTGCTTTATGGCAAGGTGCTCCATCATGCTGGAAAAGGCATTATTCATCACCAAACAGCTCTTGGACGGTTGGGAGAAGTTGTTCTCGGAGGACATTCTGGTGCCATTCTTTATTCATGGCTGTGTTTTTAGGAAAGGCTGTGAGAGAGCCGGCTCCCTTGGCTGAGAAGCAACCTCACACATGAATGGTTTCAGGATGCTTTACAGTTTGCATGAGACAAGACTGGTGGTAGCGCTCACCTTGTCTTCTCCGAACAAGCCGTTTTCCAGATGTCCCAAACAATCGGAAATTGGATTCATCAGAGAAAATGATTTTACTCCAGTCCTCAGCAGTCCTCTCCCTGTATCTTTTGCAGAATATCAGTCTGTCCCTGATGATTTTCCTGGAGAGAAGTGGCTTCTTTGCTGCGTCCTTGACGCCAGGCCTTGCTCAAAGAGTCTCCGCCTCACAGTGCGTGCAGATGCACTCACACCTGCCTGCTGCCATTCCTTAGCAAGTTCTACACTGCTGGTCGCTTGATCCCGCAGCTGAAACACTTTTAAGAGATGGTCCTGGCGCTTGCTGGTCTTTCTTGGGTGGCCTGGAGCCTTTTTGGCAACAATGGAACCTCTCTCCTTGAAGTTCTTGATGATGTGATAGATTGTTGACTGAGGTGCAATCTTTCTAGCTGGGATACTCTTCCCTGTTAGCTGGTCCTTTTTAAGGCAGGGCTGTAATGACATTGAAATGTGTTTTGGGGAATAAAGTTAATTTTCTAGGCAAATATTGACTTTGCAATTAATTGCCGTTAAGCTGATCACTCTTTAAAACATTCTGGAGTATATGCAAATTGCCATTATAAAAACTGAAGCAGTAGACTTTGTAAAAATTAACATTTGAATCATTCTCAAAGCTTTTGGCCATGACTGTATGCAGAGCATTACAAGAACAAAGAATGGGTGTTCTGTCAGGTCAGATCATCATACACATAGCACAAACTCACGGCTATATCGTTCAGACACGTCATTACCATAAGATTTCATTTAATCAGCAACATAGAATCATGACGTAGCTCATCATACACTTTGTTATTAACAGTTATATGGCATCCTGACTTAGCTGTTAAGTAGGTTAATGAGTTTTACATGGGTGTATGTTGTAGCTGACTCCAGCTGCAACCATTCCCTGCTTTAAATACACTTTGAAACCATGACAACACATTTGTATCTATATAGTTATCATTGAAAATAATTTAATGACCTATTTTTGTCATAATTTGTTGCGTATGGTGAACTGACAACTCCTGTGACGGTCGGACTTCTTAATGCGCAGGCATGGTACTCACTGCATATACACTATTCTGACAGCGTGTGGTAATCTGATAGAATAACGGCTCTCAATGACACTCCAGTCCTATCTAATAAGTAAAGAGCCGTGTAAAAGAATCGGACAGTTTCTGAATGTCACATCACTATATTTTATTTATTTTAAAGTTTATTTGATAGGGACAGACACACATTGACAAACTGAATAAAACAGCAGTCCCATGTCTGCATCATGGTGCAATAGCAACAGCTAATTCGTAGCACTTGTCCCTAGATGGGCTTTTTAAATAAATAAATAAATAAATTGCAGACTTTTGGGCACATAGTTGTCTCATATGTGCGATACGTCAGTCAACCCCTCTGCACAATAATTCAGGGCAGTGAGTGACTTTTTTCATCACAAATGCTTATGTATCTCTATACAGCTGGCTTTGCTAGCATCATGTCAACAGAGCTTACCTTTCTTTGAGCTACTTTTCTAAGTGACAACAAAAGTTAGACGTTTTCAGTCTGTGAAAAGCGAAGCGCTGCTGAGTTAGCTGTGGCCATCGGATTTCTTATGATTTATGCAGCGCTATTATATTATATTACTGACGATTAGACAGACATCTTCTGCCGCTGAGAGAAAACGACTGCGCATGTCCTGGAGGGCAACCTGCAAGTGAAAGGTGGGGAGGGGGAGGCTAATAGAAACACGTAATTGCTTGGATTTTAATTGGTGCGTTTTGCATCCACCAAAAACAAAGATATTAACAAATAAACTGGATAGTATGCTGTGCGCTTAGTGATATTTTCACAGTTGCGGTCTCGACTGGTCCTGAAATAAAATGCAGAGTCCTCAGCGCCCGAGACCAAGACCAAATGCGGTCGAGTCCGAGACGAGACCAGGACAATCAAAAAATGGTCTTGAGACCGGTCTCGAGACCAAGACCGATCTCGACTGCATACAACCATAGAGCTTTGGAAAAAAATCCAAACATAAAGATATATAAATAAAATAAATACTATCAAGTTTTCTTTGTTCAGTAATGACTGGTGAAGTATTTTGATTTGCTGGATGTGGTTGGTTATTTGTCCAAGCAAACGCAGTATTTGCAGGGAATATTGGATGGAAAAGACCTGTCTGTGATAGATGGTGGGTTGGTTTATTTACATTAACCTAATTGATTTTGAACTGCAGACACAGGCAAGCGAGTGTGAGGTGTAAACACATACACCACACATTTTCCTTTAGTCAGAATATGTGCCAACATCAGTCTCATTATGCGCTGAACAGGAACTTCTAAAACATTAAATTATATTTGCAGTTCACCTGGAATGTTGAGGCTTTTATTTTTGAAGCCTACTTTGATGCAGTACTCTCCAAACAGAAAGGCAGCTGGGAAAAACCTGCATATTATGTCTGATCATTGAAATAACATTGACTACAATAAATCACATTTAGGTCACTAATGTGGTTTTTCCATCCTAGCAATCTTTACACCACTTCTCCTGAGCTTTCTGATGCTTGATGCTAAAATTTATATTACCTGCCCACATCACACACAGTAAAAGTCCCTCCTAATGGCCAAATATACCAGTGTTTGTGAAAAACCAACAAACACTTGGACATTATTTAATATTGTTTGATGAAGAATTAAACATTTCAGACCAGTGCAAGCCAAAAATTGCTGAAAAACAACCAAAAAATGAGAACATCTGCTTGTATCACATGTTCCTTTCTATTCTTAACACATTGTAGCACATAAATATTTGTGGTGGCCTTAGGAATGTTTGTGATGGAGGAAAAAAAAGGATAACACAAATAAAGAGATTTTCTTAAGCCTCGATAAATAACATCAGCAAAAATAGACTCGCAGATGGTCTGAAAGAGAAAGCATGAAAAAGAGGCGAGAGATAGGGATGACCAACCACATAACAAAGGAGACAGTCAGTCCCGTCTCCAAGAAACAAGAGGCGAGTCGGCCTGGCCAGTCTCTTTGGAACAAAGATAGCCTGCAAACTTTTGTTTATGGCAAGTTGAAGTCAGTACAGTGTTTGAATTGCCTTCATGTAACCCTGTTTCTAATAGCAACTCATCAAAATAATGTCTGACTGCTGATTTTAAGATAGAGAACTGCTTTAATCTTCAAAGCCTGACAATAACTAAGTGCTTTATGGACATCATTGCATATCATTCCTCAACAGTGCCAACTGGGACTGCATTGTAAAACCACAACAGTCACAGTGAGTATATGTCTATGTGGTTTATAAAACATGTTCATAACATTTTTAAAGATCGTTAATAAGATTTTAGTCAGTTCTGCCTATTCTGAGTTCCTTTCAGAATGAGATGTTTTAAGGCCTCCTGTCACTTTAAATCCTAGTCAGCTGCTGCTTGCCACTCCCCCAACTCAACTTTTACACTTGTACCTGAAAATGTCTGCAAACAGATACAAAATTATACAACCGTACATGTTTGGAAAACAGAAGTGCACAACCAATAAGATTGTCACATGTGGTTTCTGGATGCCCAGCAGTCGCACATGCAGAGGTAAGACCATCTAATTAAAGTGCTTGAACTCGGATTGGGTTGCTAGGTGACAGGTTGGGCTTTCCTGGGGTTGCTAGGCAACGGAGCAGTGCCATGGAATGTGACTCAGCAATAAGGAGGTTCTTGAAACAGTTACAGTCACTAAAATACATTAACTTACTTCTAATAGCTGAGTGTTTTTTCAAACACTGGGGCTATTTTTAGGAGCAGTTGAGACTAGGCCTGTCGCGATAACAAATTTTGCAGGCCAATAAATTGTTTTAGAAGTTATTCCGATAAATGATAAAATTGTTTTGAGATCATTTTTAAGTAGTATAATGGTAATGGAAAAATAATAATACAAGAAGGCATTCTAAAAGATCAGTAAACTTTTAGTCTAATGAACATTTAACACTGGAACTGGAAGCCATTTTAAATATCCAAAATAAATTAAGAAAACAACAAGTACATTCGATTTTGAAGTCTTTGAAAACAAAACGTCCTTTGAAAAAAGGGGTAAGCACCAAACTGAAGACTTTATCAACCAGTTTTTGTTGGAAAGAGAAAAAAAAGAGATAGATGACAAATAATGCCACTGAAAATTATTAAGTTTGTTTAATTTATTATTTGATTATTGTGACAGGCCTAGTTGAGACAAAAATGGAAGAATAAAAAATGTACAAAATACTAATTTTGAATAACAGGTCCCCTGTTTGGCCTATTTTCCCTCACATGTTGGGTCAAACTAAAATCTATATCAGAGAAAAATAACCTGAGCCGTTACAAAAAATAAAAACTTTATTAAGTAGAAAATTTTTTTATCCAAGCCTACTCGTCCCTGTGAGAAAACTGAAAATCTTCTTGTTAAATCCACTGTGTGACATTTTTGAGGGAGGTGGATTCAATTTCACTTGACAAACTAAACGTTAGGCCTGATTCCTGCCCAAGAATCAAGAAATCAGATCTCAAAAACTACACATTATGGCCTTATTTGATCTGATCTAAAGAAACTCAAACACAGGTAAGAAACAAAGTCACTGATATCCATAAGTCTGGAAAGGATTGAAAAGCTCTCTCTAAGTTTCAAGCCTCCAGTGAACCCCAGCGAGAAAAAGAGAAATCCAGGAGCAGCGTGGACGTACCTGGAAGCGGCGCATCAAAAACCTCTTTCACAAAACATCTCCGTCATAAGCCCGTGAAGACGAGCCACCTCTAAACTCCCCCTGGCCACTCATTTATCACAAGTTAAACATTAAGAACAAGCTACCAGTGTTGGTCAACAGGTGGTGTTGTGCAGCGCTGACTCCAGCATTATCTAGACAAAGGAAATATGTTTTCAAAAAAAACATGGCTTTCTCATGCGAATCTGCTATTCTTGGTAGTCAACAAAGCAAAATTTGGGTCTAAAAGCTGCAGAAGAATATGCAACAAACTTCCTGTAAATGTGAAGTATATTTGGCAGTGTCATCCAAAAACACAAAGAAGATGAGGTAAATTATAACTCTTGTTTAATTTCACATTAGATAAGACAGTGTCTGGTGCGAGCGAGAAACCAACTTTGTCCCTTAGGAGCTCCATAAAATATACTAAACATTTAGATTATCTCCAAGATTTATGGGAACATTTTCTGGACTGATAAGAAAAGTTTCAGCTTTTTGGAAGGTGTGTGTTTGATTACATCTGGTATAAAAATGGTACATGGACTGAACTTATAAAGAGCTTTTCTAATCATTGAGAAAACTCAAACTAGACACCAATACACAGATTGGTGGGTAACTTTGGGTTAAGTGACTTGCCCAGCAGCACATCGACATGTAACAGGAGGAAGCCGAGATCGAACCTACAACCTTCCCATCACAAGACAATTACAGAGTCACAGTCGTCCAAGATTGGATAAACAATATCATCATCAGCCATTAATCCATTAGCCTTTTGGAGCAAAAAAATGATCTGAAGTAAGTGCATGAATTTATCAACCAGACAATTTATCGATGCCGATTTCCATAATTTTGGGAAATCAGTGACCAGCCGATACTTACATGTGAGGCTGATCTCATCACCAATCTTGTCTATCTCATCAAAGGTCACTGTCATGTTTTGTTTGATCGATCGGCCCATCAGGTCATGTCTGCACATTTGTATTCAACAACAGTCAACCCACTGATACCAACTCAGAAACAATCGACCATGAAAACTGCAATCAGTGCACCCCTAATCTGAAATAGACCAGCAAATCCACCTCTGAATGGCTCCAACTAACAGGTTGGCAGAACCAAACCAGGCTAAACATGACAAATCTAAAACATCAACAAATCTTATCCAGTTTCAGTGCAGTTTGACTTTGTTACTACCATTTCATTAAAAAAAAAAAGAGTACCTGCTAATATCACAACCATTTAACAAATGTAGTTTGTTGAGACTATATTTAATTTAGGCTGGGAGCCGAGCCTAAACTCCAGCATGAAGGACAGCTAATTAACAAGCTGTTCTCATCTGCAGGGCCTTGAAAGCACAGTGCTGTGATTATAGCAGCACCGTGTGAATACCACAGCCGGCAGAGAGATTCTGCGGCTTCATTTATCTCGTGTTTAATCACAGCTCTTCCTTACCAATTCAGGGGGAACATGAACCTCAGCTGCACGCTGCTTCAGCATGTGACAAACCCATGTTTGTTAATAAGAACAAACATATAGAGCAAGATTAAACTCGTCCTTATGTCGTTTGAACCATCACTACCTAAGAGTGACACACTTTGATCTAAAAAAAAGCAAATCCATCCATGGAAATTTGAATATTGGTGTAAAATTATTGGCTTTGTTTTGCTGACAGATGTTTTCCTTTCATGCAGTTCTCTGTGACCTAAATGCAAATTTGTAGCCAAATGAAAACGAGGTCAAGGTCAAGACCTGGGTCATAACCTCTAGACATCTCACAGTGTACATCAAGCTTGGGTAAAAATTGATTTCTTCTTCAGTTGTTCTGTATTAAATGCTGTTTTAGCTAAGGTTTAAAAAAAAAACCCTCAAACTATTTCTTGCCAGTGTCAAAGAGTTTGGATTTTTCCATGGCAACAGCATCACAGAAAGAGCTTGAGATCTTTTTTTACGTGACCCAGTCATGTGAATCACACCAGACCAGTGGCATTACGTAAGGGGGCTGGGACGGGACGGGTGGGTCATCCCGCTGCACAGCTAAGCCCAGTTTCTTGGGCTGTGTGATGCTTGGTGAAGGATCTTGGTCTAAGCAATTAAGAGGCCAATTTCCATGTGTCCCACATGACAGAGTGACTGCGATCCTTCCCCCGTGTCCAAAGTGTTCACCCCCAAGGGATATTGTGATTTTCAGGTCACAGCGAATGAAATTGTTGCATGACTGCAGCATATCCGACGTTTCTCCCTATTCTCACACAATTATGGGTCTATTTCAACAAATGCTTGAAGCAAACAGTGAGAGCAGCTGCTAAGAAGTGCATTCCTGAACAGCAGCATAAATCAGGTAGAGTGAGGGGGAAGGAAAGTGAACGGCCCAGGAAATAATCTGCTCAGCTCTGTAATCTGTCTGTGAGCTGAGCCATGTGAGAAAAAACTAGTTGAACTTTACGAGAAAAAGCAAAGAAGAAAATCTATGCATCGGTTTTTGTATCTGGAGGAAGAACAACCTCCCTACAAAATAAAACACAAAAGAGACATAAATTATTTAACGATTAAGATGAAAAATTCTCCATGATTTGTTTTAGATGACAAAATAAAGCATCAATATTGAAACATGGCTACAAATCAAATTAATTTACATCTGAACTTTGACTAGACCAGTGTAACATGAATATACTTTGATCTGAACTAATCCTTTGCATCTCTGACTCTATGCTTAGGGACATTGTCCTGCTGAAAGGTGGACCTCTGTCCTCCAGTTTCTAACAGGTTTTCTTCCAGAACTGTCCTGTTTTTACCTCCATCCATCGTCCCCACCAACTCTGACCAGCTTCCCTGTCCCAGACAGGGGAAAACATCCACATAGCAACAATATTTACCCATTTCAGTGTTTGTTTCTAGCAGTGGATAAAAATAGTCCCACCATTTTGATAATCTGGAATGACAACTTTGATTTGATATTTTCTGATTCATTGAGAAGTCTATGAGCGATGCAGGAGATACATAATTACAACTTCTAACAAGATGATGAACACTTTGACCTTAATGTCAGATTCAGCTACTTTAATGAGAAACTGAACTGTCCCATATTAAAAAAGAGAAAATAAAGTCTCTACCAGCAAAATTAATTACAATTAGTCGGAAACTAAATGAAATGAAATTTTATTCGAACATGATACAAGTATAAAAATAAGATAGTGCACAGTAACAAGAAGTGCATAAAAAAAGATAGTTTTTTGTCTCAGTTAACATATCATGGTGTGCTTAAAAACACTAAAACTAATTAACAAACATACTGCAAAAACACAATATCTTAGCAGCCATTTTTATATAGTTTCTAGTGTAAATATCTTAGTACACTTGGAATGAGAAAAAACTAACTTAAAAGTAACTGCTCAGCCAGATATAAGGGCTTGTTTACATAAATAATTTCTTAATATGGGCAGATTATTTCACTTATAACAAAATATCTTCCTATGTTATAACTAGTACTTTATAATTGATATTAAGGAATTATTGAGTAAGATATCTGCAATAGATCAAAACTACTCGGTAGGATTTTGTGTTTGTGCAGTGTGTGTAGCTCAATAGGTTGGTGTAAAAAGCTGCAGAGACCTGGAGTCAGAGTGGCTGCATCCTACCTGAAGCAGAGGATGATGCAGGGTGATTTCCAGCTCTGCTAGTCTGTGGGCCGGGTCCTCACACTCCTCATGGATTTCCAGGTCCTCCCTGGGAACCGTATCCCAGCGACCACGGTTTGCAGCCAACTGGTGGACCAGCTCATACTGGCCAGGCAGCGCCAAGCTGAGCCGCGTCTGTCTGCCGTGAGTAAAACACAGCTTCCTCCGTTTGCAGACAATGCCTTGGACGCTGCTGCAGGCTTCCCCAGCCTCTGCACCCAGAGGCAGCAGTCGTTCCCCCAACAGGCAGTTGAGCAGCTGGTAGCGGGCGGCGCAGTCCTGGCCGAGCACCAGGATGTACGGAGCAGCTCCCACCGTGTTGCGCAGGAACTCTTCCTCATGACTTGGGAAGGAGATGCAGCTAAGCTGGCCTGCGAACGGAGTTCACCAAATCAAACATGAGCTGCAGCTTCAGTGATGCATGGTTTTCAGAAGCAAATATTTATGACTCTTGAGTTTTTTTATTCAGCAGCAATGTAAAATTAGATGAACTAGTTAAGGATTAAGGGCTTCCTCTACATGTAACCGATTGTGGCGCACCGCCACTTCAAAATAAGAGCTGCCACATTTTCAGAAAGACGTTTTCTTTATATTTTAAAACAATGTAAAGAACTGTGCACTTACACCAACCATAACCAGAGTTTGAAATTAGTTTACATATCAAATAGGGCTGCACAGATTGCAGTTTTCTGACTGCTCACCGATTACCGATCTTTAAAAAGCCTGACCTGTCGATTCTGATGTTGACAGATACTGACTTTTTTGGTCTGAAATGTTGCTAAACATAGGAAGAAAGTTGCTGAGTTGGTAACAATAGGGTGACTTTTGTTTACTACAAACGTGCGGACATGACCTGGTGGGCCAGTCTGTCATTCTGGACAGCGGTTGATTTTCAGATCTTTGTCAAGGCAGATAAGATCGGTGGATATGTGCATCCTTCTCATGCACATACCCACCGATCAAAGATCTATTAATCAGTGCACCTCTATCATGAAACATACTTTATTTTGTAAGTCTGAAAAGCCAACTACTGTGTACTGTGCTGCTTTCAAGAGTGAAGTCAAACTAGAGACAACAATCCGAAGTAGGAGAGAAAAGGTGAAACAAAAGGTACCTAAAGAAGGTTTGGATGAATTAATTTTTAGCTCAAGCCTGTGAAAATGACACATAATTTAGCATATGTTGCATTTGAATGACAGTAAAGTGATTAATTAATATAGTTTGGCCAGTAATTAATCAGCATCGTCATGTCACAGCCCACCACCACAGTTTAAATAAATCCTAGATTATCTACCACAGCGTCTTTCTCAGAATACGCTGTAGATTCCTGTTTACCACAAAAGACATCAAAATATTTTGTATCCGATTACAGCCCCCGGCTATTAGTCCTGATCTAACCCAAAGATGAGGAGCACATGAACAGAGGAACCAATTCAGCCTCCTTCCTGTACTTTCGGGGATAATCCTGCAGGACGATGAGTCACAGTCTCCAAGAGTTATATAACAAAAACATGACAACAAATACCAGTTTTATGTGCCAACTGCACTGGGTGTTTAGTTGAATCCACATTTACTTTAAACCAAATAAAAAATAAAAAAAGACTAAGGACAAAAATAAACTACTGTTCACATGAATCTTTAAAAAAAAAAAAAACATGAAGAGCCTTAATGCAAAAACAAAATTTTTCCCAGACAGATAAATATGTTTATTTATATTACCCACCCATATGATAGTGAAGTTTAAAAACGTAATTATTTTTGTTCTTTTTCCAGCATCATGGCCTCGTTAGACCAGATCCAGATGAAAAACAAGAACATTTACTACTTTTCTCCTATTATTTAACCAAATACAATTCTACTTAGTCAAAACCTCAGTTTCTTCTGCAGCCAGAGCCAATTAAGTGTTGGCGGGAACAACGGCTGTAAATTAGCACAACAGAATCAACCCTCTCGTATGCGCATTTATTTTGCAGATATTTACCTAAATTAGTAAAGTGAGCACTGTCTCGATGTTAGACTGTAGAAGTTTACAAAATACAACAAATGTTGAATTAGAGATGCACTTAACTGATACAGAGCTGTGATTTCTGTAAGGTGCGATTCTTGATTTTATATTCCAAATGTCACAAATAAAAAAGGAGGAAAAAGTTCAGCCTGCTCTTTAATAGAGCTGGATGTTTTGAATCGTGTGGATTACAAGATTATCCCCATTTCTCAACTGTTTCATGACTTTTTTTACAACTCAAAGTGATTCAAACTGCATGCAGTTGGCCGATGTGCTTAAAAACAAAAAGTGCGGGAGTTACTATTTTTTTTTACTATTAATAAAATATTTGGAGGCCAGGAGGACTAAGTATTTGGCTTGCAGATGACCAACTGGAGCAGAGAAAGGGGCAATTGGCAGACTGATAATAAAGTTTAATAAATAAGGTTTTCAACTGAACAATTGCAAGTAAGAAATTTGTTTTTTTTTGGGCTGGTGACCAGTCCAAGTTTACCCAATGGCTGCTGGAAAAGGACACCATGAAGGTTGGAAGGGTGGATGGTTTATCTGCATTTTTAAACATATTCAGAAACGATAGACAAACTGCTGCTTGTGAATTTAACTACAGGCATTGACTGATTCCTACCCACTGGATGACACACTTTGTGTCTGATTCTGACCAAATAATAGTTTTGGTTTGCACTGATTACATAATAATACCCACAACTTGTGTAATAGAAAATTAATACATATTGTCTGCTTAATTTCCTTTAATCAGCTCTTGCATGCACAGAAGTGCCTGGTAAAAGTAGAAACAGATGCACCCAAAGGCCACACGACGTGGGTGAAATCACCGAGAACAAAAAGCGGTCAAACAGGTGATGGTTAGAGCTGCGTCTCTACATGCTGAGCTGTTTTTCTGTTACTGACGGGCTGAGCTTTCCCCTTGTTCTTCATCTCATATTTGCGTTGAATAATCAGGATGTGGTGAAGTGTGTAAAACTGTGTGCAACTCAATTTGTGTCTCTGCTCCGACTAGTCGAGTGGCAGAAACTTTGAACGCTGATTGCATCTACAGACAACGGTGGACCTTTCTGTAATTTATTGAAAGTCTCCTCTCCCTTTTGATAAATAATTTCCACCATAAGTGTTAAAGTCACACCAAACCGAGAATGAGGACTATGATTCTTTCAAAAGGTGGTGTAGAAAGTAATCTATCACTCTAAAGAATCACATTTAATGCACAGTCTTGAAACCACAAACAGGACATGGGGTTAGGAATTACACTTGCTGAACTAGCCTTGAAAATGGATTTGGCTGGAGAAAAATACTCATTAGAAGAAAAGACACTTGGAGAGGTCACTGATTTTTGTTGGTTGTTGTAGGAAATGTTGCAAGACTTGTGAAGACCATCGTTAACAAGAAGGAACATTTTTCTTAAACTTAACTTACTGCATATGAAACTAATTCTGAGTTAATCAACCCAGGGTTTCCCTCAGTGCATTATAAACCTGATGGGCCACCAGGCTTTACTTGTGGCCCCATCAGGCAGAGCATTGCTTATTTACTTAAGTAGTTTTAAAATGTTTGCATTTTTTAAGATTTTATTGTTGGTGTTCAGGAGTAAAACTTACAATCTTTCAATTACACATGATTATCAAGGGATATTTTCAAATTTGCTGTCAACTTTAAAACAAATTTAATTCAAAAACATGACGGGCCACTGGATGAATGAAAGAATGGTTTTCTGGGGCAAACCTTGATCAACCCGTTCCTTTCTTTTCAAGTTCAGTTTTGATCCGTTTGAGTTTGTAATTAGACAAAAGTCGGATAATTTTATCAAAGTTTGGCCAGGTTTTAAAAGGTTGCTGCTTTAAGACAGATTAAATGTTCCACCTTTCATTGGAGATGCAGCAGAAAGTATCAGAGCGCTCAGTTTTCTCCGGCATGGAGTAATGTTGTGCTACACAATGCTGGTCAGCAGGCCTAAAGCAAAGTCCAAACATTTACAGTATAGACTATTTAGACAAAGTGATGTCATAAAAAACATCTAAAATTAGCCCAACATTACTCTACAAAGAACAAGACAGGAAAAATAAGAATCTCTACTTAAAATATAGTGGTAAATCTAGAGGTCTTGTATTCTACATTTCTGCTTCAAGATGATATACAAAGTTATTATAATATTAAATCAACATGTATTTTTTTTTGCTTCATTAGGAAAATTGTTTCTTTTATTTAAATTAAATGCAAGCATAAACACTACGATGCAGTAAAACTATTATACTAATAATCTGATACAAGTTTAGTAATAATAATAATAATAATAATATGAAATTGGCTATAATCCAATAAAGTCTAGATGTGATAACACAACCAGAGAGATAAGTTTTAAAAAATCCAAACTGTGCTGAAAAGAGTCTAAAAGAAGGTCGAGTCTATTTGAACCTATCCAAATAGACTGCTTTCTTTAAATCTTGATCTGATCTCAGCTAGTTTAATTCAAACATGAAAGTTGCTCTTTATATATCAACATAAAAAAAGAACGGAAAAAAACATGGATTTAGCTCTTTCCATTGAGGGCAGCTCTGTGGCTTTAATATTTTGATCAAGGCTAATCTTCAGCTTAACATTGTTCATTCAAAGCTGTGAAACAGTTTTTACCTCCTTTTAACAGCATTACTGATCGATTTCATCTTTCCCAAAGATGTACTACACCACTTCCACTCATCCCATCTCGTGCTGCTCTCAGTTCTTGGTGTGGTTGAGCTCTGCTGGTTTCTCAACGCTCAAACAGATTTTCTTTCATCTGATTCACAGTTTGGATTAAGAGGTTTAAACTTGGACCCATGTGGTCGTTCCAGCAGGGCAGTGATCCCAAAAACATAACAAAACTTGTTTTGGGATCAAAACTCCAGGTGGTCAAATAAACAGAAACATGTTAGAAACTTGACCAGCCTTTATAAAGTTATTAACACGGTTGTGAATGAGAAAAAAAAAAAGAACAGAAACGTATATATGCACCAGTAATTTATAAAATTATATTGTGCCACACCAATTTTACTTTGATTGACTGAAAAATCATATTTTAGTCCAACTAAAATCAAAACAAGCAACTTCCACCATTTTTCAGTCGATAAACACATGAACAAACAAAACATATCACGATTGTTAGCTCTATGAATAGATTTAAGATTAAGGCTTGCACACAAAAGCTGTAATAGAAGAAGTTATAAAACATTTTTTCCTCTTTAATGGATTTTTAGATTAAAGAAAAAATAAAATCACCAGGTAAGACTTCAAAGAAAGACGGAAATTGGCAAAACGTTCAATTCAGCAAAGATTTCAACACAATCAGTGCATTTAGTCTGCTCATGCATTATAGAGGAAGTCTGTTTTATCACCTTAATCAATGCGTTTTTCCCCCACAGCAAGCAGATCTGAGCCCTCTGCACCAACATTTTGTTGCTCCCCCGTCTTTTCAGGTTGCACAGCAAACATCCTTTGATTAAAATGTCTTAGTCTTATTCAGATGATGTGGCTGCGTGTGTTCAAGCTTACCTGCCTCCAGGGATGCTGAATCTGAGCTTATGGTTGCTGCACATGCATTGCTGTAGTTTTGCCTTATTTCTCTGAAGAACACATTGGTCTCCTTCAAGTTTTTCTTCAGCTGTATTGAGTGCTTGTTGTAGCTGTTAAATGTTCTCTGCAGTTCCCGGCCTAAAGGAGTATTTTTTTGTTGCTGTACATTCCCCTCCATGGTCGACAGGTTGAGCTGTAGTCTTCTTGGCGAGATTTGATTTTTTTTTATTTATTTATTTTTTTTTATTTTCTTAGCAGGGTTTAAATTCCGAGGGTTTTTTGGATTATTTTTTTAAGCAGCAACAGAAATAAAGACGTCCATTTATGTCAACAACTAGTTAGTTGTCACGCTTTGTCCTCCTCATGTGGCTAAGATTATTATTAGCCAATTCAACAAAATGAATAGTAGTAGGTAAAAATATATCCCTTGAACAGGAGTGTATCAATAGTAAACAGTAGCTTTAGTCTCAGAGCATAAGGAATGAGCGTTTGTTGTTTTACGGACGAAAGCTGCTAGCTAGCTTGACGTCGCGTGCAAAACAAATTTGAGTCGAAAATTTACCAAGCTAGCTTCTGTTTCATGTTGTGATTTTAAAAATATATATACCCCTGGTAAAAACGTCGGATAGTACCTAGATATTGTTTTACTCACTTACATGCTACGCTATGTCTGCCCCACTTATATGCTGCTATATCTGTCTGCAACGTAGCTCCTCCAGATACGTTAGCGCCGCTAGCCGGAGGGCATCGCCTGCCCGTTAACAGCAAACATCCTCTTTAACTTCACATAAACCCCCCAGAGGTCGGCGGTGCAGCCCCCCGGTGTGAAACACGGGGCCCAAACTCCTCTGGACATCAACAGCCAAGGCGGGACCACGGCGCCGGGCTTCTTTCCCGACGAGGCTCCGTGTCCGTGGGGAGGGGACTCTGCTTCCTAAAGTGGCCGTAGAGCAGGAAAACCAGAAGACATCTTCCAGCCTGGAGAGCGACAATAACGCAGCTAAACGAGGATGGCAGCGTCAGTTGGCGAAGAAAATGAACGGGAAAGGCTGCAGTGTGGCAGGGCGAGGTGTGTCCGAACCGAACCGAACCGCATAGCTGAGCAGGGACCAGGCTATCAAATCACAGCTAAACGGAAAGACGAGCGGAGCAAAGTTAGGGAATGGAAGGGGCGGGGCCTGAAGTGACAGGGCGCGTTGCCACATGGGAAATGTAGGAAGACTGTCAGTAACTGCTGTCATTTCTTCTTCTTGGGTTATTTTTTTTTTATGGCGGTTGGTAAACAATTTAATGCACATTACCGCCACCTTCCAGATTGGAGTATGAATCAGACAACTACAACAATCTTCCCAAAACACCCGATTCTCCTAAAAAATATACACAGTCCAGTCACATTAATGTGACCACCACGTACTTTCCACTTCAGAGTTAAATAACCAATCACAGAAGGCAGGTGGCAGCACAGTGCAGTTGAGCGTATATAAAGGGTGTGTGTGGGCTTCGGAAAACATTTCAATCGTTGGCGTAATGCAGAAACGAAGCGATTTATCCGACGTCCAAAAGGGCATGATCATTGGCTTTCGGGCCAAGGGTGGAAGCATTTCCGAAACGGCTGAGTTTGTGAACTGTTCGCGTGCCGCCGTGGTAAAAGTGTACCGTGCATGGCAAAATGGGACTGTCCAAAATCAACGACGTGGCAAATGTGGTGCACCACGGGCCATAGATGACAGAGGCGAACGACGGTTGCGAGATGCGTTCGGGCAGATAGACGGGCTACCGTTGAGCAACTGACCACTAAAATGAACCAAGGGCCTACCACAAGTGTCTCCCAAACCACTATTCAGCGAACATTGCTGCGTCTGGGCCTCCGAAGCGGACGCCTGGTTCGTGCACCTATGCTGACTGGTGTTCATCGACAACGAAGGCTAGAATTTGCACGCCAGTACAGCAGCTGGACGTCCACTGAGTGGCGACAGGTAGCGTTTTCAGATGAATCGCGTTTTATGCTCCATCGGACAGATGGACGTTGGCGTATAAGGCGTGAAACCTCTGAAAGGAACCACCCTGCAACCATTGCAGGAACGGTCCAAGCTGGAGGCGGGAGCATTATGGTCTGGGGAATGTTTTCCTGGCATTCTCTGGGTTCACTGATTATTGTGGAAGGCACGATGGATCAATACAAGTACGCATGTGTCCTTGCGGACCATGTCCACCCCTACATGCGCATTGTTTTTCCTCAGGATGATGGCATCTTCCAGCAGGACAATGCGAGGTGCCATACAGCTGCCAGTGTACGTGCGTGGTTCGAAGAGCACCAGGATGAGTTTACCGTCCTCCCCTGGCCAGCAAACTCACCTGACTTAAACCCAATCGAGCATCTGTGGGACCATCTCGATCGAGTTGTTCGCGCCATGGATCCTCAACCGCGTAATCTAGCGCAGCTGGCCACGGCATTAGAGTCGGCATGGCTCAACATCCCAGAGAAGACCTTCAGGGACCTAAGTGACTCTCTTCCTGCACGTCTCGTAGCAGTTCGCTCTGCGAAAGGTGGTTATTCTGGCTTTTGACAGATGGTCACATTAATGTGACTGGACTGTGTAAATATAGAGATAAAATCTACGTCCCCAATTCCCGCATATCTAATTTACTTTTATTCCTATATAAATTTCTCATTAACACCTATCTTTCATGAACATACTTATTACATTCAAAAAGAAAAAAAAAAATGCTTTTTCTATTTATCCATAATAAATACAACAAGCCTGTATTATGTTTCTTAATTACTGTAAGAGTTGTTGGGATTTCTGATTTCCAATGTCTTTTTTATTTGTTCTTACTTTGGAAACACACCTGATTATGTGAAAGATGATAGATGGGTGAATGGAAAATAAAACTAAAATTAAAGATGAACAAAAACTCTTAATTAGAATTACACAAAGACACAACAGAAAGGATAAAGACAGAAGATATCAACTAGGTTAATTTTTAGTATGAAGATTAAATGGTGTCTCTGAAGGTAAATACCACTTAACTTGTTGCACATTACCTTAAACACACCATCTCATAATATTTGATATTGTGGTGGCTTTATTTTATTGCGTTTTGAATTGAGTTTTAATTAGCTTATTCACTTTTTTATGCTTTCTCTTTTTTATCTATTGCTGATGTTCATCACTTTGTTTCAGCTGCGGCTGATGTTAAAGTATTTCACATATAAAGTTGTATCCATGCTGTAAAAATACATTACATCAGAAAAAGTCTGGAAAAAAATCAACTTGATCAATTTTGCAAAACCAGCATTTGTACTGAATTTTGATCTAGAAAGGCAGTTACTACATTTTATTTTCTCTGGAGGCACAAAACACATTACAAGTTCCACATCATCTTGAAAACATTGTTTCCACAGCTAAACGATGCCAAAGGCTCTTGAAACTTTATGAGCGGTGAACACCTTTTTGAACACCGTTGACATTTAGTGCATTATTTTTGAGTTTCTACTGACTGGCCAATATAAATCTCTGTCTTATCTGAGCATAAAACTTTTCCCCATCTGGTATGATCTTGGTTTCTGCTAAAAATTTCCATGAAGGTGTCAGTTTTGGAGCAGGTGCTTCTTTCTTGGTCGCTGCCCAGTCGCTGCTAAGTTTCAAAAAGAGTAGCAAATATCTAGCCAGGATTGCGAATCATGGACTTCCTTTCCATATTTCTACAGGTCAACAAAAGCTGCATAAAAATGTTGCTGTAAACTATCAAATTTATTCACTCTAAATCTGATTTTTATTTTTAATGAAAGTCATATTTAGAGTCAAACTGATGATAATAATTAATATTTTGTAATTCTACATTACTATCCTTCTTCATTTTTTTGGAAGTGCTGATGATGTGATGTTTTTTCTAGGTCATGTGTTTGTTTTTCCTCTAAATTTTGGTCACAACTTCGAGACTTGGCACCAGAATCCGTTCATATCCATTGTTCATCTTGTGCATAATGTTCCTTTGCATGCACGAGTGAATAAATGTCTGGCACATCGTTCTGCCAACAAGATGCAAAACAAACGGACTGTCCACGGGGGGTTAATCAGACACAATGTGTGGATGAGCGGCTACTTTTCAAAAATTAAATCTGACGACTGCTGATCATAACATCCTCACTGGCACGTCCAATAGCTGTTCCCAAGAGCACACATATCTCACAGATAAATATGTATTTACACACCACATACATATAAAAGCGCAATAAAGTGTACACAGTATTCCTGTGCTCCATCTGTTTGATTTGATTGAAGTGGTTCAAAACGCTTAACCTACTTTCTGGAAACAGGTGACGCGATGCTGACCTCTTGTGGCCCGCAGCTGCAATGACATGACCTCTGAACAAAAGTGAATACAAATACAATGCGATATCCACAGTTCAGCTAAAAAAAGGAGCGAAAACACTTTGTGTATGAGCTGCACGATAGAATGACACTGAAAATAACTGTATTTATTTTTTTAAATGATTTAAGGAAATATCTCACACTGCTCCTATGGACTTTGTATTGTTCAGACAGTTACAAAAATAAGAGACAGATTTGTCTATGACCGAACACTGCTCCCAATAAACTCAACTTTTTACATTTTGTGCTCGTATTTTTCTATACGTCGTTTGCTGTTATTATGCAGAAATATACATCTGCAATATACTTTTAAAGTTCATCTTAAAACCCATTTATTTTACTTGGCTTTTAACTCCAGCGGGATCTAGTCTTAAAGTGTATGTTTTTGTTTTTAAACTGTAAGAGTTTTTTTTTTAATTTTACTATGTTGCGTTTTAATGTACAACTCTTTGTATCAGCTCTGGTTGTTTTAAAGTGCTTTATAAATAAAGTTGGCATGGTATCCACATATTGAACTATCCTACCCTACTCAGTTGCAATTTTCTTTCAATCTAAGGATGCTATTTATGACTGGAGTGTTTTTTTCTTAGTAATTTTTTTTACTGTAGTCTGTAATTTCCGTTTTTGTATTTTTTTTTAAACTTTCTGTGAACCTGATATTTTGACTTGCATTGCACTTTGGTGTAGATGAATTAATTAATTAATTTCTATTCTATCTTCTATTTATCTATTCTCATTCTATTCTCCAGAAAGAAACAAAGCGTAGAAGATAGTATCACATTAATTTAGGATCTTTCGAGGTAAATGTGCTAAACAAATGTATATCCTAGAAAACATGATACACTTTAACAGCATAATAAGATAAAACTCTGTATATATATTTTTTTCTTAATTTAAACGCTATCTTCGCGCTCTGATGCGCTACTGACTTCTCAATTTATTATTAATGACGTTTGTTCTATCGACCTGTGCGTCCCGACTGGGAGAGCAACAACTTGAAAGCAACCAAAGTAGGCGAAAGACAAGCCAAGAAATGCTAAATAAAGCACAGTGTGAGGAAATAGAAACAAAAGCAGTGAAACTGTTAAAAAAGAGAAAGAAAAACTGGGGGCTCTCTACTTTCACAGACAACGGATCCGTCACCTGAAACGCCTCCTCCCCCCGTTTGACGTGGTGCTGTGCGGGCGGCGCTCCCTTCCCTCTCTCCCCCGCTCACTTGTGTACCTGCATGTCTCTGCGCTTCATGTTTGTCTCAGGGCTCTCCACGGGAACAACGGACCTCTTCAGAGTTCATTCCAAAACCAGACCAGAGAGAACCACGTCGGCTCCGGAGTCCCTGGGATGCGTTTGATAGCAGCGACACCTGACTCTGAAAGTAGGTAACAAGGATCCCACCTCCACCTCCACCTCCACCACGGTGTGTGTCAGCATGGATGGTCCACACGCTGCCCGCTTCCCACCCGATGACAACCCTCATTTTGGGAGAACTCCGTCCCAGCTGCCCGCGAAGAGGCAAGCCGTGAAAAGACACCATCACAAACACAACCTGAAGCACAGGTACGAGTTCCTGGAGACCCTGGGCCAAGGGACCTACGGGAAGGTGAAGAAAGCCAAGGAAAGATCTGGCAGACTGGTGAGATGCAGCAGATTATCTTCTTCTCTGTTTTTGTTAATAATGCATGGCCACACACACACACACACACACCACCTGTTGTTTACAGGTAGAGGGTTGTTCTTATGAGTCTGCCAGCAGGTAGTGTGTGTTTTAAATTTAAGTAAGAGGGGAAAAACAGACGAGAGTTCATGTTTCACTGTAGGGGAATCGGGGTGTTTCTCCATGAAATGCAGAATGCCTGTTTTTTATTTATTTCTATCTTTACTATTATTATTTTTTTAAATTAAAAAATCAATAGAATTGCAAAACGTGCATTGAATCCAAACCTGTTGTTTAAACAACCAATCAGGAGCCGAGTTTGGCAGCTGTGCAAATACATTACACAAACTGAGACCTTTCACAACAACAGCTAGTCAGAGGTGGGTAGTAACTACTTACAGCTACGTGTAACTTTTTGGACAAAAACATTTACATTTACATCAATGTTTGATGTAATCAAACCTTGATATAATCAAGCCTTATCTACACAATGTGTAGATAAGCTTTGTCTACTAAAGTGCAATGCAATTTTTGCTTGGATAGTGTAACTAGTAAAGCTACTCTTGAATATAAAATGTCTGAATACTCTACTTCCCTGAATGTAGGACAAAAATATCTTAATCAAATATGCACCAAACACAGATACTGACCTGCAGTTAGTATCTGTGTTTGTACGCTTCATTTTGTCAGTGCTGTTTGGAGGTCAAGTGTACAGAAACGGCATATATTGCAAGTGGAAGTATTTTACCCAGTTCTTAGTATATACACCTTACCGATATTTCATAACTTTTATACAAAAAAATAGGGAAAGTATTTCCTTACATTTATTTTATAATGATATAGTATTTGTCTTTAAAACACCAGAATTGTCACATAACTTTATATTTTTTGACTGTCTCATGACATCATTTTGAAAATTTGAATCAGATGCCCTGTATATTGAGTAGCCATTTTTATGAAATACTTTTTAATTTCTTGTATGGTTACTTTTTACTTCTAGCTGAGCACAAATATGTGGAAGTAATGCAACTTTTCTCACCTTTGCAACTAGTTGAACATCATCACTTTGACTTGACACGCACACATGAGTCATGGCACAAAGGCATTGTGTTGGGCTGACAAAAGCAGGTTTTCCCCTGAAGGAGTTTTTGACAGGAAAGTTAAGAAACTTTCTTCCAAACTTCCTGATTCAGGAAGAGGGGGATGTTCAGGTGAATACCGATTCCCTTTGATACAAGGAAATGAGAGGCATTAAAAAGAAAAGGGAAGGAGGAAAAAAAAGCTAAAAATGGGAAATGTAAATTATATTCCCTAATATGGTCTGACTATTTCTACTTTTAGAGAAAAAATATTAATGTTTCAGTTTAACATTTTATGTTTTTAAACAAGAAGTGAAATAAACATTTGGTTTCTGTTTCCCATTAGTAAAAACAGTTATGGCTAAACTGAGAAAAAAACAAATGGTGTCGGTGTTTACAGAGTAAAATAATTTTAATAAAATGCCATAGAAAGTGGAACAGGCACCATGGTTTAGGAACAAAGTACTGGCCTTCCCCCTCATTCTGCTGCACACTGCCGTTTAGCTGAATGAAAGATGGCTTCTACACTTTCACTTTGTCTACAAGCAAAAATAAATTTGACTCGCTGTTTTAAAGGGGTAAAGATAAATTTATAATAATAACATTATGGATAATAATCACATTTAATTAAAGGCACATTTAGCTTGTTTATATTATGTGTTTAATAACATAACTAATGTCAATGACTCATTATTTGTACAATTTATTCTTTTCTGTGTTAGTCATTTTCACTCCTAACTAATTTAGCTAATGTGATATATTTTTATTTTTATTTATTTATTTTTTGATGGCATTTTTACTCAAGTCTGGTTCAACAAATGCATGATTAACAAGTTGCAGCAAACAGGACGTCACAAGTGAAAGCAGGAATATTTTAACGGTTTAGCTTCAATTATCTGCTTTCATTCAGGTCACTGCTAAAAATAACAAGCTGGGCTCAACGTCCATGTTTTTCTTATCTGATCTTTTCGCCTTTTACACATGGCGTGTAGTATGAGCGAAAGCCGTTTCATCTCAGGAAATTCCCTGAGATTCTTGAAGCAAACATGCAGTGATTCAAGTTCAGTCTTGTCTACACGCCCTCTCTTCTTTCTCACCGTCTGACCTGACTTATCGCCGAGCAGATCTTGAGAAATGAGTCGATGTCTGAGATTCATTCCTGTTGACGAGTTTCCTGACACAATATGCCTCGGGTCTTTTTAATGATAAATCAGTCTAGAGAGAAGACAAGCCAAGTAACAATACCAAACATAAAAGAACAAGGCATTATTTTTCAATAATAAATGCTCGGTAATGATAACTGGTTTGACCCGGACAATGGCCGACTCTGTCTCTCTTATCATGTCACTGCTGCTGCCCTGTTGTCTAAGTTCACATATTTTATGACATGATCCTGTTTAGGTTGGGGGTCAGTATATGTGAAGTGCTGCTAATCACATACCAGGAAAACTGTGTAGGTTTGGCTCCAACATTATTCACCAATTCTGAATAAGTTTGGTACTATTTTAAAGCAGAGCTTTACTAAACTGCTTTTAAAGTTAATTTATGACGTACTCGATAGAAACTACTGTGTTGTTCTACAAATACTTTTACCTACATCAACATTTCATGACGGGGATTTGCTTAAAGCAGGTGAAATGATTTTATCTGGTCTAGACTTAAGGTCAGAGATTATAAAAGACTGGAGGAATTTTTATTCTACAATGGAAGTTGTATGCGCATAAGCATTGGGTTTTTTTATGACAAGGAGAAGATAAGAAAGTGTTCATGTAAAAATTAATGACCTGAGCTGAAGTTTTAAAGTAACTCACTGGTTTGCTAAATAGTGAAAGTGTTTCTGTGCTGTAAAAATGTCGTCACATTTCCCTCTCAACCTAGTTAAATGTGAATAAAAAGACTTTTTAGATATTTCTGACTATTTCCTACATGTCAAAACTTTAGGAAGGTGATCACAAGGCCTGTATTTTCAGTTGCAGATGAAGTAAGAATTTAAAATCTTCAATTTTATTGTGTTTTTTTGACCAGCAATATAACTACACAGGGAGTGAAGATAATATATCAGTTAGTTTACTATAATATTTTCTGCGTCAACCAATTTAAATATTTAATTAGCATCATCACAAATAAGTTGGAAAGCTCTGACATTTAAGATAATTGTCCTACAAACACATTATTCCCTTGTTTCCTAATTAGCTTCAGGTTAGCGTAGTACATGAGGTTTTATTTGATTGTTTAAAAAACTAGCCAGCAGTTAAAAACACCAGAAACTTAAATCTGCTCTCTGTTTACAAGATCCTTTTGTTTTTTATCACATTAATATTCAATCAGTGTTGTTTAATAATAATCCAATCTTTTTTTAACCTCTGTCTGGATCAGATGGCACAGCTAGCTAGCAGCTATTAGCTAGCTAGTATTGGCTATTTTGTAGTCTTGGATTAAAAGTTTGATTTCTGTGTCTCTTTGTAGGGAATATCATATTAAAAAGCTATCATCTATTTTAATTTGTCTCAGTTTTTCAGCTTTTATGGATTTAAAGCAGAAACCCTAAATTCCAGATCACAAAAAATGTTGGCTAATTCTTGCAGCATTATTCCTTTGGAAGGAAAATGGCTGGTTTCGATTTGAAAGAAAAATCTTAAGCTCTACTGTGTTGTGCTATTCAGCTAATAAAACAGTTATAGGTTGATGCAATTGTAGATATTTATATCAATCTGATAGTTTTTTGTTAGCTTGTGACTCAATTAGTATAACAAACAGTATTTTCTTAATAATCCTAATGGGTAATACTTTATTTGAAGGGGTGTGCATAAGACTGACATGACACTGTTATAAACATGTCATGAATATAAAGAAATCTTCATGAATGTTTGACAGTTGTCATGAAGTGTAATTCGGTAAATAATGACACTTTTGATGCAAGTTGCATTAAAAGTCCATTAAAAGTGCCAACTTTGCATGATTTTGTAAATAGTGACAATTTCAATGCAACTTTCAATGCAACTTTTAGAACAACTTTGCATTAAAAGTGTCATTATTTACCGAATGACACTTTATGACAAGTCATAAACATTCATAAAGACTTCTTCATGTTCATATCAGATGTCATGTCAGTCTTATGCACACTCCTTCAAATAAAGTGTTACCTGCTAAGGTTATAACTATACTCTTTGGAGTTTGCGGTAATCATTTTATCAAACATGCTGTGTGATATTAAATTTGAGAGTATAAATATTTACCATTTGTTGTTAGTCAGTTATATTATGGCTTAGAACCAATAAACTTAAATTGGATGATAAATATTCTGTCTCCTCCCCTTTTACAAGCTTATTAACTGATTTTTCATATCTTATTTTTCAATCCAGCAGTTTTATCTCTACAAACCAACCTTGTTTTTTATCACAGCTAGCTAGTTGATTTTGCCATTACTGTGTTTGTAGTGTGTATTTGTACAGAAAGGCAGTGTGAAATTTTAACATTTTCACCGCTAGTTGTGTATTGTGTGAAGCAGATTTTCCTCCAACAAAGACAGCACAGAGTCTGAAAACCCCCACAGGGGTGTGAGGTCGTCACGAGTAGGATTTCACACTCTCTGAAAGCTATGCTAAGAAACGCAGGAAACCGCCAGAATCAGGAAAAGGAGTCGGTGTCGTGGTGTGAATGTTGTGCTGACCATAGAGAAAGAGCTACGCCAGTCAGTCTGACTCATGACAAGAGACTGCTGCGTGTCAAAAGTGATTTAGCAAGTCGCTGCTTTACTCATTGTCCCGGGTCTCCAGCCTTGAGGGTTTAGAGATAAGCAGAGAAAAAGGAGGACACCCCACCGGCTGGGCCATCTGCCGCCTCATGACACCCTGAGCTTTGGGCAGACTGATGACGCACACAGAGGAATCCCAGGCATCTGGGCTGCAAATAGACAACCGTGACATACAAACATGAATGCAGCCTTTTCAAAGAAAAACAGACTCCATAGCTCCCATTCAGACATTCTTCTAAGGGCTCCAGAGAAAAAAAATGGTGGAAAATATTTATTTTTCTGCTTGCATTCCTAAATATTTAGTCTTGTGTTCATTTGGCCTATTTAGAAAAAGCTGTGCAGAAGTTTTTGGTCCACTTCCCTCAGCTGGTGGTCAAGAATTTCATTGTTTCAAAATGATGGACAAAAAGCATTACTATTTGGTACTTTCTTTTTCTTACCTAAAAACAAACCATTTCATATACTGTGTACAGTTCCTTAAAGGATGACATACGAATGTTTTGTCATTGTAAAGTGTTTTCATAACGCTATACAAACAAATGTTACCTAAAATCTAAATGTGAATGTGTTTTAATTCAACAACATCTGAAAAATCTGGCAAAAAATGACCAAAACTAAAATGATGGAGCAGAATGACCAGGACCAGGGCTGAATACTGATCTTAATGTTTAGTCTTATAAAAGCTACTTTTTTGGCTTTTTATGCATAGATTTTTTTAAAAGTCAGCTTTTCCTTTTCATATGATGCTGGTAAAATTCAAGTGAACATCTTGCCCAAAGCTATTTTCATATAAAAAAATAATTTACATGAACTCACTTTGGAGTCATTTGTGACTACAATAGTTGATGTTTTGTTTTTTAATGGATTGTTATTAGTCATGGTGGGTAAGACATTTCCACTGTGTGACAACTTCAAATAAACAAAGGTTTCACTGCATCTCTGAAATAATGCAGTAGTTTTCTCCACGGTGGGTGTTTGTTTATTTCCTAATCAAAAAATTGGTTGCAGTAGCTTTCTTTCTGCTGGCTAGTGGTTAGCAACAAGTAGGGGAGGGGTAATATTTGATAAATCTTACTTTCCTTAGCCTCTTATTAAAAGGAAACAGTATGATGGCAAACATAATATCTTCTATGCTC